>JABSTQ010011053.1:0-307317 GCA_013358835.2 Ixodes persulcatus
CGCCAAGGCTGAATTCCGGAAGCGTACCCGTCCGCTATTTGGGGCTTAGGACGATTGAGATGCTGAATGATCTGCTTGAGTTGGACCTTTCCCTCTTTGTGAAGGCGCGTCGCGTCCCTTCAACAGCTCCTAGATAATAATGTCCAAGTGCTATATCTTTCTGCGTCACTAAAGGAGGCTATGGTAGACCACAGATTGGACACAAATTTGGCATCAAGTTTTGGCTAGTACTCGTGTCCAACCTTCGGGAGCACGACTCCTAGCCAAACGCTGCCACTGTAGTCGTCTCAAAACTCTGGCCTACGGTGGAGGGCTTTGGAGGTCAAGGAAGATTCAACAATTATAATTACTATCAGATATGTTGGTCCTGTACTTGAGTGGTCATATGGCAGCGTCATTGCCAAAAAAAGGCGACGACGCAACTCATCGCACTAGCCAGTTGGTACGGGAATAAACAGAATGTTATTAACTAAGATCGGAAGGGTTTGCACCATATATTTCGTCCTCCACATCGAGCGTGCTACAAACTCGTGACCCAGACTTGATCAGGGAGCGATTTCACGTCCGAAGGTACCTCGTCTCGTCTCTGCAGCCTTCAGTTTCTGTGAGAAGAAACCAGCTGTCCGCCTTGCCATCAGGAGGCTGCTGATGTGTAGCCTCTAAGTCAGTGGTAACGGCGTAGGCTTGAGCTGTCAGTTTCTACACTACACTATGCCATTCGCCGACAAATGGTATCAAGCGAAGCTCCAGCATATGTTTGAATTTCTGTGCGCGTGTTAAGTCACTCACCGAAGAGTTACTTGACGAAGTCATACAGAGACTGGAGACCGCTACCTGCATCGTAATCCGAATCTGAAGCTTAAGTGATAGCGTTCTCTTTAATTCCGTGCCATCGGGCGCGTGCTAATGAGCAGCGTCTTCGTCTTGTTGGTGGGGACGCTGGACCAATTGACCGCTAGGCATATCAATGTGGCGCCCTGGCTAAATTAAGATGAACAGTTCCGGGAAGCTTGGGACAGTAGTACTTTTAAGAATTCTGGCAAGTATCCTGCTGTGCCTCAGCTGCCCTGCCGTCGGATCGTCATGTCATCAGTGGATGATGTCTTCTCGAAGGCTGGAAGGGATAACCAACAGCTACGTTCTGAATTTGTCGTCGTAGATGCCCTTGTTCAGCAGGCCTAATCCAATCGTGAAGGTAGGCAGGATTCGCTAGAAAGCACAGGGAACCGTACTTCGCTCGGCCTCTAGGTGCTCGATTAGTGCTCACAGTTCAAAGTTGTCTCGTCAGAGTGCTGCCATAGCGTTGACATCAAAATTGCAGAGGATATGCTCATCTTCGCCGTCTTCAGTGCAGCAGGACCAGCGTCGACGGGGGGCCCTTGACAGGCAGTCGGCGTCGTTGTGCTTCGAACCGAGCTTGTACACCACGGTCATGGGCAAACTCCTGCATTTTTAGCCTCAACCGGGCGTGGCGTCTGAAGTGTCTTTCAGATTCGCGAGCCAAAAGAGCGAGTGGTGATCTGTGACCATCGAGCATATTCTGGACTTGATCTTGAATCACCTCCCTTTTCCTCATGGAGACTCTGTACGGCGACTGGTGGACAGGGAGCGTGTCGTCGTTAGTAACGATGCTGTTCTTGTCTACCGTTGGGCGTCGGACCCTTGATGTTGTGACAAAACCCTTGGCAAACCAGCTCAGAAAGTAAAGCAGTCGTGCTCGTTAACTACCAAGAAGCTTCAAGTCGATTTCAAATTCCGAGGGTGGCACTCACTCGTTCTGCGATGAAGTCGACTCTTCTGAAAGTGCAGTGATCCGGCTGAGTTCTGGAGTTCGTCGATGTTGCCCACGCCAATACCTTTCGTAGGCTGTTTCGATTCTTATTGGAAATTTGTAACCAGGCCCATGGCGCTCCCGTCTTAAAGTTCTGCTTCTCATCTTACGATACACATTCGTCAATCTAGAAGCAACTGGACGCTTCCCTTATGCATACCTTTGCCACAGAAAGCTTTATCGGTCCCGACGGGTTTGAAAACACTTGACTGTAGCGGTATGTTTACGGCGTTTGGGAGGACTCGGACCACGGATGACGTCACCTTGGGTTTCGCCGGTGGCGGGAGAGGATTTCGTAGTGCAAGCCAGTTTGCTCCTAGATCGATTAGGGCGTCGTACTCGCATCGCATAGAAAGTACATTCCAAGGATGATGTCCCTCGCGCAGTGTTGCAGAATTACAAACTTTAATGGGCAGGTCTCACCGTAAGTCTCAATTCCTGCAGTGCACATTCAAGTCGCTGTTTTTAGGTGGCCTCCGACGGTTTGTATTTGGGTACCATCCCACTGAGTTGTCACCTACCGAAGCTAGAGTGAAAGTCTCCCACTCAAGAAGGTGCAGTCTGCTCCGGTGTCCACGAGTTCCGACTCGTCGTTGCCGTCGATGGTCGCTTTGAGGCTGTTGGGGACCGTTCCAGAAGTGTCGGTCTGATGAATGGTTAGGGTCAAGTGGGAGGTCTCCGGCGTTTTTCAAGGCTTTTTACGTCGTCCGTCTACTGCAACTCCACTTCTACGGGTTACCGCGCTTAGTTGTTTTCGGCGCGACAAGGGAAACAAGCTTTCACGACGGGGTAGGTGCATCGGCGAAGCTAGGCGTTGTAGTGACGGTGACCGGAGCTCGCAGCGAGGTGCAGCGGGGAACCTGAGGTCGTCAGAGATACTCTTGGATTACCCGTGGTCGCTTACCAAAGTGGGGTGGACGGTCGTTTGCGCAAGTCTACGCAGGCCGAGCTGGTGGTATGGGCACCTTTGATAAACGTTGTCAGCCTCCCCGCAGTGGAAGCACACCTGTCGTTCGTCAGCCGTGCGCCACACGTCCGTCTATCTAGGGCCACGCAGCTCTTGCCGAGAAGCGTACTGCGGCGAAGAGACCTCTCGTCACGGTGCTGCTGAGCACTGCAGGGTAACAGGGGGTTGCGGATGACACACAACTGCGGCGTAGGTCAAAGCTGGTGGTTTCGGTGCGGAATCGGTGAGCAAATCTGCCTGGTGCACCTGCTGGACCACCTCGCGAACAACCTCGACGACAGAGAGCGAAGCTGAACGGTCGGTGGGAGGTACCAACTTCTTCAGTTCTTCATGAACAATGTCCCAGATGATTTCACGGGTCCCCGAATATTGGAGCTGATGGCGCAGATTCACGGTGAGGAGGAAGCAACGGCAGGAAGTCGATAGCAGTGGGCAGCTTGTGCTTACAAGTCCCGTTCAATGTGAGTCGCCTCCGTCACAAAACGTTTGACGGTGTTAGATTGACATCGCACAAAAATGGGCATGGGAGCGCCAGCGTAATGCAGACGCTTAACCAGGACATGATCGTTTTCGTACAGCTCCCGTTTTTCGTCTTGGCCGGACTCATTCCTGGAACCGTCCTCGCTGCCCCAGCCAACAACGTCGTCGACAGTACGGGATCATGCTTATCATCTTCTGGCTTGGAGGGCCCGTCAGCTGTTTCATGGAGCGTCTTCTTTGCGGATACAGCGCCACCACCCCTGTCGTCACTCCCACAATACCCTTCGGTTGGCCTACAAAAGGAGGTGCCAGAGCGTCACCGCGCTAGTGGGCATGGGAGCGCAAGCGTAATGCTGACGCTTAACCAGGACATGCTCGTTTTCTTACAGGTCTGTAAACGTTTCTCCCTATATACTACGCGAACTATCAACGTATACCTTCTTTTGCTCCCATGCCCAGGAGGGCTTATTGTATCTGTCGCTGATTGTTTTTGTATGCTTAAGGCACTGCTACTGCAGTGCGGTGATGTGGAAACAAATGCGGAACCCCTGTCTGCCTTTGAACAAAGGCAGTTACATGCATACATGGGTAAAGCACTTACAAAATGTAATTTAATTACAATTACAATTACTTTGCTTCAAAAGTAGTTAAACTACAATTAGAATTACTACTACGTGAAAAGTAATTAATTACAATTACAAATTACTTTTAAAAAGTAATGCAATTACTTTACAATTACTTGTCTCTGAGAGCGACCCGACTTGGCCCTATATGACTGTAAACGAGTTGTATAGAATGCAAAGTATTTGTTCATTCCTTACTCCAATGCTAACGTATTGTACTTTCTTTTATGAATTTGTAATAAAAAGAAAAGGCTTTTCCGTGCTGCTAAACGTGATGACACTCCTGAGTCATGGTCCAAATATAAAAATAGTGAATATAACTACAAAATGAAACTACGGGAGTGCAAAACCGTGTACTTTCAGCAGACGCTCCCTTCTATATTACTTAACAACCCTCGTCGTTTCTGGAGTACTGTTAACTCTAAAGACCACGCTTTACCAAAGATGTTTAGCGAGTCGGGTGATGTTGTGCCAGATGATCAGTGTGCAGCTATGTTTAATAATGTTTTTGCAATGTGTTTACACCTATTTCTACCGACTGTTTACCTGGTCGCGTTCGTGCTGATTATTTTCCAATGGGCCCTGTTTTTGTAGAATGCGTGAAGAGATATATGCGGGGTTAAGGAATAACTTATCTTTAGTGAAGCGTTGAAATGATAAATTTGTAGAAAAGGCATAGACGAGATATTTTTCGCCGTAAGGAAAGAAGAGGCAGGGACAATGAGGTTTCATTGATGATACACTAGCGGTGCGATGATAGTTAGAATAGATAAAACGTACTCCACGATTTTGAACAGCTTCAACGTTAGTCACAAGCGTTGTATGCCCGGGGTCCCAGATTGACGAGGCGTACTCTAATTTTGATCGATCCAGAGTTTTGTACAGAAGCAATTTTAATGATATTGGGGCTAAAGAGAAGTTTTTTTCAGATATCCAAGCATAGAGTTAGCGTGAGCGATAATATGATCAGTATGTAATTTCCACGAAACGTTAGAAGTAATGTGAACACCAAGATATTTGTAAGACGTCACAGATTCCAGTAGGTTGTTAGAAATCGAGTATGGTGATGGGGACGTGTTCCGACGGGAAACCCTCATGGATTTGCATTTGTTAGTGTTAAGAGTCATTTTCCATAAGTTACACCATTCGGATACAGCACACAGGTCACATTGAAGTAGTGTTGCGTCAGAATCGTTAGTTATTTCACGATAAATTACACAGTCATCGGCAAATAAGCTTATTGAGGATGATACACACAGTGGTAAGTCATTTATATAAATAAGGAACAAAAGAGGTCCTAAAACGGAACCTTGTGGGACACCAGAGGTAACAGGACTAAGGGAAGAATTAGTTTCATTCGCACAAACATATTGAGATCGATTAGTTAGGAAACATTTAATCCACGACAAAACATTAGGATCAATGTTAAGTTTGCTAAGTTTAAAAAGTAAGAATTTATGAGAAACTTTATCAAAAGCTTTGGCGAAATCAAGAAACACACAGTCAACCTGGGACCCACGGTCAAGAATGGAAAATAGGTCATTAGTGAAAAGACAAAAGCTGAGTCTCACAAGAGAGAGATTTGCGAAAATCATGTTGAGAGGGTGAAAGGAAAGAATTTGAATCTAAGAAATTAACTAAATGAGAATAAATAATGTGCTCTAAAAGTTTACACGCTGTGCTGGTTAACGAAATGGGTCTGCAAAATTAAGAGGGAAGAGATATAAACACTAAAATATTACGTAGCACTAGCCCGTCTTGCAGTTATTTCTAACAAAATATTTTAGCAGTCTTTGGAGTCGGGGGTGGTGCCTGAGGACTGGAAAATCGGCAATGTCATTCCAGTCCACAAGAGCGACACTAAGTCCTCTCCCTCAACTACAGGCCTATACATCTTACTTGCATCCCACCTAAGATCATGGAGCATGTCATTTTCACGCATCTGTTTGATTTCCTTGAAAGCAACTCCTTTTTTAGCAACGCGCAGCACGGTTTCCGCCGCAACTTTTCCTGTGAAACGCAGCTCCTATTTCTTACTAATGAGCTTCACCTAAACTTTGACTCCGGCTACCCCACTATTGCTGTATTTCTGGATTTTGCCAAAGCTTTTGACAAAGTGCCAAATAACCTCCTTCTGCTAAAACTTTCTATGCTAAAGATTGACCGTACTATACTAAAATGGAATCGAATCATTCCTTCTTTAACGTCGTCAGTTTGTGTATGCTAACCTCACCGAACCCTCCCTGTGCTCTGTTTCTTCTGGTGTCCCCCAGGAGACAGTACTCGGCCCATTACTCTTCCTAATATATATTACTGACCTTCCTCTCAACATCTCTTCCACTGTGCGACTTTTTGCCGATGACTGTGTAATCTACCGTAAGAAAACCTCTGCTGATGATATTGTAACTGACTCAGTACGACATTTCTAAAATTTCTGAATAGGTGTAACGCATGGCGCATGTCCGTAAATTCTTACAAATGACAATGCATGGGCTTGTCTCGTTCATTGTCAATTACCTATCCTTATTTCTTTTGAACTCTGTCCCCATTGATTATACCAACCAATACAAATACTTAGGCTTGCATCTCACACCTAATCTATCATGGCATACTCATATCAAAACAATTATATCCTCAGCAAACCGCTCTCTAGGCTACATTCGCCGAAACTTTAGATCCTCACCTGAAAACCGAAAACGTATTTTGTATACCACTATCGTTAGGCCTAAATTAGAATATGCGTCCTCAATCTGGCATCCTCATTAGAAAAATCTAACAGACTCAATTGAATCCGTTCGGAACCGTGCTGCTCGCTTTATTTTTAATGACTATTCTCGTATCTCAAGTGTATCATCAATGAAGACTCGTCTTAACCTTTCTCTAATTTCCTCCCGCCGTCGAATTTACCGTCTTTCTCTTCTTCCTAATGTCTTTTACACATCTATTTGAAAATGTCTCTTCTAAACGCGCCCACCTACATATCATCAAGACTGGGCCATTCATGCAAGATCGCCCGTCCCAAGTCGTGAAGTCAAGCACACCAGCATTCCCTCATCCCTGAAGCAGTTGTGGACTGGAATGACCTCCCGGACGCCACATTTACCATACCCGACTCCAAGCGATTCCGACTAGCCCTTCAAAACCACTTGTACTGACCCACTCCCCTCTATAACGCCCCCAAGGCATTGAGAGTATGTATAAATAAATAAATAAATAAATAAATAAATAAAATCCGAAGATGTTCTTTTTGGCACAGCGCATCAGGATTTGCAGCATCTTTGCTTCGGGAGCTTGAGGATTGGCGCGGTTGCTTAGTCGAAGAACGTCCTCGAGAAGGGGGCCGACACTTTTGTATGGGCCTTGATCTCTAGCTTGAAGAAGCTTTTCAGCACGTTTCCGTCCCTGCTGGCTTGCGAAGGAGCGTCGGTGTTCTTCCTTGAGGAGTGCCCACGAACAGATCAGGGCCTTGTGGTTCTCATACCAGTGCCGAGCGGTTCCTTCCAGAAATGTAGACATAGTGAAGTATATCTTCAGGCATCTATCAATTGTATTGAGAAACTCGCTCTAACTGATGAATCCAACTTGTCGATGTCCTCTTGTATCTCCCCGTGAATGGAGTGGCTGTCCGCGGGGTTGTGGCCAGTGTCTGTGACGACTGGTTGCTCATCGTCGGCCTCGTCGCTTGGTTAGTCTTGCTCGGCAGGAGAGAAAATTCCGGGGGTAGGTCTTGGATACGGCGGCTTTCTCGGGTCTCGGTAGTCTCCGGGGGAGGTCTTCTTCAGCCAGGGACTGGGCTTGCGCTGCGGGGCCTCGGAGGAGTACACGTCATGACCTACGTTACCCGGCGCATTCCACAAAAAATGTGAGGAATGACAAGTTGACGGCAAAAAGAATAACTGCAGGAAACTAAGAAGTTTAATGTGGCGAACTTATGCATGCAAACAAGAAAACTAAAGATAACAAGAGAGCGTCGCGGGCTTCGATGACGGCGCAGCAGCAGGTTCGAGCGCAAGAGCGAGACTGTCTCCGGCCCGCCACACAGAGTCCTTTATGCACGCATGTGGATTTCTGGAACAACCGGCGTAGAAGGTTGGGAGCATAGAACATTCAAACCTCGAAGAAACAGCAGGGTTTTTAACTTCTCCAGAACGCGACATTTACAGAAATATCCAAAAGGTGCGTGCGCTCCCAGGCATCAAAACGTGGCCCTTTCCGTGGGGGTCAAGTACAATAACCATTCGGCCATGGGCGCGCTTGCTCAAAGACGCGTGTGGCAATATAGCACAAAACCAAGCTTCATGGCAATCAAATGTATATTTAAAGGACCTTTTGGGATAATAAATAGTATACAAAATATTCAGACCACGTTTTGTTATTGCACGGGATCACTGTTGATTTAGTTTTGATTCACAAAGAGGTTTAGTTCACGCCTGTTAAATATTGTGTTCATTTCTACCGCGAATTTGCGAAGCGCAATGAGCCACGCCAGCGGCAATCCGCCGCTGATAAAAGGCCGGCGTATTGTATGCTCCAGGGGCTTTTTGAGTCCCGGCCCGTTGAGAGAAATGCCGGTTCACACAGCACCACTTTCTTACGCTACCTTACGTCGGAGACGTTTACGTCTACTTACGCAAAACTCACCGGTACATTTGTACTCTATATTAAGCGTGGTTACCAGTTAATGGAGATAACCAGCTGGCACGCGACATTCGAGACACAATTGTTTCGCTGACTTACACGTAAGTCAGAAAACGTAAGTAGACGGTTCTGTGTGGACCGGCTTTTTCTAAGAATAAATGGCTAGGTATCGTTGAACTAGCGTATTGTTTCATTCTCCGCGACGGGTGGCATAAGACAAATTCTACGTTTGGACAATTATGCGTAACGCTATCCGTATAGAAGTATAGCTGCAAACTCTGTTGTTATTTTTTTTTTGCATAGTCCTTTTTAGTTTTATGGTATCTGTGTACGACTGCATTTGCGAGAATCTCAGAGCGACGGGTGCAGACGAACCTTCGACCTCCCAGCTTAGACATTTTTTTTTACCTTAGTTGCCCCCCCCCCTCCTCCCACTTCCCAACTGCAGCATCTCGTTCATGGAGGACGCCGATATAAGGGTGGGTCATGACGTCGTTTTTTCACAGGGGGCACTCGCGGAGAGCTCCTCGCCAGCGACAAGGAACTAAACGCTAACTGGGTGGTCTAAGTCCTGGCAAACTTATCATCAGATGTAGTCTAGCAGGACTAACAATAACTATGCACGTGCTTCTTTACTAACAATGGTAGCAAGTGACGCGTTCAAGCTACGCTCCTGCTGCAAACCCCTGTTTCCCAAGGACCACATACTACACTCGCTTAGCATTTCGTTATTTTTTTCCGGGTACGCAGATTTGAAGTCAGTAGCGACGCTTGTCTCAGAACTCCGAGGCTGCGAAGCTGAGTCGACAATTGATAATGAAACAGTGTTCACCCGTCTTATGCCGTTCAAACTGGCTGATAGTGCCGCGCTCTGGAGAAAAAGACAAACAAATTTCTCGTGTACGGTGGATTTTCGTTGTGCGATTCAGCGTGGCTATTCTCTATACGTATTACCGATTCGGATGCAGGACGAGCTCCGTGGCCACTCCAAACAATCGCAGGAGTATTTCCTTAAGTTCGTAAGGGACTTTTAAGAACTGCAATGCCCTGGCTTACGCAGAGTCACCCACGCTTTAACCTTTTGTCAGGGACCTAGCTTCAGGGACCTATATAACATGGCACGGGCAGCATTGACGATTCAAGCGGACGTCTGTGCTAAACTTCAAAACCGGCCTCGTCTAACAAGAAGCACAGCCCTTGAACCAACATTCGCTTTGTCTGGACACCCAAAGGTGCACGAAAGTCACTGAGTCCTACGAATCGTTCAATTATGCCACTCAGTGCGCCCTTAAAAATCGCCCATGAGAATCTCAAGAAAGTTTCAGCCCCAAATGCGCAATTGAAAAATGCCTTAGCGAGAAGCGATCTCACAACCCGCATCAAGTGCGAGGGCTAGATGTGACACCAAATGAAAAGTAACATCCTCCTTCTCGCAGGACCAGGGGGGGGGGGGGGGGGGGGCGATGCAAACCAGATCTGGCTTCGCTGTTCCCGGTGCTGCCAACCAGGACACGCTTATTGGGACTGCAGCGACCAGCTTCAGACCTGGATGCTAGAAAACGGCAAGAACGGGGAGTTGTAGAAGTCTTCTACCAGTCAGGAGCGTCGGAAACTCGTTTTCTCAAGGTCCAGCCCTCGCAGCCTCTTTCGGCCCTGCAGGTGAAGGGCACGGGTAGCACCACAAGTTTGTGGGAGGCCCACTGAGTACGGTATCTGTCATGAAGTACACGGCGTATCCGCAATTGTGGCGAACGGCGGGATGCTCCGGCGAGCTCGCCTCTGCCCTGAGCTACGGGTGGCCTGTTCAAATTAACCTATGTCATGAGACAGTTAGCTCTACCGCTTCGGCGCTGAACCCCCACGGAACGGATAAAATCACTATCGGCCATAAGATACCGGGTTTGGCGGCTTCGGCGTTGGGTCTTGGGAGGCCCAGGGACCCGGTGAAGGGACGTTGGGGGCGTTCATGATTGCACTGAAACCCAATGCAATACATTTCCCTTTGCACCTCCGGAAAACAAACAAAAGCATAATTATTAAAGGCGCAAGTCGTGCAAGATTCTTCTTGCGACGGACGTACGCACTAAAAAAGCAGAGCTTTTGGTTACCCACGCCAGTCGTTATGGGACACAACAACCCTAAAAACAACAAATGAAGGGCTTCATTCCACTAGTACGTAGAATTAAATTTTGATCAATGCATATTGAGGCACGCATGACTGTAACTTTGCTTGGAGACACAATAGCCGCTCTGCTTGATACAGGTGCAAACAAATCTCTCTTTGGGGATGCTGAAGTCTAGTTATGTAAAAAACAAAAAATACATTTTCGTTATGCCGGTGTAAACCTTTAGGTAGATCGTCTGGCAGCGGCGTACGCAACTCCAACATGTTCTAAATCTACAAAACCTTGCAGGCTGAGGCAGCGCAAAGTGTGAGAGCTCTTCAGGGTACCACGAAAGTTCGCCTCACCGGCCAACTGCGATTGCGGCTGTGGACTTCAATCGACTTGTCCATTTCTGCCATTAATGATTGATCGACTACAATACGTACCATGCGCAGCTCGTCTACAAAAGAAGACGCACTCCACCGAGTCCACGACTTGGCAGCGGCGGCGGCCACTCCAACACGGTCTATATCTGCAAACCCTTGCAGGCTGAAGCAGCGGAAAGCATGACAACTTATCAAGAGGGGGCCAAAAAGAACATGGCGATGTTCATATCCTTCATGACGCAGGTGCTGTTGCTTCTGTTTACGGCTTCCCCAAATGCCTCGTGGGGCGATGGGGCCAGCACTTCGTCAAGCCATCAGAGCGGTTGTTCAACACCGAGTCAGCAGCGCAAAAGGAAAATCCTGCAGCCTTACTTCCGACGTGGTCAACGTGGTCTCTCCCACAAAAACCGCACAATGACGCACCATGGGACGTTTCTCTTTCCGTCTGTCGGCTGCCTTCTAAACGATCTTCCACTGCTGCAAACGCTGGGCCACGACAAAACCATGCCAATGTACACAATCTTCTTGTTGCAGGTTATTTACATGCACAATGTAAATTGGAACCATTAAAATAATCCCCTACCTGTATGTGTCGAAAGAACCACCGGCGAAAAGCGCTTACAGACCGGTACTTGTGACGCTGTTATTTTTTATGTTATTGCGAAGCTTATATCGAGTTTTGTTTTTTCGAAGTTTTACTTCTTCAGCTCTTTGTTGAAGTAGAAAAAAGCACAGGCCCTATGACTTCAGGTCAGCTAGAATAATTCCCTAACCTTCAAGACACCGTTGGGAAGCTATAAGTAGAGTCACTCTAGGCTCGAACAAGAAGTCCCTCAGCTAAAAGAGCGGCAAAAACAGGATGAAGCGAACATTTTCTTCTCGAGCAACGTGTAAGGCAGCTCTCTAGTGAACCTATCTCCCGGAAGGAAACACGTGGTTTCTTTACACATGCTGAGCATATGCTGACCGAGGATTTAAAACTGTAGTCTAAATTGAAAATACGCTGCGACGATGCGTAGCGTAAGTCCGTCGTTCTTATATATTACTTTTGGAATGACTGACGCCGACAAAAAAACATGTGCTCAATCTGAAGGCTGGGCCACAGATCTGTTTTCCGAGAAACTCGGTATTATAGTTATATCTTCCAGAATCTAAAGGTCACCCCGTTTAGGAGAATTCAATGCTCAGAAATTTCAACCTCTCATTGTAAAAGTTTAATAGTTCATAAAAAGAGGACATTCTTGGTTTAGCGCATACGCTCGAGGGCACTGATATTGCCGCCCGCAGGGCCGAGAAAGCAACGCTCGGTCACCGACATCTAGAAGATTCGCGTTCATTCTTTTTTTTTCTTTATTACCTGGCTTTGGCATGACACAACACATAGCTTCACCTTATACAAGGTTCCGTTGACACATACACATGCCATGCCGTCGGCCAATCTTTGACCGACGTTGTCAATTTAAAATTCTCGCAATGTTGACAGAGGTTCTATCCTCGGTAACCTTTCAGGTACACTGCCTTGTGACTTGACACCCTCAACGTAAGCCGATATGCTTTCACGAAAATACAACCTCGCCGGCCGGGCGTCCTCATCGTTATGAAGCCTCGCCGTGCGGGAAAGCCATAAACTGTGGAGACCTATTAACATTATCAGATCAAAAGGCTCCCCAGCATCACTCTCTGTTGCAAGGAAGCGGATGCCATGTGGGTCTAAGGGGAGATCTTTGCGGATGGTTCGCTGGAGCACATCCCAAAAGTACACCCCCTCCCAGCAATGCAAGAAAACGTGCTCAACCGTTTCTGGTAACTTGCATGTATAAAACATCGTTCCCCACGGGACAAACATCCCCCTTTCTTCTAAATATGTTCTAACAGACAACATTCCCGTGTGGAGTTTAATAAAGAATGTCTTGACTCCCGGCTTGACTGGCATCCGCTTCACTCGTTTCAGGACATCTTGGCCAGGGCCATCACGGTATATAGATCTATAGAGTGGTACAGGAAAGACGCTGTCTCTTATATCCTTATACAGTTTTTTCCGCGACACACTACTTGAGTATTCTATAGAAAAACGTGCCAGCAAAAAACGAACCGCGGATACTATTTCTTTGAAAAAACCATGAACGCCACAAGACATGCTCTCGGTAGATACAATTAACTCAGGTAGCGCACGCGCCAACCTCAGTTGACACGCGGCTCGCAGGAATGGGTCACTGGTGTCGCGTAGAAACAAAAACCTGTTCACCAACTGACGGACAAAAAGGTGAGTCAAACCAAGTCCACCATCACGGACTCGCCTGAAGAGATTATCCCTGGCACATCTCTCCCAGGTTGACCCCCAAATAAAAACAGCAAAAACTCAATGTATTTTTTGAACATTAACTCTTGAGCAATGCAACACTTGCATAACAAACCAAATTTTTGACACCAAAAATAAGTTGCACACTGTGGCCCTCGCAAACATAGAGAGACTCACCCCTTTCCACTTTTTCCGTTTTCCTACGAGTTTCTTGCGTCTGCGCCTGCCAGTACTGCTCGCTGTTCTTATAGGAGTCCAGCGGTGCTCCCAGGTACTGGACTGGGGTTGTTACCCAGCTGACATTTGCTAGAGTGCTTGGGGTTGATGGCCAGTTGCCATGCCAGAACCCCAGACATTTTCCCCAATTTACATGACTCCCCGTGGCTGCGGAAAAAACTTTAACTTCCCCAACTGCACGTTCAACACTCTCTATGTCTGCGCAAAACACAGCAACGTCGTCTGCGTAGGCCAGAAGCTTAACTTCTGACCCGCACAGTTGAAAGCCCTTGACTCCTTCACATTGAATGATCCTTAAACATAATGCTTCTATATAGATACAAAACAAAAGTGGACTGAGGGGGCAGCCCTGGCGCACCGAACGTCTCACTCTAACGGGAGCCCCCAGGTTCTTATTTACAATTAATCTCGTTGTACAATTCTGGTACGCCATAGCCACACTATCCCGGATTACGGCTCCGACATTCACATAATCCATAATTCCCAACAAAATCTCATGCGAAACACAGTCAAACGCCTTCTCAAGATCGAGCTGGAGAACTGCGACGCAAGCGTTCATCGCGTCGCAGCACTCCAGCACGCACCGCGCCTTGTGTATGTTGGTGAAGATCGAGCGACCCTTAATGCCACACGTCTGATGCGGACCCACTAGTTCCGTAATAACTGTTTGCAACCTCTGAGCTATCCCCTTCATTAGAATCTTATAATCAACATTAGTTAACGAAATGGGCCGGTATGCTGTTACCTGTTTGAGTTTCTCCCTACTATCAGTTTTCGGAATTAAAATGGTGTGTGCCTCCGCAAAAGACGGGGGCAGTGCTTTAAGGTCGAAGGCTTCGTTGTAAACCGCAGCCAAAAGGGGAGGCAAGATATGCTTGAATTTCTTATAAAAGGCAGAGCTTAGGCCATCTGGGCCCGGTGCCTTTCCGGGATTTAACTTCAAAATTGCACATTCAACCTCGTCCCCTGTAATTGGCAGTTCAAGCCTTTCTTTGTCTTCGTCATGCAGTCTCGGCATTGCGCCTAAAAAGGCCCGTTGGAAATTTTCTAAATCAACCGCTCTAGCGTCAAACAAAGTCTGATAGTATTCGAAAAAGGCCCTTTCGACGTCCTCTTTCTCAGCCGATAAACGACCCTTCCATTCTATCTCGATTATCTATTTCCGTCGTGACTGCGCCTTTTCAATACCTACTATGCGCTTCGTAGGCGTCTCCCCGGCGGCCAATCGTTCCGTTCTTGCGCGCACTAGTGCCCCTCGATAACGATCTGCATCTAACATTTGAAGTTTTTGTTTTATTTGCTGAATATCGTCCTTGAAAACACCCGGCGCTCTGCTCTCTAACCCAATTAACTTTTGCAAGTTTAATCTTAACGTCTTTTCCTTACTTTTTTGCTCATACTGGATGCAACTGGACCTTTCAATTGCTTTTAATTTGATGTCTTCCTTACATAATTCCCATTTCTCACCTAGGTTATTTTGGTCTTCTATTTCTCCGATTCTGCCCTGGACAGCTTCGGCGAACAATTCGTCCAGGAACAGCTTAGCGTTTAATTTCCAGAGTTCCCAAGAAAATCCGCTCTGTTGTTTTTTGTTCCCGATACTACATTGTACCAGGCAGTGGTCCGAAAAGGAGACGGGCTTGACACTGTAGTTTTCACATTTCCCTATTAGATCTAACGCTACATAAATCCTATCCAATCGTGCATGACTGTTACCCTGAAAATGAGTGTACTGTACTGTCGTGAGCAAAAGTCTGGACAACACGGGAGCGCCGACCGAATTGCATCGCCGCGCTCCCTGACGGCGCGGCGCCTGGTGCCAACACCCGCGCAATGCGCACGCGCGTCCTTTCTTATCTGCTGGCCCACTCGTTCGCTCGCTTCAACGCGATGCGTTCCTGAGCGATTCAATGGGCGCTAGGTGCCGCCCTGGGAAGCAAGATTCCGAGAGCCTCGCTCACCGCTCGGGACGAGCTCGCGTGTTCCGCGGCTCGCGCCGTTCGCCCATACCTTTCCCGCGACTCGGCGACGTGTTAAAAACTGTCGCTTCCCTCCATTCGTTATTTTTAAGCTTCCCATCTGACAATGCAAACAGTTGCTGCTGATGCAAACAGTTGCTGCTGCTGCCCCATCGAGAGCGGATGAAAGGCCGCCTTGCAGCACAAAGCCTTGGAAGCGCTACGTCGGAAACGCTCTGGAACGTTGTCAAAGAGGAATGGGAGGTGCTTCGTGCACAGCCATAGTTGGTGGCCTCACTTTATGATTCTATGCCACGCCGTGTGGCAGAAGTGATTCAGGCTAACGGAAACATGACAAAGTATTAGCCGCCCAAACTGAACCAGCGCCTCTTTTTCCTTCCGTTTTGTTTCTTGTTTTTTTTCTTGAGAGGGGGGTTGAATAAACATTTCTTTCTTATTTGGCGTTTTCTTTTTGCTCGTCATTCACCACTTTACCGCGCGTGCATGATCACTCGGAAGGAAGCCCAAGGCTGCCTCGAGTACGCGAATACAAGTTCTACAATTCATTGCGGCTGCATCAACATAAGCGACAGTTTTTAACGCGTCGCCGAGTCACGGGAAAGGTATGGGCGAACGGCGCGTGCCGCGGAACACGCGAGCTCGTCCCGAGCGGTGAGCGAGGCTCTCGGAATCTTGTTTCCCGGGGCGGCACCTAGCGTCCATTGAATCGCTGAGGAGCGCATCGCGTTGAAGCGAGCGAACGAGTGGGCCAGCAGATAAGAAAGGACGCGCGTGCGCATTGCGCGGGTCTCGGCACCAGGCGCCGCGCCGTCAGGGAGCGCGGCGATGCAATTTGGTCGGCGCTCCCGTGTTGTCCAGACTTTTGCTCACGACAGTACTTCCCATGCCCCCTCTAAGCATTCCTCCACGGCAACTAAGTTGCTTTCATTTATTACTTGTGCTAATAAATCGGTACTTGTATATGTAAAAGGTGTTGAGCTCGACTTATCTCGGGGAGATAGGACACAATTAAAATCTCCCAATACCGCCATTGACCTTTCTGTCAGAAGGTACTGCCTAATATTCTCGAAAAAGTCTGTTCTGTCGTTAACTAGATTCGGTGCGTACAAACAGACCACACGCCACTCAACCGAGCCAAAGAGAAAGTCGCAGGATACATATCTACCCGCCCCACACTGCTTCACCCCCTGCACGACCAGGCCCGGCAACTTTTTAACTAACAGCACGCAGCCAGCCGACATCCCGACCGCAGGACTGGCATACGCAAAATATCGAGACGTGAAACGTTGCACCATGCCCCCGGTTGCCTCCTCGCCATCCACCTTCGTCTCTTGAACTGCGAGAACGTCTATGTTTAAGTCCGTTAGCAAACAGTAGAGCTGGCTCTGCCTTCTTTTATGGGCCAGCCCTCGGACGTTTAAAGTTGCAAAGTTCAAGGTCCCTATTTCAGCTGCAGTGGATTATTTGTTAGACTAGCTCCCGGGAGCCTGGTGCTTCCACTCACATTTGACGCCGTCATCAGACCCCCCCCACCCCCGGCGCGTCACCGTCGGGTGGGGCCTGCCCGCCTGTCGAATCATCCACAGTCCCTCGCGTCCTCGGTAAACTTGACCTCTGTCTCAGTCCCGACAGACGCCATGGGGCCGCTTTGGACGGGGGCTCCTCGGCTTTCGTAGTCTCCGTCTTGCTCCCATCCTTGACCTCGGGGTGAACACGCTTGACCGCCGTGTTTGCGCTCGCTGCCTTAGCACGTTGCTGAACACCCACCACCTGGCTTTGCGCTGGGGACTCGTCTGGTTGGCGGCTTGCGCCGCCATTCGCCGGTTCCTCGTCAGGCGCCGGTACCTCCACCTCGGCCTGCGTCCCTAGGTCGCCGGCCGCCTGCGCGTCCTGGCTGTCGTGTGGCGACGCTGGGGAATTCACCGCTGGAGACTCTGACTCCCCGGTTCCCTGGGCGGCTTCCTCTGCTTCGGTGGTGTCCATAAGGTGGTCGGCCACCTCGTCGTTATTCCCTGGTCCCGTCACCGTAGCGTACGAGCGGACACACTGGGCATCCGAGTGCCCATACCTCCGGCACTGGGGGCAGTACGGCACCTTGCACTCGCGTCTGACGTGGCCCGATCCCTTGCAGCGAAGGCATTGCATGGGCCTGCCCGGCACCACTACGAGGGCCCACCCGCCAGCAATCTTGATCTGGTGGGGTAGGTCGCTCACCGTCGTCCCTGCCTTAAGCTTCAGAAGGACTGTCCTGGTGGTTGACCCCATCTGGTCGACGCCGTGTACGCGCCAGCGTTCCCGGGCCGCCTCCGTCACAATGCCGAAGGGCGCGAAAGCCGACCGGATGTCTTCATCTGTGACACCGTGCAGTACCCAGTGCACTTTAAGCTTGGTATGTTGGTTCTCGGGGTCAATAATGAGGCAGCGACGCCCCTTCACCAGCAGCTCTTTCACACTGAGCAGCCGCTTCGTCGCCTCCGGGCTGTTGAGAGTCACCGCCCAAACGTGGTTGACTTGATACGCCCCCAGTGCCACGACCTCGTTGAGCTTACCGGTCTGGGCGATGGCGTCCCGGAAATCTTCGACCCTGAAGGGCCGCGCTCGCAGATCTCCGTGCAAAAACACGGTGTTCACAACGGTGCGTCCGGTAGGCAGTGCCGGCAAAATGACTTGATAATCCTTATCGTCACCATCTTGAATCCTGTTTCCGCGGCTGGCAGCCGCTATCTCCGCTCCATGGGAGCCCATGATTCGTACGTCCAATGCGCTCGGCAGCCGGAAGAAGAATCTTCGCGTTCATTCTCGCACCAGACGTAGCTTTCCACCTGCTTTGTTGTTCTCGAATGTGCCAGTTCATCCTCGCCCCGAGCGTGCGACGCTCGAGCCTTCTTTGCCGAACTTTCGAGGTAGTGATGCCCTATAGATAAGCAGCTACCCGCGACCTTGTCGAGTCAGTTTCCCTCGCGTTTCTGTTTCGCCGCCGAATCGCCACCTGCTTTTCTGCTGCCTCGACGCTCTTTCGCTACCTATTTTGTTTGGCACAAGTTCTCCCATTAAACCTTTATTTTCAGCTCACTCTTCGCCTTCTAGTCACCTTAATTCGTGACATTTCTGGTGGAGGTGCGGGGTATGAAACCCGTGCAGCGTACCCCCGCAAGAACTCGTTCAGCAAGTCCAATTTCCCGACGACCTTCAATTGAAGACTCGGAGCATCGTGCCAGCCGCCGTCTTCAAGGGCAAGCTCCTAAACTCGGACAACTCCCGGCGCGGACAAGGCAAGCGATAACGACCATGGCTTCATCGACGGCGCATACCACAGCGGCACCAACCGTCGTTTACCTGCCCGTCGCCTCTCGTACGCCTACGTCGTTCCACGGCGAGATCTACGAAGACGTCAAAGACTGGTTGCAGCAATACGAACGGGTGGCGCTGCACAACCAATGAACTCCCGAACAGCGTCTGCGAAATGTTAATTTTTCCCTCGAGGACACGGCGCGACACTGGTTCGATAATCATGAAACCTCGATAACATCATGTGACCAGCTGAAAGGAGAGCTCCGAGGGACGTTCGCCAGTCAGCACCGAAGGTAGAGAGCCGAGGACCTCCTTCGGAGAATGACGCAAGGCCCCAACGAAAGCTTCACCAGCTTCGTTCAAGACGTCGTGCGTCTGAGCGCGCGTGCCGACCCACAGGCCGCCGACGGCAAGAAGCTGCGTGTCCTCATGCTCGGGGTGAGGGACGACATCTTTGGAGGCCTGGTCCGCAACCCGCCGGCAACAGTCGAAGCGTTCGTCACGGAGGAAACGAACACGGAGCGCGCCCTCCAAGCACGCGCCTCCTACTACCAACGACATCCCGGCGTCGTTGCCTCCACGCTGCACTCTAAGAAAAAAAAGGAGGAGAAAGGTAGCAAAAGTGACTGTTCGTCTATGCGTTGGACATGCCCCCCTGAGAAGGGAGGAACAGAAGGTAAGACGAAAGGAACAGCGTAGGTTCCTCCTGGTACAGTTGGTGCAGGGGTAGAACACCGCGCTACTGATCAAGCGGTTGTGGGTTTGATCCCTAAAAAGAAGTGACGTTTTTTTTGTTTTTTTTAGCTTTGTTAGTTGTCTTTTTTTTAATTTATCAAAACAAAAATAAACAAAACCCAGACCGATGGAAGGAAACTTAAAGTCCTTATTATCCACCGACGCCAAGAAAAGCTATATAAACAGCATTGCTACAAGTTTCATCAGCACGCTGTTTGATAGACAGGATTTGGGCACCCAGGTTGGAGCTAAGCCGTTGACGCAGGGGCCAAGACGACGAGGTCGGTCCTTCAGTCGTTTATTTTCCCGTAGAGTTTTCGACATTCATAAAGAAAAAAGCGCACTCTAAGAACAAATCGATAAAAAGAGTAGCAACGGCGCGTCTTCCTGCCTTCTACTGAAGCGCGTCCAAGCGGACATCAGAAGATGGGACGAACGAGACTTTTGCCTCCTTCTCCATGCACACTGGAGAAAGCTTTCGCCCTCCCAACTCATCTTCTTTCGGTTTCGTTTTTCGAGCACGTCGCGCACGTTGTTTAATAAATGTTGTTATGTTGATTGACCTTCAGTGGCAGCGAAGGCCGCCTGTAATTCCGTCTTCTAGTCCAAACGTGCAGAACATTTCGGTGTCATTGACGTTTTTACCACTAATTTTATCAAACGAGCACACGAAGCCGCTAGAAACAGCGCAGTTCCGGAGCAGTGCCAGCAGCGCCAAGTACACTGGTTAAGATGGCCGTTTCTGGATTGCCACGCGGAACTACAGTAGCGGAACCACGAGAAACTGTGTCGACGTTTTCGACGTTGTGGAAATCGCAGGAACTGCGTCCAAGGCAGGCAAGTCTTCCTGCCGGCTGCCTGGGTGCTTTCCGTGCTGAATTCGGTTCTGTTTTCCCATGCCGAGTGCCAACCGGCGTTCAACGTGGTTCTGTATTTCTGCGTGTCAGCAACATAGCAGCAACATCGTGATGGCAGTGTTGTGCGTAGAGAACAGAAGACTGGAATTATCGCCGATGTGACCGTGTGCTCGCGTATCAGTGGTGTAACAACAAGATGAGATGACGTAAACTTTCGGGCATTGATGCTGCTGGTCGGGCTGTGATCGGAAGGGGCGGGGTGTCGCAGGTTGACATTCCGCTTTACATTAAAGAGTGTCAGACCACTTGAGGAATTAGGTGCAGTCAATCGACGTGCGGATAGTCATGTTGGAACGCTGGTCTGAACGGTGAGCTCCTATCGTACAGTGGCCAATGAGACTGTCGGTCCCCGGGAGAGATCGCGCTCTGGAGAAAAGACTGGACGGTACGAAATTACGGAAAGTACGCATATTTACAATGGAATTTTAGCATTAAAAATAAGAAAAACAGATAAAATCGAAAACAAAAAGCTATCCTTTATTTTGCTGTTTAAATATACTTCGGTTCCTGGAGGAACTGTCCTCCGAGTGGCGCGGTGGAGTGAGCGCTAGAAGTTTCGGAGCTCGCCACGGCGTAGCTGGCGTTGCTCCGTACACGTGCCGCAAGTCGCTGCTTTGACTGCATTCAAGTTGATCGAAAAGCGATTTCTCTGACCGTGAAGCATCACTTCCAGCAGGGTGAATATCTGCTTTACAGAGATTAATTCAAGACGGCAATTGCAGCCGTGCGCGAACAGCACTAGTAGAAAAACAAACACTACAATATAAATAGTGGCTACGAAGTGCCGTGCGGGGAAACGAACTCATGGCTTGGAACCGCATGGGAGCGGCTCGATTTATTTGCTTCATGTAATTACGGCATGATCGAGCGTTTTCGGTTTAACAAGAGATTCATCCCCTGAGCCATTAAAAATACTCTCAGATGTATGACATTGCTAGAAAAAAATCAACATGCTGTGAATAGTTTTTATTGCTTAGGGAGTCACCGAAAAATTCCGTACGTTCGAAACGACCAGTATAAAAGACTGAAACGCACAGCTCGGTAGTAGTGATCGGGTTAGTGTGCTTCTGTATTGATGTTTGTATGTGCGATGCATGTATATGCGCTGAATGTATGTTCAGCTGATGCTTCTATTATGCCTAATGTGTCTACATGTGTGTATAATAGGGGCTCCCAAAGATCCCGAAGCGCTTTTGTGTAGAAAATAAGATACTTTTGTAGAACATGAATTGCGCGCTACCTAGCGCCCCCTAGCCTAGCTACTTGCAATTACTCTGCTTGACCCTGCCATCTGGTGGCAAGTGATTTAACCTCCTTCTACGCTACGCGGCTACGCCATAATTTCGTGTTACCGTGTTGAAATGAGCCAAGAGGCTGCTTCGGATTTGCTTTTTTTAAGAACGGTGTTTAGTTTCGCGGGCGAATGGTTTATCACTCCTCCGTGATGTGCGGTTGACGCAATGATTGACGAACGAATAGTGGCTCGAGGAATAGCAAAGGTAAGACATAAAGTGCACGAACTGGGTGCCGGTTGTCTTCGTTTAACATCGCAGTGCTAACGATGAGAAGACTGAGTGACTGCATGCTTTCGAAACGTAAGTTTCTTTACCTGCGGGGGGAAGCCGGCTTCGGAAATAAATACAGTTCGCGGAATGCTCGTGTTACGTTTTTTATTTGCTGCTCCTCTCGCTCTGTACAATAGACTTCGTGTTCTCGTTAACCCTTATTGAGCTCGATTTGCTCGATTTTTGGCCGCCATAATGAGATGCAAGCGACGGAGGAACTTTTGCTCCCCTGCTTTAGGGACGAACGTTTCTCCCTTTCTGAAGGAACATATGTATAAAAAGCGTCCCTCCCTTTAGGGAGGGCTATACTGACCCTTCTTTCTAAGAGTGTGCTTAATGACGACATTGGTGCCCGTACCCGGGACATCCGTGACGTTTTCCGGGACGTCGTCCCAGAGGACCTCCGAAAGCTGCTTCCCGCTGCTGAACGTCCGGCGTCGCTGTCAGTCGCCGAAATTGTGCGCGACGACGTACAGCGACTATTGCAGCCTGAAACTCCCGTCAACGGGAAGCCCCCGAGGAACCGAGGTTGACCTACGCCGCCATGGCCAAACGACCGCCGCAAGCTCCCCGCCAAGCTACGGCGCCACCACGACGTGAACCTCCAGAGCCACAGTACTCCCAATTGCGCGAAGAACTGCAGTACGTGCGCCCGAAAAACGAGCAGCCGGAAAAACTGACGTGTGGCGAACTGCCGACCGACGCCCAATGCGGGGAAGCCGACCATATCTACCGCCGTTGCCCGTACCGGCAGCTGGGGCTACCCGGTTTCCACCCCGACGATCCTCGACCACGCTACGGCCAGCGACCTCGGAACATCGAAGAATACCTCCGCCGTTCGCCATCCCCGGGACTGTCTCCCCGCCGCGGTTTCCGATCGCCGTCACCACAACGCTCTGCATCGCCTCATCGTAAATTCCGCAGAGAGAGCCTGTCTCCCTGCCTCGCAGAGAAAACTAAGTGGGGCAATGACGGGAGGTGGTATTGCCGATGACGAACGACGCCACTATCCTCCACAAACGTCGGAGGGCTCCTACACAAGCGACGAGACGCATAGGAATGACGGTTCTGCGACAGCGTCGAATAACCTCGACGTTACCATCGACGGCCACGACGCGAAGGCACTCGTCGACACCGGAGCAGACTGTACCGTTTTAAGTGGGAAGCTCTCTCTCAGCCTTGGGAGGTGATTGTGACAAGCACGTAGCGCCCTCCCCCGTCCACCCGTCGATGGCCGCCAGGCTCGGCGGGCAACATTGGTCACCGCGCCAATAAACGCCGTGGAGCGCACGCCGCCCCGGTCAGTCATCGTCCACCCTCACAACCAGGCTGCGAGTCGTCTTTTCTCGTCGGGTGCTTCGGCCCCCTTCGTCCACGGTCTAGAAGGATCGTGACACTGGCGGCGAGGAACCGTGGCACAGGAGGCAAACAACGTGCACGGTTCGGCCCACGCCGCCGAGAGAGTCGTCGAAACACCGCCCCCCCCCGCTCCTGTCGCCATGCCGCTGTACGGGAGGCTCGAGCCGTTCGAGAGAGATGGGTCCGCCTGACCAGTCTACGAAGAACAAGTCCACGTGTTCTTCCGGGCAAACGACACGCCCGAGGCGAAACAACGGGACATCATCTTGGCCAGCTGCGGGACCCGCGTCTTCAGTCTCCTGCTCGACCTCCTTAAGCCGGCCACAGCGCACGTGAAAAAGCTGGGTGAGCTGCTCGCCACGCTACGCTCACACTTCAGCCCGGCGCCGTCCACGCTTATGGAGCGGTTCCGCTTCAATAACCGGAGCCGCCGCGACGGGGAGACCCTCGGCCAGTTCGTCGCTGCGCTACGAGGGTTAGCGAACACCTGCGCCTTCGGCGACCAGTTGGACTCGCTACTCCGGGGCCGGTTCGTCTGCGGCATCAATAACCCCGCCATGCAGACGCGACTCCTGGAGCTTCCCGACCCCTCGCTGGACGACGCGGTGAAGGCAGCGTAGGCGATGGAAGCCGCAGCTAAGGACGCCAGCGAGATTGCGCGTGCGGCCGGCTCACCGTCGACGGAAGCAGCGGAAACGGCGGTGAACAAGATGGCGACAAGGAGCGGTGTCTGCAGCCGCTGCGGTGCTGCCCACTCCCCCTCACAGTGCCAGTTCGCCCAAGCACAATGCTTCACGTGCGGGAGAACTAGGCAACTCGCACGTGTCTGCCGAGGGGGAAGGACGAGCGCCGGCTAGAAGCAGCGGCAGCCTGGTTCAAGCCCGGGTTCCAGCCAAGCCCGCGGCCAGAGTGGCCGTCGCAAGAGAACGCGGCGGGGACGAAAGGCTCCAGGTTCGGGTTCCTCCTCAGCGAGGCTCCACGTCGTGGCCGAGGACCCGCAGATTGTCGACCGGCGGCACATGAATAAGCCTCCATCGTCTGTGCCACCTTGCTTGGTGTCTGTCGAAGTCTGCGGGCACCCCATCACCATGGAGCTGGACACAGGAGCCAGCGTGTCGGTCATGGCCGGGAAGCTGTTCAAGCGGACCTTCCCTGGCGTGTCCATCGAGGCGTCGGACGTCATGCTGCGCAGCTACTCCGGGCAGCTTTCCCAGGTCCAGGGTCGGGCCCAAGTCAGCGTTCGCCTTGGCGACAGTGAGGCAATTCTTCCCCTTTACCTAACCAAGGGGTCGTCGCCGACGCTGCTGGGCCGCAACTGGATTTACGCGCTGGATGTTCGACTGCCGGAGTATCAAGAAGCTGCACTGCACGTGGTGCAAGACGTCCCAAGCCTCCTGACCGACTTCCAGTCCCTGTTCCAGCCCGGGGTGGGCACCTTCGCCGGCACGACTGTCAGCATCCACGTACTCGAGGGAGCCCGGCCTCAGTTTTTGAAGCCGCGTCCGCTGCCGTTCGCTCTGAAGGACGGGGTCACCCAGGAGCTGCAACGGCTTCAGCGTGAGGGTATCTTGGTGCCCGTCAAGACTTCCGAGTGGGCCGCACCAATTGTCCCAGTCCTCAAGCGAGACGGCCGTGTCAGGATCTGCGGGGACTTCAAGGTCACCATCAACCCCGTCGCTACCGTCGAGAAGTACCCGCTGCCTCGGATAGAACATCTCTGGTCGGCTCTGTCCGGGGGACAGAAGTTCACCAAGCTCGACCTTCGAGATGCTTATCAGCAGCTGGTGCTGCAGGATCCTGCCCGGAAGTATGTCACCATTTCGACTACCATGGGGCTCTTCCAGTACACGCGTTTACCGTTCGGCGTGGCCTCAGCCCCAGCCGTCTTCCGGAGGGAGTTGGACAACCTCTTCAGGGGCATGAGGCACGTGGCGGTGTACTTGGACGACATCCTGGTTACCGGTACAGACGACGGGGACCACCTGCAGAACCTGCGCAAAGTCCTGACACGGTTACAGGCCGCCGGTCTCAAGCTGAGGCTGGACAAGTGCGTGTTCCTGATCCCCAGTGTGGAGTACCTGGGACACATCATCTCCCAGGCCGGCCTGGCCCCGGCACCCCGCAAGATTGAGGCCGTGCTCAAGGCGCCGAAGCCCAAAAACAAAAAGGAGCTTCAGAGCTACGTTGGCCTCATCAACTTCTACAGGAGGTTCCTGCCCAACCTGTCGACGCATCTGGAGCCGCTGCATCGTCTGCTTCGTGATGGTCAGCAGCTGGCCTGGAAGAAGGAGAAGGACTTGGCCTTCCAGCGCAGCAAGAAGTTGGTCGTTAATGCTCCTTGGTTGGTGCACTTCGATACGGCCAAGCTTGCAGTCCTCACCGTAGATGCTTCGCCGTACGGGGTAGGAGCCGTCCGGTCGCACCGGGGTCACGATGGTCAGGAACGCCCTGTGGCGTTTGCTTCTCGTCGGCTTCATGCGGGAGAGCAACGCTACAGCCAGCTCGACAAGGAAGGCCTGGCGATCATGTTCGGGATCGAGCGCTTCCACCAGTACCTATGGGGCCGGTGATTCGAGGCAGTCACGGACCACAAGCCGCTGCTGGGGCTGCTGGTGCCTGACAAGGCAGTTCCAGTGCAAGCCTCGCCTCGTGTGGTACGCTGGGCGTTGACGCTAGCGGCCTACAGCTACAAGCTGGTCTATCGCCCTGGGAAGGACCTGGGACCTGTCGACGCCCTGAGCCGCCTGCCCCTGCCGGAGGTGCCTGCTGCCGTTCCAGAACCAGCTGACGTTTCCCTGCTGAAGCGGGCCTACCCGGGGGTACTCACCAGGACTGCGGTGGCGCAGGCGACCACCCGGGACCCGGTCTTGTCACAGGTGGTCAAGGCAGTTTCCCGAGAAGAGGAGCTTCGTCACCTGGCCTACAGCCGCAAGGACGCCAAGCTGAGTTTGGAGCAGGGCTGTCTGCTGTGGGGTTCCAGGGTGGTGATTCTACAAAGTCACCGGGCCAAGGTCCTCCAGTTGCTGCATGCAGGTCATCCTGGCGTCAAAAAGACCGAGATGGTGGCACGGTCGCTCGTTTGTTGGCCAGGCCTGGACCAGGACATCGCTCACCAGGTGCAAGGCTGCCAGGTTTGCCAGTAGAATCAGCGAGCCTCGCGCCACGTGGAGATCCCCCCCTGGCCGTTCCCACAGAGGCCCTGGTCTTGCTTGCACGTGGATTTTGCGGGACCCTTCAAAGGCCACTACTTCCTGATGGTAGTGGATGCCTTCTCCAAGTGGGTGGAGGCAGTGCCAGTCACCACTCCGTCGGCAAGCGCGAATATTGCGGCGCTGCGGCAAGTCTTCGCGGCGCAGGGATTGCCGGACATTATCGTGTCCAACAATCCAGTCCAGCGCCGAGTATCTGGACTGGCTGCAGAAGAATGGGATCCGCCGAATGCTGGTTCCGCCGTACCACCCTGCTTCCAATGGTGCAGCCGAGCGGATTGTACAGACCATCAAGAACAAGCTCAAGAAGAGCCATCCCGGGGATTTCCGGACACAGGTGGCCCGGGTACTGTTTCAGTACCGGACCACACCCCATGAGGTCACTGGCCGTGCCCCCTGCGAGCTTCTGCTCGGCCGGATGGTCAAGACATCCTTGTACGTCTTGCATAAGACCTCGGGTCCACGGCGCTCCTGAAGCAGCTGAAGAAGCTGGCTGCTGACCGAGGGTGCCGTCCTGGGCCTTTTGCCTGAGCCGGGATCGTCGGTCTACGCCAGGAACTTCCGTCCTGGCCCACCCTGGTCTGCCGGACATGTGGTTTCGCCATTGAGCGCCTCGTCGCTACTCGTCCGCATGCCCGACGGGACGACCTGGCACCGGCACGCTGACCATGTCAGGCCTCGCCTCGGGACCGGGCTTGTACCCTCGGCCGTCGCTGCGGGAGACCAGCCCGCAGAGGGACCAACGACAGCACCAGTCTCGGCCAGTGGAGCGCCAACCACCACGGAGGCGACAAGAGTCTCCAGTCCTGTGGCACCAGTTCGACCGGCGCCACTCACAAATCCGGTCCCTGCGGCTCCACCGGGTAGAGCGCTACCGGCTCAGGCAGCGCCCGGCGTCGACACACCTGGCCCGTCGACACCAGCGATGAGGCGGAGTATGCTGCAGCGAAGGTCACCGGACCGTTACTCGCCGGGGTAGCCTTCGTCGTCGACCGGCCATGACTAGGCACGACCAGTCACAAAATCTGTGTCGGCCGTGCGCTTTGTTATTTATTTTGCTTTTAGAAAAACAAACTGGTGGGAGGGATGTGACAAGCATGTAGCGCCCTCTCCCGTCCACCCGTCGATGGCCGCCAGGCTCGGCGGGCAACATTGGTCACCACGCCAATAAACGCCATGGAGCGTACGCCGCCCCGGTCAGTCATCGTCCACCCTCACAACCAGGCTGCCAGTCGTCTCTTCTCGGCGGGTGCTTCGGCCCCCTTCGTCGACGTTCTAGAAGGATCGTGACAGTGATGACGCCGTGGGATGGCCCGAAAATACGAACCGCTGGCGAACATCGCAACACACCAGTAGGAAGGTGTACTGCGCGCGTGGACATCCACGGAGAGACCTGTCCCGTGAAATTCGTCGTCCTTAAGGACTGTACGAGAGACGTCATCCTTGGCATGGACTTCCTTTGTGAGTACGGTGCCGCGATCGACCTTGGAGCAAACAGGTTGACGCTGCGAAAGCCCGTTATACCTCCGGAGGGATCCAAATTGACGCCAGCCCCCGTCCGAGTCATTGCGGACCACGTGAACCTGCCGCCACGGTCGAGCGTTCCTGTGCCCGTCGTGACCGATGCAGTCCTTCTGGAGGGCAACGTCCAACTGCTTCTCGGAAGAGGAATAGGCGTCGCAAGGGGCGTAACGGAGCTGCAGGATGGACGTACTGTGGTTCTCGTGACGAACTTTCGACCGGAGGCGCAGCACCTCACGAAAGGTGCCGCTGTAGGACACGTTGAGGAACTCCGGGCCGATGCCAAAATCGCCGCGATCTCCAACGAGCCCTTGACGTGTCAGCCGCACAGCACAGCACCGCCGCAGCTCGACGTTAACCCTAAGCTCAGTGCCACGGAACGACGACAGCTCGGAAACCTCCTCACCGAGTTCAGAGACTGCTTTGCGACGACGTCGAAGGCGCGCCAGACAGCAATTGCGAAACACCGCATCGTTACCAACGAGGAAGCGCTCCCTGTGCAGCGGCCGCCGTACCGGGCCTCCCCAAAGGAACGAGAGGCCATTCAGGAACAGGTACAAGAGATGCTCAACGACGACATAAGTCAGCCTTCCAGCAGCCCGTGGGCCTCTCCAGTCGTACTGGTGAAGAAGAAGGCCGGAACGCTTCGATTCTGCATTGACTATCGGCGGCTCAACGCGGTGACGAAGAAATACGTGTATCCGCTCCCCCGCATCGACGACACGCTCCTGACCATGAGAAGACTCGCGCCATCGCGGCCTTTCCACCGCCCACCGACAAAAAGGCCATCCAAAAGGTTCCTTGGAGTTTGCGCATACTACCGGCGATTCGTTAAGGATTTCGCCAAGCTTTCTGCGCCGCTCACGCACCTTATGAAAGACGCCGTGAACTTCCAATGGGGTGGAGAACAACAACAGGCCTTCGACGAACTAAAGCGACGGCTCCAGTCGCCACCGATTCTCGGTCACTTCGACCAATCAGTCTAAACGGAAGTTCACACAGACGCCAGTAATACAGGACTCGGAGCGGTACTGGTCCAACGACAAGACGGTGCGGAGCGCGTGATCGCATACGCTAGCCGGACGCTGTCGAACGCGGAACGCAATTACTCGACGACCGAGAAGGAATGTCTGGCCGTCGTCTGGGCCATCACAAAATTCCGCCCGTACTTGTACTGGTCTCCTTTTCGAGTGGCCACCGACCACCACTCGCTGTGTTGGTTAGCGAGCCGGAAGGACCCATCGGAACGCCTCGCTCGGTGGAGCCTACGACTGCAAGAGTACGACGTGACCGTGGTCTACATGTCAGGCCAAAAACACAGCGACGCTGACTGCCTGTCCAGGGCCCCCGTTGAGTCAGCTAACAGCTTTACCAAAGACGACGACGACGACGACGATCACTTTCTTGGTGCGGTGAGCATTCACGGTATGACAGCGCTCCAGCGGGACGATCCTGAACTGCGCGCATTGATCGACCATTTGGAGGGACGAGAGGGTACGATTCTCCAAGCCTTCTCACGTGACCTGCCAAGATTCGCCGTCCGGAGGGGTATCCTCTATAAAGAGAACTTCGGGAACAACACCTCGACGTGGCTCCTGGTGATTCCTGCTAGTCTTCGAGGAGAGATCTTCTAAGCCTGCCACGGCGACCCAACATCTGGTCACCTTGGCTACAGTAGGACTCTTGCACGGATCCGAGAAAAATACCACTGGCCCAAGCTCCCGAAGACTGTCCACCTCTACGTCCGTTCGTGTCACGAATGCCAGCGACGCAAAAAAACACCGACGAAGCCGGCAGGTCTCCTGCAACTGATCGCGCCCCGACTGCACCATTCCAGCAGATTGAAATGGATCTTCTCGTACCTTTCCCGCCGTCGACGCAGGGAAACCGTGGGATAACCGGTGGCAACCGTCTATCTCACCAGGTACGCCGAGACAAAAGCACTCCCCTCGGGGACCGCAGTAGAAGTAGCCAAGTTCTTCGTTGAGTCTATCGTCCTCCGACACAGCGCTCCCCAAGTCCTTATTACGGTCCCAGGCTCCTCGTTCTTGGCGCAACTGACACAAGAGATTCTCCGCCTGAGCTACACCGACCACCGCCGAACCATGGCATACCACCCGCAGACCAACGGACTGACGGAGCGGCTAGACAAGACCATCGCCGATATGAGCTCGACGTACGTGGACGTGGAACACAAGACGTGGGATGAAGTGTTGCCCTACGTCACGTTTGCGTACAACACGGCGATTCAGGGAACCACTGGCATCAAACCTTTTCAGCTGGTGCACGGCAGAAAGGTGACGACGACGCTCGACGCTATGCTGCCCCACGACCCGACAGACGACGACACCAATGACGCCCAGGTGGTCACCCAACGAGCAGAAGAAGTACGCCAGCTAACCCGTCTTCGAATAAAGGACCAGCAACGTGTCGACGCTGGCAGGTACAACCTTCGTCACCGCGACGTGGAGTTCCAGCCCGAAGAAAGGGTGTGGGTGTGGACGCCCATTCGCCGCCGCGGCCTGAGCGAGAAACTGTTAAAACGCTACTTCGAACCCTACAAGTTCATCCGCCGCCTCGGGGACTTGAACTACGAGCTGCTCCCCGACGGAACCCGACCATCTGGATGCTGCCGGCCACGACCCTAAGTCGTCCACGTAGTTCGACTCAAGCCGTTCTACGCGCGCTAAGATTGCGACACTGCATGTTTATTTCTTTTCACCCTAAATTGTTTAGCCATTTCTGTTTTCCTTTCGCGTTGCATCGGGACGATGCACTTTTAAAAGGGGGGATAATGCCGCCCGCATAGCCGAGAAAGCAACGCTCGGTCACCGACATCTAGAAGATACGCGTTCATTCTCGTACCAGACGTAGCTTTCCACCTGCTTTGTTGTTCTCGAAAGTGCCAGTTCATCCTCGCCCCGAGCGCGCGACGCTCGAGCCTTCTTTGCCAAACTTTCGAGAGAGTGACGCACTATATATAGCAGCTACCCGCGACCTTGTCGAGTCAGTTTCGCTAGCGCTTTCTGTTTCGCCGCCGAATCGCCACCTGGTTTTCTGCTGCCTCAACGCTCTTTCATTACTAATTTTATTTTGCACAAGTTCGCCCATTAAAACTTTATTTTCATTTCACTCTTCGCCTTCACGTCGCCTTAATTCGAGACATTTCTTCATTTACCGCGCCAAGTTACCGCGCAATCACCAACGATTTTCCCGTTTGGGCCAGGCTTGCACCCAATGGTCTTCTTGATTTTTTTAAACCAAAAGGAAAGTCTTTGCGACTGTGTCAGGATAAAGTGTTTATAGATGGCAAGTGTTTTGTGTTCGATAACGCTCAGGGATCGGTTGCTGAAAGATGCATGTAGCAACGTCGGCGTTGTTTCCGTTCGCTATCTCATGGTCAATCCGTTACACCCCTAGTTGTTAATGATATATATGCTGTTCCTTTCCAGGTAGCATCAAGTTCTGGCTCAAAATTTGGCTTTTGTCTGGGAGTTTAGGGCATTAAAAAGCCCGAAAAAGCCAAAGTAGAGCCAAATCTGACCTTTCTTGGCAAGGGTCTGGGTATTTTGGCCCTAATTCGCCAAACAAGTGCAAAATTTAGGGTTCACTGCCTGGTAGTTCTGCAGTCATATGGCATATTTGGGCCTAAATCACCTAACAAATGCCAGAGTTAGGCTTACTGCCCGGTAGCTCGGTTGATATTTGGCATTTTTGGGGCAAAATTGCCAAACAAATGCCAAAGTTAGGCTTCACTTTTTGATAGCTCTGCTGTCATCTGGCACCTTTGGGCCAAAATCGCCACAGATGTGCCAGAGTTAGGCTTAGTGGCTTGTAGTTCGGCTGACATCTGGCTTCTTAGGGTCAAAATCGCCAAACAAGTGCCAAAGTTAGGCTTCACTTTCTTATAGTTTTGCAGTCATCTGGCACCTTTTTGCCGAAATTGCCACAGATATGCCAGAGTTAGGCTTACTTCCTTGGAGTTCAGCTGATATCTGGCATTTTTGGGGCGAAATCGCCAAACAAGTGCCAAAGTTAGGCTTCATTTTCTGATAGTTCGGCTCTCATCTGGCATCTTTCGGCCAAAACCAGAGAAAAGTCAAACTTTGGCACGTCCCAAATACCGAAATTAGGCGTTGCTCTGGCAGTTATGGCTGAAGTATGGCACCAAGTTTGGCGCTCCTCTGGCGGACCAGAGAAACGCCAAACCTTGGCATGCCCCGAATTCCCAGATTAGGGTTTACTATGGCAGTTATGGCTCAAGTATGGCACCAACTTTGGCGCTCCTCTGTCGTACCAGAGAAACGCCAAACCTTGGCATGCCCCGAATTCCCAGATTATGATTTACTATGGCAGTTATGGCTCAAGTATGGCACCAACATTGGCACTCCTCTGGCGTGCCAGAGAAGAGCCACACTTTGGCATGCCCTAGGATCGCCGAACTAAGGCTGTAGTTAGGCACCATACTTTGGCACTGATGAGTGCCATGGTGCAAAAACCTAACTGCGCCAAAGTTGGGCCCTTATGTTTGACAGACCTTTGCCTACGTTAGGCATTCCTCTGGCGTGCTACCTGGGTTCTGCTTAATTTAATTAATTTAGAAGCCTGATACTTAAAAGAGATAATGTGGGTTCCTTGATTACAATTAGTAACACCGATTTTGTTTTACTTACTGAGACGTGGCTAAATCCTGAGATATCTGATGCTGAATTGTTCCCTTTTTATCCAAACTTTCTTGTGTACAGGTGGGACAGTATTCCTAGAATGAAGGGAGGTGAACTTTTGGCTTTTTTAAAATCATATCACGTGTTGGTTGATCCCACTTTCTACTGAGCTATAAGTCGTCTATTTGACCTCCCTACGGAGCCCATTGTTGCGCTGGGCGCATGTTATAGGCCAGCAGATAGCCATTAGGAATTCACCATTGAGCTTAACAAGTGTCTTTCAGAACTCCCTATTCAATACCCCTGCGCGTCTGTTGTAATTCTTGGTGATATTAAATATCCGAGTACTATATTGTCACGAACGAGAGGTGATGAGGCGATAATAACTGAAGAAACTAAAAGTTTAATGGGGCGATCTTGTGCCCAAAAATGAAAAAGGGAACAGAAGAAAGTAGAGCGTCGCGGGCGTCGAAGTCGGCGTCACAGGATAGTCAAACGCTGGAGCGAAACTGACTCCGCTCGCCTTGCGGAATCCCTTATGTACCCTCGTGGGTTTGTGGATCGTTCGGCGTAGAATTTTCGAAACTTTCGGTCCCCGACCAGAAGATAATGTTCTCGAACTTACGAGAAGGCCAAGTTGAAAGAATAAATAAAAGGGCAGTCCGCTAACTGGAATCCAACCTACACCTTCAGCGTGACAGTCAAGAGCGGTAACCACTCGGCCACGCACGCGCTTGCTCGCCAGCGCGCCTGGCAATATCCTCTTAGTTTGCATCCCCTTGCACTTCCCGTCAAGACTTTATAGATCTTTATCTAGATTACTACCTCACAAATGCTATCACTCAGACTACTCGAATTACCGACTGCAGCAGTAAAATAGTCGTACTTAAGTTAGGAGCATTGACGTTCCAGGAGCGTAACCTTTGTAACAGGAATTAGCAACTATTTTCTCAATGATATAGCACTATCCCTCTCTGTTCCTCGGAAATCACACGATTGCAAATACATTCACGATTAAGCTAGAGCTGACTACATGTTCATCAACTCATCCCTCGAAGACTTTTACCAATCATTCTCTGTTCATATTGAGCAAATAGCAATTGATAAAAATGGGATGTTCTAAAAAATAAGCTTACCCACTTACTTGAGCGTTTAATTCCACTGACAAGTACCATATATGGTAACTGTCTCCCATGGTTCAATAAAACAGTTAATACCTATGCTAACAAAACAAAAATGACTTTATAAAGCAGCAAAGTAGGTCAACAATTGATCCTCGTGGGATGGGTATTGCCACGCGCGTCGGCAAGCGAGCGCGTGGGTGGCCGAGTGGTGATAACGCTTGAGTGTCGCGCGAAAGGCCTAGGTTCGATTCCAGTCAGTGGAATGTTCTTTCATTTCTTCTTTCAACTTGACGTTCTCGTAAGCTCGAGAACAATCTCGTCCGATCAAGTTCCGAATGTTCCAGGAACCAACGCGGGAACATAAGGGACTACGCATGGCGAGCGGAGTCAGTTTCGCCCCAGAGCTCAATCCTGCTGTTTCGACGACATCGACGCCACCTACACTAACGTTCTTCTTTTTCTATTTTGGGCAAAAGTTCCCCCCATTAAACGCTTAGTTTCTCCAGTTAACTCACTATGTCTTTTTTCGTCATTCGTGACATTTGGTGGAAGTGCTGGGTACACACAAGTTTGTGCAGCGCACCCCTCCGATGGCCCACAGTGCAAGTCCGACCCCAAGCCTCCGAAGACCCAACAAAGAAAAAACCGAGGTCCGATCAAGTCGCCACAACCAAGGCCTACCCCCGAAACTTGAACTCTTTCCACTCAAGAAAAAGCAGTCAAGGAGGTCGGCGATCGAAAACCAGTCATCGCAGACCCCGGTCACCGCTGCCGTCGTAAACCTGCCCGTCGCACCCCAGACTCCGACGCCTTTCTCCGGGTAAGTCCACAAGAACATGGAAGATTGGCTGACAACTACGAACAAGTGGCCCACCATAACAGATGGACAGCAGAGCAGTGCCTTCAAAACGTTTACTTCACTTTGGAGGTCACAGCACTGAATCGGTTAGAAAACCACGAATCGTGTGTCACCTGCTCGGAGCAGCTGAAGGCTGAGCTCCATGGTATTTTCACCAACCAACAGCGCAGAGAACGCTCCGAAGAGCTTCTTCTAGCGAGGATTTGAGGCCCTAACGAGACCGTCGTTAGCTTTGTCGAAGATGTTCTTCGACTCAGCAACAGCGCCGATCGTCAAGCCTCCGAAGCAATGAAGCTAAGTATCTTTATGCGAGGTGTCAAGGAGAACATCTTTGGAGGCCTGGTGCGATGTCCTCCTACCACTGTTGAAACGTTTGTGACGGAGTTGACAACAAATGAACGAACCCTGCAAGCATGAGCCGCCCACTACCATCGAGATCCTGGCGTCGCAGAAACCCACGCCGTCTAGCTGCGCCCTCAGCCCCAATATCCTGGAGATCTGCGGAATCATCCGGGACATCGTTCGTGAAGAACTGAAGAAGCTGGTACCTGTCGCCGAACGTCCAGTTTCACTCTCAATCGCAGAGAATGTTTGAAAGGAGGTCCAGCAAGCGCTCCAGTCAGGCGTTCTCGCCGACGCCACGCCGGAATTACCATGTTAACCTACACCGCAGTTGTTTGTCTGACGAACGCCCGGGATGCCTACACTGCGGGGAGGCTGACCAGGTTTACCGAAGGTGCCCCTACCGCCAGCTCAGACTGCGAGGATTCGCGCCAAACGATCGTCGACCTCGATCTGGAGAACGACCAAGGAATATCGAGGAATACCTTCGTCGCTCTCCGTCACTAGCACCGACAGCACCACGAGGCTCCCGTCCTCCATCTCCCCGACGTTTCGCATCGCCTTCGCGTCGGCCGCTCCGTGACAGTCTGCCCCCCCCCCCCTCCCCCCCTATCTCGTCGGGAAAACTGAGTGCTGCCACGCCTGGAGGTGGCTTCGCCGAAGACGACCGAAGTGAAGATCTTCCCAGAACGCCGGAACGCTCCCACTCTCCCGACGCCACGCATCGTAACGACGCCCCTGCAACTGTGCGCGAGAGCCTAAACCTTGTTATCGACGGCTACGACGCATCAGCACTTGTGGACACCGAAGCAGACTACTCAGTCTTAAGTGGGAGGCTTTTTCGCCGCCTACGAAATGTGACAACGCCGTGGGGTGGACCTCAAATACGAACCTCCGGAGGGCACCTGCTTGCACCAGTCGGAAGGTGCACTAGTCGCGTCGAAATTCACGGCGGAACGTGTCCTGTGAAATGCGTCGTTTTACAAGACTGTGCCAGAGATGTCAATCTCGGCATGGATTTTCTGTGTGAATACGACGCCGTCATTGACCTTGGTGAGAACAGATTGACGCAGCGGACGCGTGTTCCGCATTCAGGGAAGCCTCAAACAGCATCAGCCGCCATCCGAATCACTGCCGACCAGGTGAACCTGCCGCCGCGATAAAGTGTTGTCGTAGCTGTCATGACCAATGGAGCTACCTGCGGTGAAGTTCTTCTGGAAGGCAACCTTCTATTGCTCGTGAGGAGAGGATTAGGCGTTGCAAGAGGAGTGGCGTAACTTCCCGACGGTTGCACCATGGTCCTCGCGACGAACTTCTGACAAGAAACGTAGCACCTCACGAAAGGTGAAGCTGTGCGCCACGTCGAGGAACTCCGGAACTCTGCCGAAAAAGCCGACATTAGTGAAGAATCTTGTCCCCTCAGCAAGGAAGCCACCAGTGCAGCTCGACATTGAGCCTAAGCTTCCGGTACCAAAACGACGGCGGCTGAGTTACCTCCTCAGCGAATACAGCGATTGCTTCACGACATCCTCGAGGGTGCGCCAAAGCACCGTTGCAAAGCATCGAATCATTGCTGAGGACGACGCGCTCAATGTGCATTGGTCGTCTTACCAAGTCTCCGTAAAAGAAAGGCAGGTCATCCAGAAGCAAGTTCAAGAGATGATAAACGACGACATAATCCAGTCTTCAAGCAGTCCGTGGGCCTCGTCAGTCGTACTGGTTAAGAAGGACGTAACGTTTACGTTTTGCGTGAAATACGGGCAGCTGAACGCGGTAAAGAAGAAAGACGTCAATCCACGCCCCCGCATCGACGACACGTGAGGTCGGCTTCAGCACTCTCGAAAGTAGTCATCGATGGACCTGAAGAGCAGCTACTGGCAGATCGAAGTGGGCGAACGGGACCGAGAGAAGACAGCTTTAGTCACGCTGGGTGGTCTGTAAGACTTCAAGGTGATGCTCTTCGAACTATGCATGGCGCCAGCAACTTTCCATTGTGTCATGGCTACCGTACTGTCAGGACTGAAGTGGCAGATCTGCCTCGTCTTCCTTGACGACGTCGTAGTGTTTTCCGGTGACTTTGACGAGCAGTTGCCACAACCGCGAGCTTTTTTCTAAACCATACGGACCCGCAAGACTCACCATCAAGCCGTCCAAGTCTTCGTTCGCTTATGACGAGCTGAAGTTTCATGGTCACGTCATGAGCAAAGGAGGCAGTGCGCAGGTTCCTTAAACTATGTGCATATTATCGGCGTTTCGTTCTGGATTTCGCAAGTATTTCCGCACCGCTCACAAACAGCACGAAAGACGCCGAGAAGTTTGAATGGGCAGAGGAGCAGAAACAGACATTCGACAAGCTGAAGCGATGACTTCAGACTCCTCCTCTGCTTGTATATTTCGATCAGGATGCGAAAAACGAGATTTACACGGCCGCAAGTAAAGCAGTACTTGGCGCTGTACGGGTTTAAATGCAAGAAGGAACCGCACGAGTCATCGCATACGCAAGTCGGACACTGTCCAAGCGGAGAAAAATTATTTCACGACTGAGAAAGACTGCCTTGCGGTCGTCTGGGGAATCACGAAGCTTCGTCCGTAGTTTTGTCCACGTAGTGACGAAACATCACTCGCTCTGCTGGCTTGTGAACCTCAAGAACCCGTGAGGACGCCTAGCTCGATCGAGTCTCCCACTATAAGAGTTCAACATAACTGTGGTCTACAAGTCAGGCCGCATGCATGGCGACGCTGACTGCCTGTACCGAGCGCCCATCGAAACACCTTCCGGCAGAAGCGATGACGATGACAAGTGCTTTCTAGGTGCAGTGAAGACCGACGACGTGGAACGATGTCTACGAGACGATCCTGAGCTGCGCCCACTAATAAAGCACTTGGAAGGGCGCGGGAGCACCATGCCACGTGTCTTCCCACGAGCCCTGCTGACCTTCGCCATGCGGCAAAGTTTACTCTACAAAGAGAACTTCGGGGACAACATCTCGTCTTGACTGCTGGCAATCCTGACCGACTTCCAAGAGGAGATCTTTCGAGCTTGACACGACGACCCGACGTGCAGACAGCTTGGTTACTCCCGGACATTGGCCCGTATCTGTGAAAAGTATTACTGGCCCAAGCTCCCAAAAACCGTCCAACCATACACACGATCACGCCACAAGTGCCAGCGACGCAAGAAACCTACGACGAGGCCGGCCAGACTCCTGCAGCCGATTCCTCTGCCAACGGAACCCTTCCTGCAGATCGAAATAGATCTACTTGGCCCTTTTTCGGCGTCGACGTCGGGAAACCGCTGGATCATCGTCACCACAGATTATCCTGCGCGGTACGCCGAAACGAAAGCCCTTCCTTAAGGGACTGCCGTGGAAGCCGCCAAGTTTTTCATCGAGTCCATCGTCCTCCGGCACTGCGATCCCGAAATCCTGATCTGAGACAACGGATTATCGTTCATGGCCCAGCTGACGCAAGAAGTCCTTCGTCTTTAACACACCAGCCATCGCCGCACCACGGCGTACTACCCGCACACCAGCGGGCTAACGAGACTCAACAAAACCATCGGTGACTTGATCTTCAAGTACGTCGAAGTGGAGCACGAGACATCAGACGAAGTGTTCCCGTACGTCATATTTTCCTACAATACGGTCGCGGAAGAGACCCCAGGCGTGACACCCTTTCAACTGGTTCATGGTCGCAAAGTGACGACAATCCTTGACGCGATGTTACCCCACGAACCGGCTGTCGACGGAAGCGACGACGCCCAGTCGGTCGCCCAAAGGGCAGAAGAAGTCCATCAGCCCGCCAGACTTCGGATTAAAGCCCATCAAGGTGTCGACACTGGCCGCTACGACCTTCCTCTCCGGGACGTTCATTTCCAGCCCGGAGAGAGGGATCGGGTGTGGGCACCCATTCGCCGCCGCGGTCTAAGCGAGAAACTCCTGAAGCGCTTCTACGGACCCTACAAAGTGCTTCGTCGACTCGGGAATCTGAACTACGAGGTGATGCCCGACGGAACACGAACTTTATTTTATTTCGAACGTATAATTACATATACTATTTTCTGTGTGTTAACTGTTTTGTGTGCTGTCTCTGCCGCAGCTGAGGGGAGATGGAGACCTGTCAAACAACTGTTATGTTGCTTTTTTCTCAAGTTTCCCTATCCAAAGGGAGAAAAATAAAGAATTTCGATTTGATTTGATGTCATCACGCCGCACTCAATGACCGGAAGTCGTTCACGTCGTGCGCCTCAAGCCGTACTAGGATCGATAGGACTGTGAACTGCGTTTTTGTACTAAGCTGAATATAACTGTGTTTTACGTGCCTCAGTAGTTTGTCATTATTTTTGTATGTATTCTGATTCATTTCCCGGTACATTACATCGAGACGACGCCCTTTTTAACGGGGGGAGTAGTGCCATGGGCGCTGGCGAGCTAGCGCGTTCGGGGCCGAATGGTTACCGCGCTTGATTGTCGAGCGGAATGTCTGGGTTAGATTCCAGTCAGTGGAATGTTCGTTTATTTATTCTTTCAACTTTGCGTTCTCTTAAGTTCGAGAAAATCCTCGACGGTTCGAGTTCCGAATGTTATACGCGCCGAACGTTCTAGGCGAATGTTCCAGAAACCCACGCGCGTACATAAGGGACTCCGCATGGCGAGCGGAGTCAGTCTCGCTACAACGCTCGATCCTGCTGTTTCGCCGACATCGACGCCTGCGACGATTACCTTCCTCTATTTTGTTTTGAGCACAAGTTCGCCCCATTAAACGTTTAGTTCCTTCAGTTATTCTAAGCCTCATCCTTAGTCATTCCTGACAAAATCTAAAAACAAATTTAATTATTTGAGTACTCCTTCTGATACAGGGGACGAAGAGCAAGACTCAAAAGAAGATGTGCGTTGCAATCGGCCTTGGTGAGAACTAGTATGTTTCCGCACCCGACTGAGTTTGCACGTGGTTCTGAGAGGTTAACACCGATAGTGCACACGGGAATTTAAGTAGTCTATCGCCGCCTCTTCGTACAGTACGCTTTATTGTAGAAGGAGCCTCAGCAGAAGACTACTGATAGTTCTCTTTTTAGATCCTCTCCACTCTTCAAGATTCCCGCTGCTACCTCAACCACTACGGCCGGAGACTCTCCGTCCCTCTAAGGTGAGCCACGTGGCTTGAGGAGCTACGGCGACGCAGTGGACGGCGTAGACGCTCTGCCAGCCCGGGCTACGCCACCGAACGCAAAGATTACGACTACGGCGGGCCCTGAGGCAGGCAGTTGAGGAGCCCGGCGGCAGCTACAATGACGGCTACGGCGTGCCCCCCAACGAATCCCGGGACCGCTACGGAGGTCAACCGGTCCGCGATGACGCCTGCAACGGTCCCGGGGGTGCCGATTCGTCCTCGCAGTTGGCGCGCCCGGACCAAGGGTCGGTGCTAATGGTGTGCGGCCTCAACAAGAATATTACCGCCGAAAAGCTCTTCAACCTGCTCAGCCTAAATGGTACGGTCGTCAGGACCATGTTTCTGATAGGCAAAAACGGATGTGCCATGTTTCAGATAGAGAACCCACTGGCGGTGGAAGGAGCGACGGGACAAGAGACGAACAAGCAGTTCTTCTTCATTAAGATGCAGCACGGGTACTCGAAAGAGGCGTTCCACGATCACTTGCAGGTGCCCTTTGAGCTTCCCGACGGCACGCTTTCCTTCAAGCAACCACAACCACCGCTTCGCCAATTCGTAGGCGGCCTTTAAGAACCGCAGCAACTACCCTCGCGTGTCTTCCACTTCTTCAGCCCCCCCCTCCTTTACCACCACCAACCAGCCACAGGACAAGAGGACAAGGTATTTAATCGGCCTTGCGTGCCATAACAGCGGCGGAAGGACTCGCGTTCGGCGCCCGGCGTGCAAGAGGTTCGCGCGGGCGCGCAACCCTTTTTGTTTTTATTGTTTTTTTGTGTTTTTTTTTCTCTTCGCTGTCTCCATGTGTCAAATGTAAGGGTGCAGGGTACATCTGAAGACACATATTTCTGACTTTTTGTCCCTGCAGCCTATATCAATTCTAAGTGTAAAATAAAGCGTCGAGTCTATACTACACCCTTGGGGGGGGGGGGGGGGAGGGGGTGCGTGAGATTACGAATCTCTTTCCACAGAACGAAGTGATAGCGTGTTTTTTTACCCGCGTGGATGATAGTAGCTATGGCCCTTGGTCCACACAGCATAACGTAGCAGCTTACGTTAGATTTTTTTTTTCTTCAGAATGCTTACTTGTGTGGAATGGGAACTGAGACAAAGCCAGCATCACACGCGAGAATTTATTCCCGGGAACGCGATTCTGTTTAACCTCGCGGGGCAGGATCCCGTGCTCCTAGACAATGTAAAAAACTACGCGGGAAAGTGTTCCAGTAGCAGCTTCCACAGCAGCAGCTCCAGCACATGCTGAAGCCATTCTCGAAGACATTCACGCAAATACGCGATTTGTGATTTCTTACGGCACAAATCAAAACAAATAATGCCCCCCCCCCCCCCCAATCGTCTCCAGTGCAGCCATGGAATCCCTTAAAACTGAAGATCAACCGGCGGACGTCTAGAAGAGCGCATTCATTAGTCACCGAGGGTTGTTTAAAATCACTTGCAATCCTATACATTTGTCAACTCTCCCGTCAGCTTTGATCACCTAATGAACGCTGTCCTTGGCGGAGCGATGTAGGAGTTTGCCAAACGCTTCCATGGATGACGTAGTTGTGTTTCCCTAAACATTTGAGGAGACATCTCGTGCACCTTCGCATCGTATTCGAACGAATCCGTTAGTCCGGTCTAACAACTAATCGAGGTAAAGGTCGTTTAGCCTCGCGTATAATAAACCTTTTTGGCTTTGTTGTCGATAGCGGCAGCCGGCGCCTAAAGGATGGTAGGTTAATTGCCCAGAAATAAAAGAGCATCCACCCCACAAAACTTCAAGAACCTATAGCGAGATCTCGGGATGATTACATTCTACTGAGATTTCATTCCGCGATGTGCGCAGATAACAGAACGTCTGGACAAATTGCTCCTCAAAGTGGCTAAGTGGTGTTGGAGACGACATGAAGAAGCCGCATTTGCGTCTCTGTGTAAGGATGTTACAGAAAGCACGTGTCTAATATACCCGAATTGAATCATCAGTTCACCTTGAAGACCGTTGCACGTGACTACAGACTGGGAGTCGTTCTTTGACAGGAGCATGACAGTGTTCATCGTCCGCTGGTCTTCACCAGTCATGCGCTCAACGGAGCAGAACGGAAATATTGAACACCCGAAAAAGAATGCCTGGCATTTCTGGAATTAAACATTTTTGACATCTATCTTGAAGGCGCTTTGTTTAGCATTCAACTTACGACATGGTCCTCTCTTGGCTTGACGTTCTTGAAAGCCCTGCAGGGCGTCTCGGACGATGAGCTCTTTCGCAACAGAGTTACATGCATAATATTGAGTACAAGCCGGGCGTGATTAATTCTGTGGTAGATGCGTTGTCCCGTGCTCTACTTCTTGGGCAGACACTGCAGGAGGAGCCCGATTCGGCGCCACTGGCCAATGCGACGCCTGTTATACCAGATTCATGGTAGGGAACCCCTGGTGAGAAGGGACGAACTCCGGGCGGCCCAGCGGTCTGATAGATTTTGTAGGGTGTCACAACGACTCAGGGGCAAAAAAGAGCCGGCATCGGAAGTCCCGGAGACTTGGACTTGTACTTGTTGAGCAGCAACAGCATCCTGCTACGGTACATCCGCCAGGCGGACGACAAGGTCACCGGCTTGCCATTCCAGACCCTAATACTTTGCAAACTGCGTAAGTTCTTTTGAAAGTGTATGCATTACTCTGCCATAGCCCGCCACAGCCGTGAGTGCGAAATTTGCAAAAAGGTTACTCAATTGGCAACATGGCCAGACATGAGGTAAGATGTAATTAGGTGCGCATGTAATTAGGTGCGCATGTCAGAAAGCAAAACTACAATGTTTCCAACCACTAAAGTTTATGGAGTCAGTCGAAAACAAGCACCCCTGGGAGTGTGTTGCCTGTGTCGTTGCCGGTTTCTTGCATACATATAGTCCACGCGGATAGCAATATTTGCTAGTTGTGACCGACCGCCTCACAAAGTGGGTAAATTTGTTTCTTTGTGCAAGCTTGACTCTAGCAAAATCTAGGGGAGTCATCTCGAGTCACTTGGGCGCTTTGGCTTTGCCGCAATGCTCAATACGGACAACGCTTCTTATTTTGCAAACAAGGTGTTCGTAGATGCGTGTAAGGCACTACGGATAACGGCAGAAACAGACTTCGCGTACCTTCCACAGGCTAATATCATGAAAAACGTCAACCATAACCTGAAGATGATGCTGGCAACGCATACCGAGAGAGGGAAAGACTGGAACGTGGAACTTGCATAAATGACAGTCGTTTTCCGTCCACGGGTTTTACTTCGACTCAACTTAGCTTTGGAAAGAGCTCGCATATCTCCTGGGAAATGGCCTTTTTTTGCGCAGACCGTACGAGTATGCAGCGCACCACTAGGCGGTTCGAATAAAGTCACCGGAAGCCTTTCATGAAGAACTTGCAAGAAGCTCGGGTCAGCCTCGAGGTCTCGGGACTGCAACAGGCCGGCAAGTATATGTGGAGGCAAAATACGCCGTTCAACCAGGAGATCTGGAGCTGAGGCGAACTCATTCGCTGAGTGATGCAGCTAGGGGCTTCACGGCTTCTCTAGCAAAGATATGGCAGGGCGCTACCGCGTTAGGAAGAAGCTTTCCAATTAGTCTTACAATATGGTGCATCGGCAATCTGATGAAGAGTGAAGGGTTATTCATGTCGCCGACCTAAATACTTCATAAGAGCCCGAAGAGGTAGATTTGTGCAGGTTCCATATGACAACGATACCACCTCTCGAAAATTTCCACATTTGTACCCACCAGGATACTGCCTACGACGGATGTGAAGACGGCGAAAGGAAGAGCACGAGCCTTAAGTTGATTATTGTCGTGGCCAGGCATGGCCTCATCTGTTTTTATTCAGTAGTACCTTTTGCCAGAGACATGTCGGCGACGCAGGCCCCATCATCTTACACACCACGGCCGCATCGGTTCTTTCCGGAAGTGCAAACGCCCATCCGCGTCCAATTCCGAGTCAGCCAGGTACCTTCTAGAGTGTAATAACTGTAAAGCCAACTGGTCTGAAACGGAAGTAATTCACAAAGAACGTAATGATATTGTTGTTGGTGTTTATTTTTATTTGCATCAAGTACAGTGTACACGATACTGGAGGCTTGTGGGAAAAGCAGTCACAAGACCAGCTTGACAAAGCCACTGAGCAAACGGGTAGTTCAAGAAACGATTCGTACAAAAACGTCAGGCAACTGTATAAGTCAGGCGTCATTGCAGTTTGGGAACGAATGTAAACAATTTCTACGCTTGTAAAGTTTATTTTTTTTTTTTTAGTATTAGCAGTGTTTATAAGTGTATCCTTGGACATGGGTTCAAGAAAGTCGCATTGTTTAGCCAATTAAGGTTCATTGTAGGAGGGCAATGTCGTTCTCAATTTCGGAGATGGCCCGCAGTTCCGGCTGTTAGCAGTGTCTACTATTGTTTCTTTGGACTAAGTGAGTTGTTAGAGGAAACGCAACTTTGAAGGTCAAACCCTTTCTTTATGTTCAGTAGTGATTCACCTATGTTCGCCGGGTGGCGGTGGTTATGCTAGAATGTGACCCTTTGTGTGAGTCTTTCGCAGCCGAGGTCAAGGGAGATAAGAGAAGGTTTACCCAAATTTCATTGTCCTCTTGTCATAGGTTTTTGTTTTATTTTTTGTAGAGACGGCGTTGGAGATGTGGTATATAAGGCGTGTACGAAATAAACTTTGCAGCTGAGTTTGAGACGTTGCCTCCTCTTTTTCTAAATTCTGTTGTGTTCTGTTTCTTGCCCCAGTCTCAGGTTTAAAATCATGTTTAACTTACACCAGCTCGCCTGCACTCTGACTATTATTTCGTTAATCGTACCTAAAGCAGGCTTAATCCCCTTTTCTTATGAATCCACTCTTCCTTCGTCGTCTTCTATACTCATTTTCAAGCATACATGATACTGGACAAGTTGGCACTTCGTAAGGCGGAACTGGAAGCAGACGTCGCGTACTGTGGAATTTCGTTGCGGAAAAACTTCATCGACCAAGCGCAGTTCAGACATCTATCAACAAGTGATTTATCTTGGAGTTCAAAGAAGAAAGTTATCAAGACCTACAGGGAAGGAGCCACCAGGAAAATACAAGAACTCTACACGGCGTGCAACAGGCTTTTTGACGTCCTCTTGGGAATGGACTACAGACATCGCAAGGAGTTCCAGCACTGGAACATCAGGAAGGCACAGTTCCACAGGATCTGGTATGTCGAAAGAACGCAAGTCTTGAACTCTATTAAGATAATGAAGAGGAGGGAGAAATGTTTGCCATTGGTATGGCGTAGTGCTCAGTGCGTGCCGGGATCCTGTTTAAGTGTAGTCGACCCATGTAACATGTCGATTTCAGAAAGAACAGAAAGTTTTTTTGCCCAAATAACCTACATTTTGTCTCAATGTGAGGCCTTCCAGACTCGATGTGTTTTCCGCTGTTCAAAACGTTGCGCGCTTAGTAGTTTATGATGAAAAGACGGCTTTTGTGGATCAGACAGTGGGGAGATTAGATAAAATCATGGGAGACATGTACCCGAAAGAAAAAAAGAATTCTAAGGATGTAAACATGGTCAAGAATGAGATAGATTCACAGTCGTTAGAATTACTCCAAACAGATAAATCGGGAGGTTTTGTATCCTCCCGATGAAAGAAGTTCAAAACAAAGCTGAAAATGCCATGAGTGTATTGTTCAAGGACTGGAACGGAAAGTTGGCAAAGGTGAGAAGGGACATATGCACAGTGTTAAAGGAAGAAGATAAAGAGCAAGTTGCCAAAAGCATAATGAGTCAATCCAAAATGTACCTATGTTTGAAATTTTTTCTAAAGGACCATAAATTGGAGATGCCTCTTGAAGTGGTTGTAAACGAAAACGGAACGTGGCAAAAGTTGTGTCTAAGTTTCTGCAGCGTGGTTAGGTCAGGTCAGTTTGGACAAATCCCTATCGCTGAGGAACACAGAAGAACTTATTCAGATCTTGGAACCCAACCATGGGAGAAAGAGTTCGCTATTCTCCATGAATATAAAAGATTTATATTATTCTCTGGAAAAGAAGAAGTTGATGAACGCCGTGAAGGAGGTGCTAGAGTTGAATCTGGTAAAGTTTCAATCAGGATCGGGCGTAACAGTGGAAAGCTTCCTTACCGTGTTGGATCTCTATTTAAAGTCAACAGTCCTCGAATACAATAATCGAAAATACATCCAGAAAGAAGGTGTATGCATAGGCTCGTCGGTCGCTCCGTTGTTAGCTGAGATATACCACAACAGTTTGGATAGAGTGTTATTTGACAGGATGATTGAGTTGTCACCTAACGTGGGCTTCATCGGAAGGTATGTAGAGGATATTTTTGTCTGCACGTTTGAAGAAGCAAAATCGGAGTATCTTGAACAGCTTATTAGGTCAACGGCCCCGGAGTTGCATTTCACAGTAGAAAAAAAAGAGGAGAACATGTTGCAGTTTTTGGACTTGCGCATCCAGGTGAAAAATGGCTTATGTTGGGAATATGGTAAGAAGATGGCTAAACCGGTACTTCCCAAACAAAGTTGTCACTTCAGAATTGTAAGGCGGGTGTTGCGAAATGATTAATTGGTAATGCGCTATAAAGGTCATGTACCCATTTCATGAGTCAAGCTTTAAAAAGACAATGGGGAAGACTGGAGGACGCGGAGTATCAGGAAACTTTTATAAAACGACAACTTTCTATTCAAATCAGAGACAAGAGGGATGAACCAAGTGTGAGGAACCGACGAGTTGCTATGCCGTAGTTTCACGATATTTCTCATCACATAAAAGCGTCGACGAAAATGTTTGGCGTAGAAACAGTGTTCACACCCGGTTTTAAGTTATGCAAACTTACACCTTTTGAATCGAAACAGCAAGTTCGCCAGAAGACACATCGCGAAAAGTTGGTACCGTGTGAGAATTCTGTGGTTTATGAGATTCCTTTGGAGTGTGGATTTAAATACGTAGGTCAGACGTCGACATGCCTAAATGATAGACTGACGGAACACAAACGGAATGTGGAAAACAGCGCGTCCAATTCCGAGTTAGCCAGGCACCTTCTAGAGTGGAATAATTGTAAACCAACTGGTTTGAAACGGAAGTAATTCACAAAGAACGTAATGATATGAAACGTGTAGTTCAAGAAACGATTCGTATAAAAACGTCTGGCAACTGTATAAGTCAGGCGTCATTGCAGTTTGGGAACGAATGTAAACAATTTCTACGCTTGTAAAGGTTTCTTTTTTTTTAGTATTAGCAGTGTTTATATGGACTTGTTCGAGAAAGTCGCATTGTTTAGCCAATTGAGGTTTTGTTGTAGGAGGGCAATGTCGTTCTCAGTTTTGGAGATGGCCCCCAGTTCCGGCTTTTAGCAGTGTCTACTATTGTTTCTTTAGACTAAGTGAGTTGTTAGAGGAAACACAACTTTGAAGGTCAAACCCACTGATCTCAATGACAATTGCTGGATCGCGTTTGCCCGCTCCGCAAATGCGGTCACTGGCGGCCATATTTAGGTAGAGTTATATCACCTCTAGCCAAAATACAGCTGTTGAAGCCACCTGGCAGCCACCATCATCCATCCATGGCAGACGGCGTTTTGGCAGTTGTGGTGGCAGGCTGCCATCAAAATAGCGTGGGTGATACTCCGTGATTGATTGAAATTGTTTGACGAAACATGTTTTTAAAACCCGGCGTGAACGGTAGCCCGGCCTTTGAGGACCCGGTGAAAGTTTCACGAAATCGCGCAGCACCGGGGAAAATCAGCACAGCACGCATCAAAGGTCGCATCGAAAGAAGCATCGAAAGCAGACGCCGGTATGTAGTCTGCTTTCGATGCGAGCTGCGCTGCTTTCCCCTGGTGCTGCGCTTTCGTAGAACTTTCGCCGGGTCCTCAAAAACGAGGCTACCGTTCACGCCGGGTTTCAAGAATCTGCTTCGTCGAACAACTTTAATCAAGCACGAAATATCACCCACGGTACAGTGTACTAGATCTACGGCTATTTTATGGCAGCCTGCCGCTATTGCGCTGTTCGCCATATTACTGTGATGGCTAGAGATGATATAACTCTACCTAAAGATGGCCGACCGTGGCCGCATTCCGGTCCATAGGCAAAGCTGGTCAAACGCGATCCAGCAATTGTCATTGAGATCAGTGGTCAAACCCTTTCTTTGTGTTCAGTAGTGATTCAGCTATGTTCGTCAGGTGGCGGTGGTTATGCTAGAATGTGACCCTTTGTGTGAGTGTTTCGCAGCCGAGGTCAAGGAAGATAACAGATTTACCTAAATTTCATTGTCCTCTTGTCATATGTTTTTTTGTTGTTTTTTTTTGTAGAGACGGCGTTGGAGATGTGGTATATAAAGCGTGTACGAAATAAACTTTGCAGTTGAGTCTCAGACGTTGCCTCCTCTTTTTCTACCTTCTGTGGTTTTCTCTTTTCTGAACCAGTCTCAGGTTTACAATCATGTTCAAGTTACACCAGCTCGCCTGCACTCTAACTATTGTTTCCCGAATATCACGTTAGGCGCGAGTTTCACCATCTGGGGAAACTCGACGATCGGTGACCCAGAGGGAATCAATCCCAAGACTTCCCAAGCAGTTCCGACATGTTTTTTTTTTTTAATTTTTACAGTGAAGTTGATATGTGCTAGGATCTGGAGAAAATCCCTCCATATACGTTAGCGAAAAACTCCCGTTTAAACGGCGCTCCTTTGTTCCGATCGGTCGTGGCAAGTATAAATAAAAAGAGGGAGCAACCCGCGTGAGTCAGCCTTCATTGTCATTATTATAGAATGTCTTTATTCCTTGTTATTATTTACGGTCACCGACTTATCTCGACTAAGAGAGCGCTGCGACGAAGCTGAGGGCAGAACGCGCCGATGTAACCTTCTTTCATTTCGCTTTCGCGATGCTGAAAAAAAGACTTGAGTTCAATCGAAAAAAAAAAAAAAACTGTCCTCGAGGCGCGCCTCAAAAAATTGGGTTTAGAACTTACAACGTGGTGTATTGAGAGAGCTCATCGCCTTCATATATGTACGTGTCTTTCTTCCATAAATATAGCAATCCGCTGTAACGTCGCTGTAAAACCTAAAATAGCTACCAACCAGTGGCTGTGTTCCTCCGTCTCTTGACGTAGCCATTTCCCAGCGACGTGATGAGTTGCCTTTTGGACTCGCCATGGGTCGCAGCGTGTTGTATGCTTTGGAAAGGAGGAGCGCACGTACAAGGATCGTCGTCGCCCTTAATAACGCGAATGTGTGCGAAAACGTCGATAAGCCAAACACACAGCGGTCCTACGTGGTGCGGCCTCACGTTTACCAAGGACTTGTCCGAAGTCGAAATAAAACCAATTGGGGTCTACCACAGTCGCCATGAGGCAGTCATCACTTTAGTCACTAAGAAATGAATAAAGACAACTAAACAAAGAAGTCGTTTACGCGTCTTCATTGCACTCACATGAAAATAGTATAGATGTCGTATAGTTGACGTAAAGTTGTTGTAGACTTAACGTAAAGATAAGAGATTCGCAGCTCCTTCATCTTCAGGTGAAGTGAATGGGCTTTACAACTGTCTTTTTGGAAGGGCAGATGTGTGGAAACCTTGTGATCCGAAGTGTTGGACCAAGTTGCTCAGCTGTTAAATCGTCTGTGGTCATTTCCACCGACAGGTAGCAAAGTGGAGTGAGCCACGCGAAAGGCGCTCCGCCGCTAATAAAAGGCCGGAGCAGCGTCATTTCCAAGAAACGTTTGCGTCGAAGGACGTTGCGATAAATGAAAATAAATGACTACGTTGCAGAACTAGTGCGTCGTGTCAGTTTCCGAGGCGGACGGGGGAAGAGGAGACCCTGCAAGTTTAAATAACCGAACTGTCCTGTAAAAAAAAAACCCAAAACTTTGACTTTGACAAGAATAACAAAACAAACTATGGGAGTGAATTTTGTACGCCATCATAGCAACATGACGCATTATCCACAAATAATAACGGAATAACGGTCCAAATCATGCGCTCGAGGTTTCAACACTTTTGGTTTCAAGAGGCATAAATATGTCACAATACGAATATTAGAATCACAAGAGAAAGAGTACTTAAAGTCGATTTCTCTCCTATAGCTTACAGTTAACACCGTTACTCCAACAAGCGTAAGTATAAGGTCAGGGCACTTGAAGTTCCAGAAATGAGCCTCCACCTGGAACAAAGATAATGTTCGAAAATATTAAACTTCAAATTTAATCCATAAAAGCACTCAAAAATAACTTCATAAAAAAGCTAGAAAGAAAGAATCCTATTGTCATGGCAATATTTTTTTATGGACGACCGCGGGAGAATTTGGATCTATGTATCGTGTTCGTTCAAAATATTGTATAGAATAGGCGAGGCGGCTCGGGGGAGCATATGGAATGACTTTAGTGTATGGTCGTTGCCTGTTCCGAAGCGAAAAGCAATTTAAGTGCTATCAAACCTTCTCTGAATCACATCCTATCAGGAGGAAAAAAAAGCTGGAAGGGGCAGCAAGAAATTGGGTGTCAGATGTGTTTTACTTTACAAATTCGACACACGAAATGACCCCCATTTCCAGATATTGTGGTTTGACAATGCTTAGTCATTGCAGTTTTACACCGATTGGCACGAGGTGTTTGTTAGGCGTAAGTTCGGGTATTTAGAAACTTGTCTGGCGCGCACAACACTGTGTTGGTACTAGAAGATAACACTTCTATTTACATACTCACACAAGACATTAAAGTTTATATTTTGTTCGGATCGGTCACGACATTTGCACTGAGTCGTCCACATATTTAGACGCCGAGGCATACTTACATTGTTAACAAGTGTTTCGAGGTAGGGCTGGCACTGGGAAACATTCTCCTGATGTATTGCCGCGTATCCTGTATCCAGAACTAGGTATATTTCAAGGTGAATAGTATCATCTGGAAAGATAATTTTTCAGAACACGGTTTAAACAAGAAGGTGTTGTAAACAGTACTACAGGATTTACTTGAGCTAGTTGGTACATACTCTAATAGGGTCAGCTGAAAAATTACAAATGAGAAAAATCGTGAGAGGAAAAGCGGTGTGTATGTCTTTTCCCCTCATGGTTTTTCTAACTTGTAATTGTTCAGCTGACCCTGTTAGAGTGTTGGAAACACTTGTATGAAAACATTCAATGGAATACATCAAGGTAATGTCAAAATGTACCGGATTTAATATTTGAAGCACGAAATCAGACCTAATTATGACGGGCATTCACAAAAGGGAGCCTCAAAGTTGTATGTATATCTTCAAAAGGATTCCTCCCTGCTCAGAACGTAATATTTCCAAGCTATTTAACAGAGAATGGTTTTTAGAATACCATAGTATTTAGAGAATAAACGTCGCTGTAATAATTTCTGCTTATGGTAGATGAGGCATGTGGGTATTCATTTCCGCTCGTAAGCGCAGGCGCCTAAAGGCCGGTTCACACATACAGTGGAGCGCTAAGTTAGCGGTAGGAGCTCTCATGTGGCGCTTCCTAGCGCATGATGTAGCGCTGGGTTAGGGCTTCAGCAGCGCTCTGTTAGCACTTCAGAAGCGCTTCGTTCGCGCTCTGTTAGCGCTACAGAAGCGCTTTTTTAGCGCTCTCACGCTCCTTGTGCCGTGCTTGCTGCTGCGGAACAGCACGTGCACGGCAATTCCTTTGTTATTTTGTTTTTCTTTGGCATTGAAAGAAGAAAAAGTAAAAGAGCCGCTCTCCAAGCAAACGGTCGGGCAGGCTACCCCGAGTCATGGACTTTGAGCAACTTATTGATTGGGTACGACCTCGTCCATTTCTATTCTACGTGCGTGACCCTGGTTTCAAAGACACGCAGTTAGAAAATAATCACCTTCAAAAGAACTCTTGTCCCTCAGCCTGGGAACAAGTTTTGCCAGGTTCCCGTCGGTACCTCGGTGGCGAAAGATTTTGCGCACCCATGGAAGGCTCTTCTGGGCGTTAAGCAATCTACACAGATATACACTAATTGCGAATGTAACAACATTTGTCGCGTTTCTATTTCAGCGTCCCACAAGTTCGCCGTAGTGCTGCTGATGCATCCAACCACAGGAACCCGAACCGCAGTGCACGCGCTAATCCGCAGCAGTAACCGCGGTACAAGAAGGGCTAAGAAGGCGCTACTGAAGCGCTAACAAAGCGCTACTGAAGCGCTAACAAAGCGCTACTGAAGCGCTAACAAAGCGCTACAAAAGCGCTAATCGCGCGCTATATTAGAACTAAGTCACGCGCCAAGAAGCTCCACGTGAGCGCTCCTTGGAGCGCTCACATAGCGCTAACTTAGCGCTCCGCTGTATGTGTGAACAGGCCTTAACAGAGGCATGCAACACGTATAATAAATTAAAATTGTATTCACTTGGGCTAGTTGGTGGTACATTTCAGGTTTAAAAGCGCTAAAAAACGAGGACGCTCTACAGTGTGTGTGTCTTCTTTTACTCGACCTCGTTTTTTAGCGCTTTTAAACCTGAAACGTATAGACCTTTCCAAGAAAGAGCGTATGGCCGGTGCCATTTCCAGTGTTCGTGCGTATGGCGCGTGCTTTGCTCGTTTTCCGGAGCGACGCACACGCGCGTGCTGAGATGTGGAGATCGCACGCTGGGCTGTGGATTTGTAAACATTGAAAAGGTCTATAATAAATGCCTGGGACGACCGTCTATGTGGGCGCTGGTGACTATACTTCGTTTCGCCTTATCTTGTACCGCAGCTAAGGCTAGAAGCGCGAGCTCATAGCGTTGGCAGCTGCCCTTGGTGCACGAGAGCGTGTGCCGCCGAGATGTGCTTTAGAACAAGGAGCTCGCGCTTGTAGCCTTTTCTGCGGTACAACACAAGCTGAAACAGATTATAGGAGATGACCTGTAGAAGGGAAGGACGATGCGATTTTCTGAAAACAGCAAGCACCGTGGCACCAGTCTCGAAGGTTCGGGAAAATTGCAAGCAAGTCAGCTTGCGAGCCCAGGCATAGTCTCCCGTATACCCATACGAAGCGGAAGAGGAAGCGCACTCCGAGGCTGCGGTTTACTAAACCTGGGAGGTGTGCCGACTGCGTCGACCTCTCCGTAAGAACTGCGTGTCGTGCGGTCCAATTCCGCCGCAGGGACCGGGGGTGGCGCTGCCAGTCACAGCCGGTCCAGGAGGCCGGTCAGGCAGCGTTTAGCGACGCGGGTCTCGGCTGACCTGACTCACCTGCCCACTGGCAACTTTACTCCTACGCCCCTCTCTCACCCAAACCTTTTCCCCCAAACCTCCAACCCCCCGAGAGCCAGTGACAAACGCGCCCAGTGCGCATACACTATTGGCCCTCACTTTCCCCTCCAACCTCCTTAACAACGCTTCCAACCCCCTAGCGACGCGGGCTTGGAGCGTGTTTGTGTGGCTGTTTCTTCTTGTTTCGCGTTGTGTGTAAAGCGATACAAAATTGTATGACTGATAGCTATGCCGAAGAGACAAGGGACTCACAACGCTGTCAAATGCAGCGCAGAAAAAGACGGAGCGGTGATGTTTGTCCCCGGGTGAGCATGTAAAGAGAAACACTCCTTGTTTCCCATGCGAAGCGACGCTCTCTGTTCGTGGAATTAAATCGTCTGACTCCAGAAAAAGAATAAAACTGATGCAGAAAAAAAAAAACTGCAAGAAGAGTGTGTGACCGGCGTGACGTGAAAGACAACACATATTTCTGTAAGTGGGTTGCTTTTCAATAAAAATAGAAGTTGAACTCGCACCTTTTATTTTGCCAGTCTTTGTGTTTATTTTCATACGATGCATGCTTACTAGATGAAATCAATTCAGACATTTCATTGTGTATAAGCTTTGGCTGATAATGCACAAGTCAAGAATAGCTCGCCTTTATTTTTCCGTGCTGCGCAAAAGATATATGAACACTGGAACCGAAACTAGGCTTTTAAAGGTGACCACTGATAAAAAGAGTGAGCGCGACTAAAACTGGCCAGTTCTCGATCGGCGGTTTTCGGGCAGAAAGAATACAAATTTCGTGCCGCAAATTGTGTTCTGAGTACTTGGGCTCTCATATGTCATGTACAGATAAAAACCTTGTCGAGCATAAATATCCTGTCATTGTCCCTTTAGTGCTGATATGTAAGGTGATATGCACAGCTATTCTCCTGTAACAGCAAGACGAAAATACATTGGTGGAGCGAGGCTATATAAGTTGCCGACCGTTCCCAAACTTCATTTACGCTTTGAATATAAGCTTCTGCCGCTAGCGGTAGTCACGCTTCATCACAGCGGTTTGAGATTGGATGGAACTAGAGCCACTCTATATGGCAGCGTAGCTGCCAGAGTAGCGACACGACGGAAAATTATCTAGATGCACGACATCAGAAGCGCCGATAGTGATCTTCATTTTGGGCCTGGGAGGTTGCCATGGTAACCGTACTGCTAGCGACGGCGGGCGGCAATTTGTTTAGTCTGGTTCATATATCTCTATTCGTTCATTGAAAAGTGAAAAACGACCCTTGGCATGGCGGTACGGCACGGACCTCTGCTGGAGAACGGTGCCTGTTTATTCTGTGAAGTGCGACGATTCGCAGTCCGGGGATTCTCGAGCGACGGGAGCTGCTTGGTATCGCATGTGCACGGACAAGGCAAGTGGTTTTCCGCTCCGCCGGGATGGCGGCTGCTTCGTGGGACGTACGTACCGTGACCGTCCTTGTACTTTCGGACTTCGCTCTGATGGAACAAAATCTGATTACGCCGGCCACAACAGGACGATTGCCTCGGGACATGACTGCTGCTCGACTGCCTCATAGTAAGCGAATGTATGCTCAGCATCATACCTCTTCAAGACGCAATCATCCATTCAAGATGAGGTTTTTTCACCGACTGGCGAGGAGCGACGTCGACGATCGTCTCACCCTCGTTTGGGCGGTGAACAGCCGACAGGTTCTACCAAGAAGGACAGCATAGTGGTCTCCAGAGAATTGTTAACGCCATCAAAAGAGACGGACGCTGGATATGAGGTGTTCTTGCCGAGAGGCCAGGTGATCGCCCGGAAGTTTACATGCATGCAAAAAGTCAATATTTTTAACTGGTCTCGCACACATATCCGTGTTAAAGGGGCCATGAAGTGATTTTCACTTCTCTCTTAAGGCCGGTTCAGACACTTGCGTTTGAGTGCGTTTGACTGCGTTGCGTCGAGAACCAAAAGCGAGTCACCGGCACATCTGTGCTTCGTATGAAGCGTGGAATCCAATTCCAGGAATCATCCTGGCACTCGATATAAGCAGCAGGGATGTCCTGGTTTCTCGCCGCCGCAACGCAGTCAAACGCAGTCAACCGCAACTGTGTGAACCATGCTTTAGTTGTAATCCTCAACGCAAAAGCGAACTGTGAAATACCACGGTCGTGACATGCTAGGACACCGGTGCGATGACCCCAAGCTTTTACTGTGCTTTTAAAACACACCATAGAACTTGGCATTCGCAAGTGATGATAAGTTCCGTCAGGGCACTCACTGAATCTCGTCCGCGAGTCAACATCGTGCTTTCGTGGGTCCCCGGACACGAAGGTGTCCCGGGGAACGAGAGGGCGAACGAGGCCGCGAGGGCGCAGCTACATGCAGGTTTTATGCCCTCACCTGGCCACGGTCCCCCCCTCGTGGAAGAAGACCCGGGCCTCCCACCCGACATTGAAGAGATCAAAAAAGAGGAGAGGGCTGCCAGGAAGCTCAGGCTCGGCGCCCTTCTCCCTCCCGATGAAGACCCTGTCCCTCCTGGTTACAGCAGGTGGGAACGGGTCTGCATACGCAGGCTTCAAACGAAGACGGCAATTACCCCCATCTGGCTGGCGAGGTTTCACCGCCCGTCCACACCCGAAGACGTCGGCCCTGATCCGCTCTGCATACACTGCGGGATTCCAGCCACGTGCATCCATCTCGTCTGGACGTGCGAGGGGGTCGAAGAGCATCGTAACAACGCCCTAAACTCACTCCCTGAAGAAGCAAGACCAGCTACGTACGAGGACTGGACCCGCCCTAGGCTCGAGCACCCGCACCGCAAACACATTCTCGATTCCCTGATTAGTTTCGTCCGCTCATCGGGGATCGCCTGTTACATTTAGCCTCCTCCCCCTACCCTTCCCATAATCCCCTTCCCCCGTCACGATTGGATGACTTTATCAAGAGATCGTGATGTATCCCATTCCTTTAATAAATACGTTTTCTCACTCACTCACTGGCCACGAACGCGAATTCCCACACTGACATTAATAAGCACAAAACGGAACAGGCTACAAAAAATAAAGATTACACTCGTAAGAAATAATTATGTCTGTAACTTGTTAATTACAAGGACGAACACCCCTTTGATCATCTAAGTTTAATAGTATGTGTTGATGCACTGTTATATAGCAGGAAAGTCCATATACATCACTTGAGCAAACGCCAGATTGTCACTTGAAAAAAACAAACAAACAAAAAACACTGCTATAAAATGCAAGCTATTAAAACTAAACCATGTTATACCAAGATCTTAGGACTGCCAATTTGTAAAATCCTCGATTAGTAAAAAAGGTTAAAGATCGCAGGAGCTTTCTCGCTAAAGGTTGCTGTGATTATTTGGTGACCCAGGGCTAAAAAAACTTCCCCTAGGCCCTACACGCGACGTATACCTTTCGTTTCGATTCTCAGAAATTTAAACTTTCCGAGGAAGCTAGAAAAATGCGAATTCTTTATTCTAAAAGCTATATCGTAAAATCGTTGATTAGTTGAAAACGTAAAGATCGCAGGAGCTTCCTCGCTAAAGGTTTCTGTGATCATGCGGTTACCTAAGGCTGAGACAACTTCCCCAAGGCCCAACATGCGACGCATACATTTCACATCGATTCTCAGACACTCCACTGTTGAAACAAACCTGAGAGTATGTGATAATTGCATGCTAAAAGTCTTGTCGATCCTCGAACTGATCCGGGAATCCGAGCACCACTACGGCGATAAGACTGATGCTGTCGCAAAGGTGCTAATATCCAGTGCGATCTTGCACAGAAAAGGTATAAATTCTCATTCTTTCAGATCTTCACGTTATTCCTATACCAGAGAGCATGAAGAAACCCGAAATCGTCGGCAAGCAGAGGCACATCACGACTCCGCGCACCGAACAAACTTGCATCTACCAGCTCTGGGCACTGCCATCTTTCAGGTGACATTACGGCTCTTGTGAGGTCACGTGACGACTAGTCGCTCGGTTGATATGGAAACAGAGTCAGCTCAGCTCTTTGCTATGGTACCGCTTGTCACCAATCGCAGTGAGAGGCGGCACAGGGAAAAGCGTGGCGCTACTCTGGCAGGGGGGATCGGTGGCCGAGTGGGTTAGCGCACACCAGCTCGGAGCAAGTGAACCGAAAGCTCGCGCTACAAAACCCAGGGATCCTGGGTTCGATCCACACCCCTGCCCGTTTCGATCTGGATGAGCATCGTACCGGCGTGCGGTCGTGTACCACTACTGCGTGGTGCACGTTAAAGACCCCAGGCTAGCGGTTGTACTGCATTGGATAAATTGCTCATCTACAGCGAGTGACTCGTCGCAACATTAAAAATGGCTGATCAACAACTCGCTGTATAAATATCAACAAAACCCCCCAATTAATATTACTCTGCAGCTACGCTGCCCTGTAGATTGGCACTAGATGGAACATGTTCTTTCTCATAGCCAAGAATACCAAAATAAACGAAATATCCCCGCGAGGGCACTCTGCCTCACAGCGAACCCGCCCGCGTGCGTGAAAATTTCGTCTCTTTCACGGCCGCCGGGCGGCACACACTTCATCCTATACTCCATCTCATGAGTTGCGTGCAGCAAAGGCAAAAGCACAGGCGCGAGGGCTCGGCTTTTAGATTTGCTTTCCTATCACGAGCACTCGAGGAAGGTAAGCGAATCTAAAAGCCATGTGCCCGCACCTATGCTTTTGCTGCACGGAACTCCTGAGACAGAGTATAGTGCTCCCTAGAGCCACAAATGAGCGATGCTTAGAGTATCGTGACTCCGTTCCTCGACATTGGTGTGGGCATTCCATACAACAGAGGCATACTCGACGTGTGGTCGACATAAAGCACTGTACAGTCTGACAAAAGTACTAGGGTTATTAAACTTTTTAGTAATGCGGCACGTAATACCAAGCGTGCGTAAAGCTGAGCTCACAATGTGGTCAACATGACTCGGAAAGCGTAATGTACTATCAAATAAAACTCCAAGGTCTTTGATTTCATTCATACGTGCCAAAAGAACTGACTAAATATCATAAGAAAATAAAATGTTATGTGTCTTTCGAGTGTAGTATATGACTTTAGTTTTATAACTATTTAGATTTAGGGCATTCTGATTGCACCAGTTTTCGAAAGCATATACATCATTTTGTAGCAAAACACAGTCGCGTTCGTCTCGCACCTCTATAAACATCTTAATGTCATCCGCATATTGTAAAAAGGAGGAGTGACGGATCACAGCCGAAATATCATTCACAAAAACTGAAAACATAAGGGGCCGAGAACGGAACCTTGAGGTACACCCGTTGTAGCCTGATAAGCAGCAGACGAATTACCATTCGAGCGGACAAAACACGTTCTATCACGCAAGTAAATTTTGAGCAATAAAAGTAACTAACTGTGGACATCAAGCTTTAACAGCTTTGCTAGCGACATGTCGTGATTTACAAGATCAAACGCTTTGCTTAAGTCAAAGTAAATTACATCAAGCTGGCCTCTATTAGAGACGACCTGAGCAGCAGTTGACATGAAACAAGTGAGGCTAGTCGTGGCTGAGCGACCCGCCATAAAACCATGCTGTCTAGTGATGAGAGAATTTTTGAGCTTAAACGACAATATTTTGTGCAAAGCTGTTTCGAAGAGTTTTGAAAATGCACAAAGAAGAGATATAGGCCTGTAATTTGAGACGCTTGTTTTTGAACCAGACTTATGTACGGGTACAACAAGGACTGTTTTCCACAAGACAGGAAACACTTCAGTTTTTACGCAGTCGTTAAAAATGTGTACCAAAATAGGGATAAATATTGTAGTATAGGCCTTCAATAGGACCGACGGAATGCCGTCATGGCCAGCGGACAAAGACGCCTTCATCTTGTTTACACACTCATGTAATAGCTCCTCATAAAAAAAAAACGCAATACAGGTTGCGTTACTAGAGGCAGCTGGCGCGCCGTTAATGGGAGAGTTCGGTTGATGCCTAAATACGGAGTGAAAGTGGTGGGCAAAAATTTCGCAAACATCTGTGGTCGAGCTTTCCTGTGAGTTCAGCAGTGTGATCCCCCTCCCACATTTTGTCTTTGATCGAGACCGAACATATTTCCAAAATTTCATGGGATTCTGAGCTAAATGCAACTCAACAGAATTAGCGTACCTCTGACGATCACGCTTCATAACTTCCTTGAATGAAGACCTTAGACGCCTAAATTCTGATTTCCATCCAGGGAGACCGTTCTTTTTAACTTTTTTGTGAGCGTGCAACTTCTTATTCATTAATCTGCGTAATTCATGTGAGAACCAAAAGGAAATCCTAGAACCTGCGGTTCTGCGTAACGGAATAAATTGGTGCATCCCTTCTCGAACGATGCGTGTGAACTCACGAACCTCTTCATCAACGTCAGTGCACCGAATGATCGATGACCAATCGTATTCGGCAAAATGGTTATATAAACCAACGTAATCTCCAGCGGAAAAATTGTGACTAGTCACATTAGAATGACTCTGTAAACAACGCCTCATGCCCTCTCGAAGAGCTACCACGATCTCCAGAGGGGGGTGATACCTGTCAGGTGGAACTAAACTTGAGGCACACTCAGTTATACGTACACCATCTAAATCTGAGAAAAACAGATCAAGCATGTTTCCCTGGCAATTGGGAATACAATTGTGTTGCCTTATATTCGTAAATGATGCAAAGTTAAGTAAGAACGTAGATTTCTGAGCAAGGTAGTAATTATTAGAGGACGCGGTGGCTGTTTCCCAGCTTATATTGGGGACATTGAAATCACCAAGAACCATAAATTTGAATTTGTCTAGAGCACTAGTTGTACTTTCAATAGCAAGAAGACACTGGTTAAATTCATAAGGAGAGGTGTCGGGCGGCAAGTAGTATGCGCCAAGCAGAATGCGTTCACCATTGATACTTTGCAGTTCTATCCACACTGACTCGAGCGATGTCTCCATGTCAGGACGTCTTATGCACGGTAATGACGCATCAACTGCTATCAAAACGCCTTCACCCGTCTTTTTCTTATTAGAAAATTTGCGATTACGTCGAAATAGCCTAAAATTTGGTGGGAAAAAGTCAGAAGAAATATCTGGTCAAAGCCAAGTTTCAGTGAGAACAATAATAGGATCAGCAGTAAAAGCGACGTTAGAAAAAAAATTCGTTAGCCTTTGTGCGAAGACCACGGACGTTCTGGGAATAGATATCTAGGTTATGTATTTTCGTCGGCATTTCCGGAGTAGGGCAGTGATTGGCTGACAGCTTCATAGATGCGGCTGTCTGTAAGCTGGCCAGTGAATTCTTTAAAAAGGCTTCCTTCTGGCCAGAGAAGTGGGTCAAACAGTTTCTCGATATCCTGCTCAGCAGCCATCACGTGGAATGAGGAGTAACCATCATGACGCGTCTTCAGTCGCGTGCACGCAAGCTCACTCAGGGTTCCACTCTGCTCGATGTGAGCCTGGAGGCTTGCAGCATCGCAGTTGGGGCCGAGTCGTGTCACAAACACAGCACGTTGTCGCCGTGGTTGAGAGGGAGGTGGTGCCATGGGAATACCAATGGCGGACGCGCTTTCCTTGAGCAAAGGACGCCTCGTCCTGGGGAGCATTGGCCTTGTCTTGTGAAAGCCTCCTCCGTCCAGGTTCAACTTGTCTTGATGGCGGGGGTACATCCTGGAATCCAAAATAGAGGCCACGGAGCGTGCGCCTCCAATGGCAGCAGGTACAGCGGTGCCTGACGCACACGTAGCCTTCGTTACGAGGCGAGTGTTGCCTCTTTCATCTCGCATCAAATCAACCGGGTCCTGGAGGCTGGTCGCCGCAGAGTAGGACGATGGGGGCTGTTTTCCGCCTTGCCTGTGCTCTTGGCGGAAGTTCCTCAACTCCGCTTGTATGTTGTGCAGCGTGGTTGCCTGCTGCTGGGCGTCGTGCTTGTGCTCTCGACGGAGCTGCGCGTTCTCATCCCTGAGCGCGGCAACTTGATCCGTAAGGAACGAGATTCCCTCAAGCGCGTCGAGCAGAAGGGCCCGCAGAGAATCGACGCCCGCGTTGAGGATGTAGGGAGAGGAGGGAAGTGACCTCTCACCCTTTTCGGGACGAGCGGCGTCGGTGGGCGAGGGCGACACGGAGAGATGGGAGAGGGAGGCCACGTTGCGGCGGTCGCTGGAGGCCATGGCGACGTCGTTAGAGCTGGCACCACCGCTGATCTACTCACAGCTCGCACACGTGAAAGAGGGCACGCCAGATTGCAGAAACTCGTGTACTTCGGCAGGCCAATATACGCACTTGGTATGCGCACGCAGTCTGCATCCGGAACACCGGAGATATTGTTGTCGTCCGTAGAAGCAGCGGCAACAGATCAGGCAGGCGTCTTTACTCGGCGCCATCCCGCAGCGAAATGTAATAAATAAAATAATAATCATAATAATAATAATAATAATAATAATAATAATAATAATAATAATAATAATAATAATAATAATAATCAATCAATCAATCAAACAATCTTTATTATACAGTGCCCAGGAACAACCCGGAGGTCTTGGTGCTGGTACACTGGTGGATAAAAAAAAACAAAAAAAACAATATAAACATCTCCGCAGGAAAGAAGGTGCATTTTTAAGCATAATACTAGGTAGTGTACGACTAATTAGTAGAATAAAATAAGAACGAGGCAGTAACAGTAGAAACGGAACTCAGGACCGTAGGACAACAAGTGCACCACGAGAAAGAACGGCATGGAGATGACAAAATTCAGACATAGCAGAGCCGTTCAGCAATGCTCATCCTGCACGGGCATGTTTTTAATAGAAAGGACAAACGTCCTGTAGCAAGGGTGGATAATATCAAGTCTTTCAGAGTAATGATTCAAACGCTGTGCCATTTTCACAATTGGGTTTTCCGGACTAAACGTTCTAGACACATAAAAAGATGACCGAAGACGAGTAGGCACTCGTGGGACCCTAAGGTACAGTTCTGATCACATGCTCGGAGAATCGATGAATCCATGCAGCGTTTTAAACACAAAAAGTAAGTCCGCGTTCTCCCGACGCCGGTGCAAGCTAAGCAAACCAACACGCTTTAACGCAGACTCATATGTTAAGCAGTGAACATCCTCCTTTATGTAGCGATGTTCAAAGATAGAAACAAACTTTTTTTGCACACGTTCGATCACCAAGGAGTGACTTTTAGAAATTCCATTCCAGACAACTGAATCATATTCTAACTGCGACCTGGATAGCGAACAGTATAACGTGATAAAAGCAGTCGGGTTTTCGAACTCCCTGGTTAAGCGAGAGGCAACGCCCAACATTCGCAATGACGAGTTAACCACCCTAACAACATGATCAGAGAAACGCAACCCAGAATCAACCATGACTACGAGACCTTTCATTACACTTACTCGAGACAAAGTCTCTCCTTGAATATTATATGCAAAATGATATTGTGAGTTTTCCGAGAGAGCGTCATGACCTTGGTTTTGGACGGGTTCAAGAAAAGGTCGTTTTCAGAGCACCATTGGTAGAAAGAACATGCATCTTCCTGGAGCTTAGCACAATTATGTTCAGTAACTATTTTTCAATAAATTTTTATATCGTCAGCATATTGCAGGAATGAAGAATTTAAAACAGCAAAAGAGACGTCATTTACGAAAATTGTGAACAGAAGGGGTCCTAAAACAGATCCCTGAGGAACGCCAGAGCGAGCCTTGTATAACGAAGACTTCATGTTGTTGACCCGGACATACGCCTCTCTCTCTGACAAATAGCTTCTTAACCAGTCGTGTACTGAGCCACATAGTCCCTAGGAGGAAAGTTTGGATAAAAGAATAATGTGATTGACTACGTCAAAAGCCTTACTTAAGTCAAAGTAGACAACGTCTAACTGACCTCTGTTACATATCACACGAGATGCGGCAGATATTAAGCTAACAATATTAGTAGTAGTTGATCGCCCACTCATAAAACCATGCTGATTGGGAATTGCTAAGTTTCGAAATTTGAATCACAGGAATTGATGGACGACCATTTCAAAGAGCTTAGAAAATGGAGAGAGAAGAGAAATTGGTATATAGTTACAAATATCACCTTTTTTCCCCGACTTTAAGACCGTAACAACAGCAGCGACTTTCCACGCTTCAGGAAAGGTTCCCAGCCTTAACGAGTTGTTAAATATAGCGCACAGTACCGGCGTGAATATGTCGTGATAAGCTTTGAGAATCGCCGAGGGAATGCCGTCGGGCCCTACTGATAATGTTGCTCTCATTTTCTTAATACAGGACCGGACGCACTCCTCATCGAAATTAATGCAACTTAACAACTCACCAAACCCATCTAAGTGAGGCAGCGCAGGTGCAGAACGCTGCGTACTATCCCAGTAGACTCACCTAAAATGCTCAGCGAATAACTCAGGCACGGACTTCAAGTCGCTCTCGTGATTATCCAGGACAATCTTCGACTCGATATGCCTCACAGAGCGTGAATTAATGTACCTCCAGAATTTCTTCGGATTATTGACAAGATCTGATTCCAATGAGCAACGAGGAGCCTGGTGGCCGCGATCTAGGACCGTCTTACATTGCTTTCTGCAGCTCTTGAATTCTACCTCCCACTTTAAAAGGCCACTTTTCTTAAACTTCCTGTGAAAAAAGTTCTTTCTTTTCAGTAATGTTTTTAGTTCATTAGAAAACCAACTAGAAAAGCGAGGTTTCTTTAAAGATCGTAATTGGATGAATCTGTCGATGGCCTCTTGAATTAATCTCGTAAAGAGAGCTACCTGCTCATTTACATCAGAGGATTCAAAGACCGGAGACCAGTCAACGCTCGAGAGGTGGTGGAACATCCCAATGTAGTCTCCTGATGAAAAATTGTATAAGATGCGTGGGGGAGAAGCCTCAATAGGAGCGCGAATCGAGGAATGAACAAAAGAAAGCACTAAAGCAAGGGCAGGATGATACTTATCCAGAGGAACCATAGAAACTTCACTTCGGACTACACGCACGCAGCCCATGTTTGAGAGGCATAAATCTAAAGCATTACCCTGGTGGTTAAGAATATCGTTGTGTTGGGCAAGATCTAAAAAAGAAACAAAGTTTAGGAGGTCGTTGCCTTTCTGCTTGCAATAAAAGTTGTCAGTAGAAACGTTAAACTGCGTCCAGTTGATGCCTGGAGCATTAAAATCACCTAACACTAAGATATTACACCCGTGTAACTCGTTAACGGTGTTCTCTATGCCAGCGAGGCAAGTGCGAAAGTCGTCGGGCGTCGTTTGCGGAGGCAGGTAAAATAGACCAATAAAAAGGCGTACTTTCTTTGCACACTCAATTTCAACCATAAACTCTCGGGAAACTTTTCTAAACCTTCGCGTCTTTTCGAGCGGAAATGCCTGTCAACGGCCACTAACACGCCGCCTCCAGTTGTATCACGCGTGGACAAGTCGCGGTCACGCCGGTGCACCATAAGAGAAGGTGGAAAGTAATCGGAGGACCAAATGTCACAGCATAACCAAGTTTCCGTTAGACAAAATATAGAATAATTGGATAGGGTAACGTTAGAAAAAAAAGCATTCGGTTTTTGTGCGTAAGCCGCGGACGTTTTGATAAAATAAATCAACGTGACTCATCAACTTTCCTCGGTCGTGGGAGGGCCCTCTGAGACATGGAGAAGGGCTTGTCGAAGGGTGCCTCTGAAAGTTTTGAAGAGGCAGGATTTCGGCAACACCGCAGGGTCAGCAAGTTTCACAAAATCCGCGGCAGCCACGGACACGTGGATGGAAGCGTATGAGTCGTGCCGAGTCTTCAAACGCCGGCACTCCAGTTTGTCGAGCCCGATGTAGGATAGGTGAGAGGAGACATCCTCACAGGTGGTGTCCGGCGCCAGTTTGGTGAGAAATAAGGCTCTCCGACTCATTGACGGCGAGGCGACGCTCAGTTTCGAGGTCTCGGGCGCGTCGGCCCCAGACGCGTCGCTCGCCCGTCTGGTGCACTATCCTGGCATGATGCAGTGGAGTTCGGCTCAATCCTCGGAGGTGCCGGCTTGAGTGGTGCAGGGGTGGAGTGTGCACCGCCCCTGGCACCCGATGCCGACAGAGCTGACTGCGGGAGGGCTAGGATCCCAGATTCAGGTGGAGAGCTCTGTAGGTTCGCCTGGGACCTCTGCGGCAGTTTTCGCTCCTCAGACGCGGGCGGGGAGCTGCGGCTCTGAACAATTGCAGCAAAAGACGACGCCCCACTTGCCTTCCCCAGGCCTGCAACTTGAGCGCGACAAGCCTTGACCTCGTCCCAGAGCGAGCAGACAAGCAGCGTTTGTTGCTCCGTGGATCGCGCCCATTCATTCCGGAGCCGCCTATTTTCCTCGGTCAGGCAGGCCACCTGGTCCGTCAGGAACGAGATCCCCTCCGAAGCGTCGAGGAGGAGACCGTGCCGAAGCTTTTAATGGCCAATTCAAATGGGCCCGCATCGCACCGGTGCAGTGCGGTTCGTGGTACACGGAAGGCTAGAGGGAAGAGGGGTGCTTCCTTCTCCCCCCGTCAGACTTTCGTGTACTAAAGTGGAAAGAGTTTACTGCACTGGACGGGTGCGGTGTGCCCCGTCCAGTGCAGCCGTCCTGCACGGCTCGCGCTGGGCAGCCGCGCGAGCCGTGCAGGAAGAAATGGGCGAGGGGGAGCCGCCTTCCTCCTGGCTGTCGCCGGCAAGCTGCTCGCCGGGGTCGTACTCCTCGCTATCCCTAACATCCCCTTCGTTAGGGCTAGCAGGTAGGGAGCCGTCGCAGTGGCTGCAGATAAATGGGCTTACCCCACTTGTAAGAAGAAGGAGCTCCTCGGCCGCGAGCATTAAACATCTCTGATGTACGCGATGGCGGCACTTGGCGCAGCGAAATCTGGGCTGCCTCCCGAAAAACACACGGAGACAGACGCAGCATGCGTCCGTACTGGGAGGCATATAATAATAATAATATTAAAAATAATAATAATAATAGTTTTATTCTGGGGTGCAAATATGCCATTTCAGTTCCGGGACTGATCAAAGCCACAGAGGTTTGTGGGAAAAGTTCCACCATTGTAAAATAAAAGGAAGAGGAAAATCACGCATTCACATGGGGATACAAAACATGTCACCCGAAATGTCAGTCTCCTTAGAGTGAATTTCAGGAAGAGTAGGCTTGTCTTGTAGATGAGTCACAAAACACACGCACTCACACAATTTCTTCAGTTGTGTTTTTGTACTTTCCTCGATGACGCTCTCTGGAAGTGTGTTAAAGATGAAGGGCACATAATACGAGCGAACTCTTTTTCCGTAGCGCGTCACACAACGAAGGGTTACAAAACGTGACGTATGTCGGAGACTTTTATGACTGACGAAGGGGAGTTTGAAATCATTGCTCCAAAAGTGGCGAAGTACTACACTTTGTACAAGAAGAGCAGAGAAATTCGGCACCTGTAGTGCCTCGAAAACATTAATATCAGTCCGGAAAATCCCAATTATACCCAACGCTTTTTAACATGGCCCTCAATATACGATCGATGTTAATTGTCCATAGCTCAGCACAGTTCCCAAAAATCGTTATACCGTACCTAACTATGCTATAGCGCAGGGCATGCGCGATAGACTTTCTTACTTGATTGACAGAAACTATACGAAATAAAGTACAACACAATCGGCTCGCAAAGAGGAACGTGCGATTTAATTAGCCTGTTAATATTGTAATAGTTTTTCATAGCACGAACACTATGTACGCTATAATCATAGACAAAAATATATGTACATGATACAAATACGGTTCTGTTCAAGTCAGAGAAGAGTTGTTGCACAAGACCACACAAGTCATACTCAAATGTGAATTATACACCCGGAAGAACAATAAAGAGAGAAAACAATGCTGCAGGAATACTAAAGAGACAAACTGTTCATCAATTTCTTCAGTTGTGTTTTTGTACTTTCCTCGATGACGCTCTCTGGAAGTGTGTTAAAGATGAAGGGCACATAATACGAGCGAACTCTTTTTCCGTAGCGCGTCACACAACGAAGGGTTACAAAACGTGACGTATGTCGGAGACTTTTATGACTGACGAAGGGGAGTTTGAAATCATTGCTCCAAAAGTGGCGAAGTACTACACTTTGTACAAGAAGAGCAGAGAAATTCGGCACCTGTAGTGCCTCGAAAACATTAATATCAGTCCGGAAAATCCCAATTATACCCAACGCTTTTTAACATGGCCCTCAATATACGATCGATGTTAATTGTCCATAGCTCAGCACAGTTCCCAAAAATCGTTATACCGTACCTAACTATGCTATAGCGCAGGGCATGCGCGATAGACTTTCTTACTTGATTGACAGAAACTATACGAAATAAAGTACAACACAATCGGCTCGCAAAGAGGAACGTGCGATTTAATTAGTCTGTTAATATTGTAATAGTTTTTCATAGCACGAACACTATGTACGCTATAATCATAGACAAAAATATATGTACATGATACAAATACGGTTCTGTTCAAGTCAGAGAAGAGTTGTTGCACAAGACCACACAAGTCATACTCAAATGTGAATTATACACCCGGAAGAACAATAAAGAGAGAAAACAATGCTGCAGGAATACTAAAGAGACAAACTGTTCATCAATTTCTTCAGTTGTGTTTTTGTACTTTCCTCGATGACGCTCTCTGGAAGTGTGTTAAAGATGAAGGGCACATAATACGAGCGAACTCTTTTTCCGTAGCGCGTCACACAACGAAGGGTTACAAAACGTGACGTATGTCGGAGACTTTTATGACTGACGAAGGGGAGTTTGAAATCATTGCTCCAAAAGTGGCGAAGTACTACACTTTGTACAAGAAGAGCAGAGAAATTCGGCACCTGTAGTGCCTCGAAAACATTAATATCAGTCCGGAAAATCCCAATTATACCCAACGCTTTTTAACATGGCCCTCAATATACGATCGATGTTAATTGTCCATAGCTCAGCACAGTTCCCAAAAATCGTTATACCGTACCTAACTATGCTATAGCGCAGGGCATGCGCGATAGACTTTCTTACTTGATTGACAGAAACTATACGAAATAAAGTACAACACAATCGGCTCGCAAAGAGGAACGTGCGATTTAATTAGTCTGTTAATATTGTAATAGTTTTTCATAGCACGAACACTATGTACGCTATAATCATAGACAAAAATATATGTACATGATACAAATACGGTTCTGTTCAAGTCAGAGAAGAGTTGTTGCACAAGACCACACAAGTCATACTCAAATGTGAATTATACACCCGGAAGAACAATAAAGAGAGAAAACAATGCTGCAGGAATACTAAAGAGACAAACTGTTCATCAATTTCTTCAGTTGTGTTTTTGTACTTTCCTCGATGACGCTCTCTGGAAGTGTGTTAAAGATGAAGGGCACATAATACGAGCGAACTCTTTTTCCGTAGCGCGTCACACAACGAAGGGTTACAAAACGTGACGTATGTCGGAGACTTTTATGACTGACGAAGGGGAGTTTGAAATCATTGCTCCAAAAGTGGCGAAGTACTACACTTTGTACAAGAAGAGCAGAGAAATTCGGCACCTGTAGTGCCTCGAAAACATTAATATCAGTCCGGAAAATCCCAATTATACCCAACGCTTTTTAACATGGCCCTCAATATACGATCGATGTTAATTGTCCATAGCTCAGCACAGTTCCCAAAAATCGTTATACCGTACCTAACTATGCTATAGCGCAGGGCATGCGCGATAGACTTTCTTACTTGATTGACAGAAACTATACGAAATAAAGTACAACACAATCGGCTCGCAAAGAGGAACGTGCGATTTAATTAGTCTGTTAATATTGTAATAGTTTTTCATAGCACGAACACTATGTACGCTATAATCATAGACAAAAATATATGTACATGATACAAATACGGTTCTGTTCAAGTCAGAGAAGAGTTGTTGCACAAGACCACACAAGTCATACTCAAATGTGAATTATACACCCGGAAGAACAATAAAGAGAGAAAACAATGCTGCAGGAATACTAAAGAGACAAACTGTTCATCAATTTCTTCAGTTGTGTTTTTGTACTTTCCTCGATGACGCTCTCTGGAAGTGTGTTAAAGATGAAGGGCACATAATACGAGCGAACTCTTTTTCCGTAGCGCGTCACACAACGAAGGGTTACAAAACGTGACGTATGTCGGAGACTTTTATGACTGACGAAGGGGAGTTTGAAATCATTGCTCCAAAAGTGGCGAAGTACTACACTTTGTACAAGAAGAGCAGAGAAATTCGGCACCTGTAGTGCCTCGAAAACATTAATATCAGTCCGGAAAATCCCAATTATACCCAACGCTTTTTAACATGGCCCTCAATATACGATCGATGTTAATTGTCCATAGCTCAGCACAGTTCCCAAAAATCGTTATACCGTACCTAACTATGCTATAGCGCAGGGCATGCGCGATAGACTTTCTTACCGCAAACGGCATAAAAACTCTGTTGTTGAAACTTAAGCAGCTTACGCTCCGAATCATTTTACAAATGTACGACATATGGGAATTTCATGACATGTCTGAATCGAAATACACTCCCAAATACTTAACTTTATCAACATAGTCCAGCTGAGAACAATGACAGTCAATACAATTTGATTTGTGTAATAATAATAATAATAATTTTTATTGGCTCAGGAGAACCGCGGCACCATAATAACATAGAGTTTCCAACTCCCTGATCGGAGTCACGTGTTTTATGAGCCGCATTTGCAGTACGAGCGGAAAGGGGGTGACGAAAGGTTTGATCGTTTTCAAAAACGTCTCCACCTTTCCTCCTGCTTTCCTTCTCGCCACGTGAAAACGCATTGCATGGGCACTTGCGACCGATAGCCGGCGGAGGTGTCCGCCATTAAATAGCAAGCGCTCCCCATGCTTTAAGATGAACCCTCTTTTCAATTTAAGCTGTTTATCCTGTTTCTACTAAGTATTGCCACTGGCGCGCAACTTCTCGGAGGGCGGCCCCCATCGTATTCTGAACTGTCCGACAGGCATAGAGTATAGAGAAGCGTTCGCCGAAGTCAGATCCCGCGTGGCTACTCGATGAACACCTCAGATGGGATACCCTGGCAGTTCGGTGGTGACGGCCCTCACTCCATTGAAGGCAGGGGGCTCCAGGGCCTGTTGTTTGCTCAAGGCCGGTTAACTTTAACCGCAGTAAAAAGTGAACCGTCCTTCTACACTAGCTACCTACAAGAACCTCTTCAGGTTTGACGAGCGTTGGATCAGTGATAGCTCCGTGCTTTATTATGGGTGGTAGCTTGTGTCACCTGCAGGTTGTAGCGAATATAAGTGGCTTCCGTGAAAAAAAGTTTCCGAAAAGGGAAGGGGGAAAGGGGGATGGGGCAAGAACGCGCGCTACCGAGTTTTTGGCGACGTAGCAGAGCATACGTTTGAGCTTAAGGAACACATTTTGTTGCTCGTGGAATATATATTGGGTAAGATAAGACTAAACTACGCCTCGTTTGAAAAATTTCTAAATGTCGGCTGTCAGAAGTAAAGACAAGCCTAGAGGAAATTTCCTCGTAAGTCTAAAAGAGGACCACGTAGTTTAGTCCTAGAAACGATGGCAAAGAATTGAGCACTGGACGGCGAGCAGTGAACACGACCGCACACCGGTATACCAAACACTTTGCTAGGGGGAATACGCTCTACTTCTCGATAATACAATTATGGTGCTATAAGGGGAGGTGTGCCGAACAGAAAATCGATAGAATTCTTGTTCTTCATGACGCCGGTGGCACCGTTACCTAAAGTCCCTCTATCCTGGGAAAAGTAGCGCCATTCGTTCTTGTGGATGTGCTTGAGACACGTGCCCCTCGATACACACCGGCAGAATGTTTGGCCAGCATGTAAGAGCAGTATATAACACCATCATAAATTGAAAACCGTGTAATTTCCCTCCAGAGTAAATAGACCTGTTACTAAATTACCCAAACGTCGAGGAGTGTAATTCTATGCTGCGCGCACGCTGGCCCTCCCCGTTGAAATGATTCAAAGTAAATAATCATAATAAGGATTTGACGAACCCTCTTGAAAGGTAAAGCTTTTAGAACAGTTACAACTGCAGACACCACCACGTGAAGCGCGTGTAACTACACTCGTAGCATGCACCTTGGTGCTTGGGAAATTTAGCAAAATATCTTGTGGGAGGATGTCTACATCTGCGCGCTCTCAAGCATAGAGTTACTACAATAAACGCTAGAGGTTCAGCTGGCGCAAGTGTCTACGGGACTACCGGTTGCAAATTGAAGCACACAAAAACCAGTCTACTTTCCCAATCTTCATGTGTATGGTTATGAGAAAACGGACTTGATTCGTTTTTCTCTTCGCCAGAGAAGAATAGAAATCAGCGTAGTTTCCTCATGCGCAACGCAAACTATGTAGCTTGATTCACACTACAAAGTGTAATTTATTTAGTTAATATTTTAATAGTACTGAGCGAGGTATAATTTAGCGAAATTTGAGACCCAGGTCAATGTTCTACAGCGTGAAATGTAAATACAAGATAACAATAAATAACAATTGTATTTATTTCAGAGCAACAACACTCGGTTACTGCTTTACTTTTATTACTCATGCACAGTATGTTACTAATTCAGTACGTCTTCTTCGTTCCATAACTCCCTGCTTCGTTCTTGTCGTCTGTTTAGATTGTTTGATTTGGCATATATTAGGATTCTATTATGTTTTGTAAAGCTGATTCATTCTGTGTGTTTCATATAATTTACTATACGCGTAAATACGTGCCAAATAATAGCACTCTGCTACGTAAACACGTATTAGACATGTGTATTGGGCTATTTTAGCTCAGTGTTCGACGTCATCGTTTCTAGAGGAAAACGCTCTAGCTGACATATTTTTGTACATCCGATTGTAAATGTTCCAAACTTTTTATTCAGCCACAACACTAAGCAATATGTGGTCTAAATATAGAGCGCGAAGAGAAAACACATTTGCGTTTTTTCGTAGGGATGCATTACCGGAACTGAAATTTAGTCTGGTTCGTGTCTGCTCCAAACTGCAACCAGAGCCGTTTATACTGAGAGAGTTTGGCCGATGGGGAGCTTGTTGCCCAATGTAGCCAGCGGATTTCGCGATAACACAAAATGACGTTACTTCTTTGTCTTGTTTACTCCTGAGAAATCGCATAGAGTTCCTATTAGTCAGAGCCACAAAATTGCGGACGGAAGAAGTTATCTTTCGGTTATCAATCAGACTACGCTGCTGTGGTGGCCAGGCTGTCGAAAGCTCCTCAAGAAAGCCAAACTCTCTCAGTATAAATGGCTCTGAAAGCATCTAGAGTTCCTGTATAGGCTCCCTATGGGAGCCCGAGTTGGGCGTTCATCTCCGTAGCGCTGTCTTTCCTGCACGGCATATTGATCCTGCTCCTCACGTGACTGAATTCGGCGCATAGTGGCGCCGCGCTTTCCAGGCGCGCGGCGCGCTTAAAAGCAGGGGAACGTACTGTCGGGGCACGTGCAACGTCTACTTCCCTGCACGGCATTTGAGTCTGCTCCTCACGTGATCGGATCTCGGCGAAAGCGGCGCGGCGGCACGTGGAAAACAAACGCGCAACTCTGGCTCCCGTAGGGAGCCTATACAGAAACTCTAAATGCAACAGCACACTAGCGCCACCTGAACCTCCAGCGTTTATTGTCAATACGTATATGCTATCAATACCCTGCCAATTGAGCCAAGGCAATCCCTTTATGGTATTCCAGAGGTGTTGCCATGCGGACAATTACCGCGTTCATTTAGGCTTTGGAATGACCAGAATCGAAATACAATCTAAACAATGCTACCACAAAATCTTCCTGCACCATTCTTTGGGGACAAAAGCGCCCGATATTGCAGCTACTACGACATATTAGTTCCAAAGCGAGCGACCCTCGCTCGCAGGGTCACCGCCATATTTCCCCGCCGTCCTTACTCTGCCGGCCACGTGGCATAAAATTCCCCCTCGTAACTGCGTCAACTTTTTACCGCAGTTAACGTTAACTGGCTTCGAGCAAACGGGCACCAGGAGGTGCCAGTTTTGGTCACGGCTGCCACCCCCATTCCATTCCAGTCAAGGGCTTAAACTTATCGCCGCAGACACGAGTGTGGCATCTTGATATCAACGTCTGCGTCGTCTTGCTAGAAGGCGAGGGAGTTCATGATGGAAGTGCACAGTGTTTAGATTAAAATAAATTTTGTTTTGACGTTATCTGCCTCGCAGCACGCTGCGTGGCGTTTACTTACCATAAAAACAACTTCTTCGTATCACATTTAATCTATTGAATGGGTCTCCTTCACAGAAATTGACACCTGAAAAATGTAAACTTTTGTTACTTAAAAAATATCTATGACAGAATCGATTTTATAGCGGTAACATTGTACCCAGTTGCGTGGCCATAAAGTATCCAACTTTTCTTATTCAAAGGGGGAATGAATAAGCAAGCGGGTGAAAAGGTTGTAGTTCGTAAATTTTGGCTGCTGTAGCTGAGGAATATCATAACGAATTGCTGTCCATACTTAGTTCAATGAAAATATAACTTTTCAAGACTCTTAAATAAAGAAATACAACGATTTTTGATTACTTTGCGTAAATACCGCTTCGAACCAAGTCATGACGTTAATGACCTATGTAACAAGAGTTCGTTTTCCATCGCTCGCAATAGAAGTCGCAAAAAAAAAAAAAAAAACACGAGCAGCGTTGACCCTCTCTACTCGCAGCCAGTTAAAGCAGCCGCGTGATATGAAGCTGATTATATGCCACCAATGTTGATCATAGCCACGAGCTGGGACTTGCAAGGCACAGGACACACTCTGAGTTCCAGATATTGTTATGATTCGTTTATTGTCACTGCAGCGATTCAACACCGCGCACTACCGGAATGCTTGTCGAGCTAATGATTATCACAAGCCCAAATGGAGTGCTCACACAACGCTCAGGTTCATTCTTTGAGCAGCATTCGAATATCGTCACTGGGGGTGCTGCACCCTCAGCTACGTCATCAAGTCTTACGAAAAAGACATTAAAGGAAAACGCTCGCCTTTGTCCTTGAACTTCAACCTTAATAAATGAGTTTCTTGGTCAGTGGCGTTGCGTGCGAATATACTTGGGTCCCACTACCCTTCGTTAACCTCTAAGCTGTGATTAGAAGCTCCGCCTTCAGCGCGAGCTCGCTGGCTTCCGCAGTGCTTTGGTTGCGCGTGCCTGCGCGTTCACACTTTTGTTAACAAGTGTAAAAAGCTCACGCTAAAGGCGAGACCTTGAGTCTCAGCTTAAGAGTAAACGTGTTGTGGTGCTAGTAAGCTCGTATTAAGTGAAACACATTCTAAGCGAATATCGTTGGAAGGCCCCTTTAATGGCTAGTACTTTGGGACAAGGAGGTTGCTTGTGTTGACACTAAAAAGTTCCAGATGATATTTCGATCGAACGTAAAGTGGTTGCGTGAAATTATATCCTAATATTAAATTATGTCTTTATTGGCTGAGTACGTAGGAGCTTGCTTTGAATCATATTTATGAAACGATCACACGTAGGGTCAATGCATATTCAAGTAAGTGTAGTTGAGCTTTTGTTAAATAAACCCGTTTTCAGTCGATGAAAAAACAACCATATTTGGTTATGTCTTCTGCTGTTCAAGTGATTGGGTAAAGTGTACCCAGTGGTCCAGTAACTAAACGATGTGAAAAGCGATTCCCATCACAAAACATGGCACTAAATTCAATCTCGCTTCTTTTCGTCTTGCAGAATTTATGTGTGCTCGCCAAATTCATGAGCACATGTATTCTCATCTTGTTTATCTTCTAGTCTTCAGCGTGGTTTTCAACGCGGCGAAAAGTTTCGATTTATCCGAAATCTAAGTTATTATACCAACCTTATATGAGCGCTCCCAACAGTCACTGAGCCAACAAAACACAGGACCTAGTCGCAGTCGCCCTCAGTTAAGCGCGACCCGCTTAACGACGTTTCTACAATGGAGCATTAGCATATCTTGCAGTGATAACTGAATCGGAACACCTGCACCGGGTTGGAATCGGTCCTCTCGCCACAGATGAAGTAGTTATGAACATATAGTTGAAGCTTGGGTGAGATGGTACGACATACTTCAAAAGTTATCGTACCAACTCAAGTTTATGCTCACGACTTTTTACTAATAAGTCGTGAGTATAAACATGACGATGAGTGTGACACAAAGCTCTCGTGATTCACACTCGCGATCGACGGACTTCATAAATAAGTGTGGAACGTGTGAAGCTCATTAACATTGCAGCAGCACTCGCGTTGCAGTTTCTTGTGCTCATAGCACATTTTGGGTGATTGTTCCTATTCTTAATAGACGCCTCGGTGGCTCCGAGGCGACAGCGCCGGCCTACGGATCCCCATGTGGCGGGTTCGAATCCCGGCCGAGGTGCCCGCAATCTGACGGAGGCTTATTGCGGAGAAGGCGCCGTGTAACCAAGCTTTCGGTTGCACATCAAAAGATCCCCAGGTGGTCGAAACTAAACCTCAGTCCTCCGCTGGGGCGTGCCAGATGCCCGTCGTTGGTTTGGTACGAAAAACTCCCAAATTTGACTTATTCTTAATAAAATTAATTGTGCACAGTTCGACAACTCAATGATTGCCAGCGAACCGTAGATTTTGAGAATTATAACAAACGAACCACTGGGAACTAATTCACGCACGACATCCGTTTCTAAGCCTTTTCGCCCATACTCTTGGTGGTTGCATACCCTGTGTCAGCGGGCAATCCAAGAATGCACTGGGTCGAGGGTGCGTCGGTTACTTTCTAGTATGACGTTTTGCGAAAAAGGTCTATACGTAGTCCCATCGTTTGAAACAAGCCTGTGAACAACTTCGCCTTTTTCAACGGTGGGTCATTACACTCGAATGGCGCCAGCTCACTATTCGGGCCCGAGCCCAACGCTGAGTGTCTTTCGACACGTTAACCGGACACAACTTCCAGCCGAAGGTTTACTCTGCGCTCCTACCAATTTGTGTCTGCGCTCGACCTCAATGCGACGACACCCCTACTGAAAAACCCCGTATAACTTTTTGCTATCTGGATTATGGAACTGGAAATCCATTTGGATTCTTTCTGGATTTCAGGCTTTCGGAAATTATTCCTTCGCCTGCAATCTGGATTTCAGGTTCCCAGAAAAAACGTTTAATCCGATTTCCAGTTCGATAATCCAGATAGTGAAAAGTTATACTGGGTCTCTCAATAGGGAAAAAAATTCTAATGGAGAGGCTTTCGGTTATGTTCGATAGGTTTATTCCTATTGATTCTCTAAACGGCAAGAAAATCTTCCAGTTATCCCTCAGAACAGATTTCGCCAGCGCCCCGCGTCAACGTACTGCGTGTGCCGTGCACCATTCGCTTGGAATAAATATAAAACAATCATAGGCACAACTTTCCCTGGCAGTAAAGCTAACGGTGAAATCGCGTACATTTGAGCGCCACTCAAAGTTGTACACGCGCGCTCTTCACTTCTTCAGAAATGCCCCTAGCCTCAGCATGACTGCTCACGCTGAACGCGAACAACAAATGTAAATTAAAAATGAGAATTCCAAAAAAGTCAAAAACAAATCATTGTTAGCGTTTTAATAAAACAATAAATGTGGTACACTGTCTTTTTTAACAATTTATTAGCGCTGGCGAGCAGATGCTGAAAGTTGCTTATGCACCGTTTTGATATTTACAGAATCACAATCCAGACTGCTTTGATTTTTCATCGTTTTGAAACATGAGCAAAGCACCCGCCATACGCGCGAGCGTTGAGAATCGCACCGGCCAGAAGGTTGTGCTTTACAAAATGCAGGGCTGTGAAGATCGCACTGCTGAGCATGCGATTTTCACAGCTCAGCACGCACCTGTTCGTCGATTCCGAAAGCAAGCTAAGCGCGCACAGTAGGTATACGTACATGCGCTGAAAGTGGCACCACGGCAAGAAGCCGTATTCTAACCGCGACCGTGGTTTGTCCAGAATCCAACGCTACTTATTACAGGCCCGCATCTAAAGCCTGAACTCAGTGGAGAAATGATTAAAAACAAAAGTTTCGCTGCGAAACTGCATTACAACACGCCGCCGCGTACTCGTCGGAAAACAGATTTCATGCGACAAACAGGCGATGAATGCCGCCAAAGCCTATACATAATGTCGGAACATCATTTGATTGAGCTTCGTTGTGTGCACATAAATAACGCACTTGCAAACGCTCAAAACCCCAGTGCACTACCAACGCTCAACATCAGCAAATAGGGAGTTTACAAAATATGTTCGAACGATTTGAATGTGGTTCCAACCTCGGCGTCAGTCGGAAACCAGAGCCATTTCTCTGACTCGTGTCTCGCGCCGGCCTTAAACACCTGCCGGCCTTTGGTCCGCTAGGAACCAAAGGTTCCTTGCGGATGCCCAGCGAACAAAATCTAGCTCGCCTAGATCGGCGGTGAACAACCCGTGGTCGGAGCTCACCCCGAGCGCCCGACCTGCGTGCACAGCTCTGAGCATACCACTTGTTTGTTCTGGAAAAATTCTGCGCCATCTATGAGGAAAGGGCTAAAAAATAAATCGCGGGTGAATCCTGCTTAAGCTAGTGATAACATACACTCAAAGACGAGGAGAAATGTGACTCTTTTTTTTTTATAGCGCTGCTTGAATCGGAATATTTGGCTATTAGCGTCGGCTTTGCGCGCACTTAGTCTGAAACGAAATACATGGCGAGGTCGTGTGCAATTCGAAACATGCGGCATAGTTACAGCAGAGGACCTAATTCAGTTCTAAAGAGGAAGTGGCTGTGATGAACTGAATTGTTTGCCACTGTAGAACGATCCTGAATTATTATGTACTTATTTCCCAAGATATTTATTAAAAAAAATAGGCTGAATTAAAAAATGTAAAACAATATAAATACGTACACTACACAATATCCTTCACGAAAACACACATGGTGGTTAAGGAGTGCCCTTCCGCAATTTAGTAAAGTGTCATATTTTGTCAGAATACGCTCCCCACATGTTCACAAATTATGGCAGGGGCTCAATGGGAAGATTCATACGCGGCGTTATTTTGTAAGATGCGTATTTCAATCACGACTTTCTGATGGACTTACATGACAACATTAGAAGAGCCGCCTCTAGAAACATGAAGAAGTCAACCAAAAACATGGTGTTGTCTTGAACACAAATTCAAAGAGACTCAGTAATGAGCGAAAAGGATTGATGTTATACGCTTGTCGCAATGGTATCTCAGATTTTCAACTCCATTTTTTCAGACAAGAGGCAGATTTCTTTGCTTAGGTGATATTTAGAAAGGGCGCATGTCACTTCCTCGCGGAAATAGGAAAGGTGATTCCATTGTTCCGTTCGACAACACTACGTCCTTTTCTCCTAAAAGGCCAGTATTTCGTTTTGTGGGAACAAGAAATGATTTTTTTGTGTAGTATCTACAGAAAGGTCATAGTTTAAACAAAACTCAACGTTGAAATGCCCTTTCGAGCTTACCGATGTGAGCTTCAAAGTCCACAATATGTCGAGTAAACCGCCAAATCCGTGAAGATACTTACTACACGTACAGCCATAGTGAAAATAAATATAGACAATGGAGTTGCGACCACACAATTTACCTAGCGCGCCTCACCTTGGCAGATTCGGGCAGGTTAATGTCATGTCAGGTTTATCAGGTTTATGTCAAGAGGCCGGTTGATGTCATTTACTCGTAGTGAGAGATTTTAAATATCTGATTCAGCGCTGACATCACGCTGTGCTCGTGAGTGGCTGGCAGGAATAATGATGCAGTCTCATCGTAGTTATATGTGGCACCGCGGCGACTGTTCGCGCAGTCACAGGAGTTTCGTACGCTTTTAGAGATTCTGCTTACTTCGCTTCAAGTCTCGCCGAAGCCGATGCAGCGATCTGACGAAACAAATGAAGCAGCGCCGAAAGTGAATTGCCATGGCGCTCGTCGTGTTCGAGGGTTTGCTCTCAAAGGTCGGAGATATCACGCACATAAAAAAAGGCCGGGATGGCAGCGCATTAATCGTCTGCGATAGTTTAGACCGTGATAGAAAATCAACAATGATGATGTGCGCCCTGACGGTGCAGTTTTTGTACTGTTTGTTTGGCTTCATCGACTTGCATGAGTCGGCTGTGGTCAAATGTAGAGTGAAACGGACTACAGAAGGGGAGTCGTTCTCCAATAAACCTCTGGCATTGTGGCTTGTGCGCATCGATGCAATCATTATCATACAAAACCACCTTTGTCGATCGATGCAAAACATAGGCATTGAGTTTACTCCGCACTCCAGGTGATGTGCTCAATTTTTCGCGCTCTCCTTTTCGTGTTATCACGGATAGTGCTTTGTGTAGGAAGTGCAGCAATTCATGTTTGCACCAGCTAGAATGCGCCAAGTGCCGCGCCATCTATAGTAAAGTTTTATGAATACGGTGGCAAAGACAGGGGATATTCTCGCCGGAAAAGTACCACTTTTTCCGCCTGAAGGTTCCGGAGGTTCGGGACGGCACGCGCTTTGCTGTTTCGTATATTATTTGGAAGTGACTGTACGTGGAGAGCGTTTGTTTTCTTTTTACTTAACATTGCCATCCTCTTCGTAGTCAGTGTAACGCGCATGATAGTCGGCGAGTTTGACGTGCTCGACGTTTGCATCGTAAATGCGGCCGATATCCGCGCGGTCTGGTCGAGTCGTGACCAAGGGGTACCGTTAACTCCATACTTTGTATGCGTCATGGTTTAAGTGAAGCTAGCGGACGAATGGAATAGACCAATCTCACTAAGCGCTCCGCGCCTGCTTGGCGCCGCCATAACTGTAGTTCACAGAAGTGGGCGCCACTGCACGAGATGACTCGTGTCATCTCGTGCAAGGCTGGCAGTGAGCTCGATCGGATTTGTTTCGCGAGGTGAAAGACTACTGCATGATCCCTGCCCGTAGCGGCGGCGTAAGGAAGCCAACCGGTCAGGTCGGTCTATTCTACATGGCCGAGAGAATCTTTACCGACGCGTGTGGTTGGCCTGACGCATGCAATGACCTTCCGCCTTATATATGAAGGTGTTAAAATATGCAATGCTTCTTTAACAAAACCCGTAATAAAAAAGAGGTCCGTCATTGATGTTAATACCATTAACGAAAAGGTTGAATTGAGCTGGGCACGATGGGCGATAATTATCCCTTGAGAAGGAGAGCAAGGGGGAAAAAGGACAAAAGTGGAGTTTTGTGTTTGTCCTTTGTCCTCCTGGTTCCCCTTCTCTAGCGATTATTGTCGACATTCTTGCCCATCAATCCGCCTGTCTGTACATTTGTCCGTCCGTCCTTATTTTTCCCCGATGAATTTAGTGGGGAAAATGACGTCACATGACCTTACCTCACGTAACCTATGCAGCAATTAAGTTTCTTGGCTATATTTAGCGGAAATGTTGACGTACTTGACCTGACATCACACGACAAACTTTCCAGCTGATTTTAGCAGAGAAATTCTAAACAATAGTTTATCCGCTCTCTGATACGACTATTTGAAGACTTCTAAACAAAAGTTAACGAACGCCCCTTAAATACTGCAGTCCATTCATTATAGAACTTTATTGCCCTGGCTTCATTTTCATTGCTTCATTGCATTTTCACAGCTACAGGCCTTTTAGTAGTGCACTACGTCAACATTATAAAAAGAAATATTATATTACATCAAGAAATGCAGATATTTCAGAATAAATGAAGAAGTTCATGCATTTTCTAAAAGTTTGCGTCCAAAATTATCAACATCAACTTTATTCCGGTTGTGGAATGCTGAAGGATAAAACACTTTTTACAAGACTAGACCTTTGAGGAACATGTAATTATACACAGTTCAGCAGCGCTGTGCTATCAACAACACAGCTAAAAACCGTACGTAAAAACAAAAAAATCACACAACATCCGTTTATTGCACGGGAGTGTAAGACAAACAGTTTACATATTTTTGATAGTCATAAAACACTTTCAAGTGTAGGTAACAATCATAAAAGACAACATTATTTTTTTCGAACAAGTTCAATACTGGAAGTGTTTGCCTCTCCGATTCTGTTCCATAAAACTTTGGAAACTCATGACGGCTTCACAAAAAAATTGCGAAATGTAAAAAAGGACTTTGGATTTTTAGATCTGTTCGATTTACGCGTTTTGACACCAAGAGCACTTAGAGACGATTAGACAATTTTTGTTACAATCATGATTAAAAAAAATGTCGCTGTTTTAATATACACTCATATCCTTCATTAGAGACACACAGCTAATAAGCGTTGCTTGTAAAGCACAGCAGCATTGCGAACCGTCACGCTTTCCGCTGAACAAAAAAACAAGTCCCCTATGCGTTCAATACAAGTTCGAAGCATATTCTCTACAGAACCAGTAAAAAGACAGCGACTGCCGCGATGATGCTTCTGGTAGCCGACATAAAAACTTCAAGTGGCAACATGGGCTGTCGCCGAATTTCTATTGCCCTATTACAAAAGAAATAGCAAGACGTGAATGAATTTCACTTTAACGACCTTGGTGTTCACTTGCCTGGCGAGAAAAATCAAGAATGCTGAAGAGCACCTTTTCAGAAACGATATATACAGTGAAATCCAGTTATAACGATATTGTGAAAACCCGAAAATGAAATCGTTATAAACGATTATCGTTGTTCCTGCACTACAAACTGGTCGTGTCAAAACTACAAACTTTAAAAACTGATCGTTATAGGCAGTATATCGTTATATGTGGTATCGTTATAAGTCGATTGCAAAGTAATAACTTAAGCTTGCTACGATTTCAAGTAGAAGTGTGGGGAAACAACTCTTATTGACTTAAAAGATCAAGAGTGTTGAAAATATCGAGAAACAAACTTGTTCATATTCTGTTTACGTTGAGAGTTAAAAAAAAAGAATCGCACACTGTGATGATTTACGTTAAAATAATTAGTTATAAAGTGTATGAGCAGCGCAAAACATAAATTAAAACCGATTGTGCAGATAGTTACAAATATATGCGTTTGAAGTATAAGCAACATAAAAAAATGATAATGCAACAGCGCGCTCCTCCAGGATTGTTTCTGTTGCTTCTTCTAATACAAGAGTTTGTAACTGACGTAACAAGAATACCGGGCTTTCTTAAAAAAAATGCACCCACACGTCAAACGTTTTGTTTATTGTTTTTGCTGGTGTGACAAAAAGGCCCATAGTGAAAAAAGGCACATCTTTCTAAAACAAACGTCTTTCAAAATCGTTTGAAAGTATTAAGATGAGTACAAATCAATAATTTATTTTCAAATAGAAGTAATACTTTGCGATTTTTGAGCTAATAAATTAAGGTGTCGACAGTACTATCAGCGCAAGATTTGAAAAGAAGTTGCTGATGCAAGTAGCAAAGCAATACTTTTAGAAGGTGTGGTTTACTGAGGACCAATTATGGTTGAACTTTGCAAACAGACTCAGTGTTGATTTATTCCAAGTTAATGAAGTAGTTTATAAAATGCAATAAAATATTATTTATTTCGAATAAAATGATAATATAATATTCTTTATTTTACTCAGAAATGAGTTACAACATCTTGGTTTGTGAAACAAGGACAATATTAAACTGGAGAAAATTATTTTCTGGCAGAAAAAATAGTTACGTATGTGCGAAAAATTATAGGGGAGGAAAATTGGAATTTTGTCGGGAGCAACGTTTTATTAAAAATAATATTCTCAAGTATGGCATTTTGAGTCGAAGTCTCATAATGAAAACACGGAAACAGATTCTGTACCACAATAACAGAAGCCTGAGTTTGTTTGCTTTTCTAGATTTAAAGCGAAAGACGATCATAATAATAACTTTGATCGTTAAGTTCAAAGGTCTAGGTCGATAAACCCTTCAAAAGCAGACAAGGAAGTGTATCCTGCTAATATTTTTGTAATTTAAAGTTTTGACTGCAAGATGATGCTTGTGGGAAGTGAAATTTCATTGTCATGTTTAACCTATCCTAAGGTTCAAATACGACTACAATTGGTTTAGGTTATTTATACGTAAATACGTTTGTTGAGAATATTGCATTCATGTTTTGTTGATGTTAAAGTGTGGGAGATGATATTTTTATTTTATTTAAATACCATTTTATAGCACGTATTTTAAGGTCGTCGCATATTAGTTAAAAATGCTTGGCCATATCTTTTTACTTATTTTATTGCACATGCTGTTTGAAATTTTGCCGTATATTTGCGTATTCTTGCGAGCATAGTTTCCATTTGAACCCTTTGTTTATATTAGTTTGCTCTTTTTCAGGGTGTCGACCCGGTCATTATTTCGGTTCGTTTTGGGTTCGGGTTCAGTAGCATTGTATTTTGCTCCGGCTCGGTTCCGGTTTAGGGTAACGCACATAATATTACTCCGGTTACGGGTTTTAGTAAGTGCGAAACAATTCGAACCGGTTCGTTATACCCGTGCCACACGGGCAACTCTAATGCCATATACAATGAATGACATTCGTGTGATCGACGAATCGGCTCGCGATCTGTCGCGCGTGGAACGCACCACGCTCGGAGTGTCGCGCGCTGATTGGCCGATCGTTCAAATGTCATTTGTTGTAAAAGGCATTCGAGTTGCCCGTGTGGCACGGGTATAACTCCACCTTCGAATATTGAACTAGAACTTCCAGCAGTCTTTTCTGAGCACGAGATACTTGCAACAGACCAATCACAAAACTACTCCCTCTTTAGGCAGATCTGAAACCCAGCACAGTGACGCGCGCAAAACATAAATAATGTGGCAAGGCTATTACTTGTAATATACTGTTCTTAAGTGAACTATATATTAGCAATCGGCTTTCCTTTTTCATGGTGTCCTTTGCGCACGCAACTGTAGAGTATTTCAAACTCTGCCAGAAGAGGGCGTAATTTCGGGATGGGCCTGTAAAGGGCTTCACCCTATGCCTACCGAAGACAACATAGATTTAGTAAAGTCATTGGGTTTTAGAGACAGCTAAGGAAAAGTGGATTTCAAGACAGTAGAGATTACCAAGCAAAGATTAAGTGAATGGTGGCAGAAAGCAAGAGAAAACTAGGTATTTTAATATTAACTGATGGCAAGGGGGCTTTATAGCCTCACTTGCTTTTCAGTGCGGAGTGAATATAGTTTTCACATTTAAATATTCTGAGCTTAAATGGTTAGACAAAATGCCTAGGTGGCGTAAGCTACCACCCGATCCAAAGAGCTCAGCCGGATTCATCCATCCATCCATGCTCGCTTTCTGAAGCGGCGAACACGCACATGCTGGGCTGTGAAGATCGCACGCTGGCCGAGCGGCTCACCGGCCAGCTCGGCCACTCTCAACTAGCGCCCCAAAGCATTCGCTTAGGTAAGCCTATGGCTCACATCCTGACCAACGTGTTGTCGACCTTGCCTTACGGGGAAGCCGCCCACCGTGTTCGACATAAATAGTTTTACTCACTAGCTTCCCAACGAACACAAACACGCGCGGAAGGTGTTAGTCTCAAAAAATAGCAAAACATTAAAACGTACCGAAGGTGGCAACGACCCTGAGGTGCCTCGTCTCAACTGGGCACCCCTCCCCAAACCCTCTCTAGAGGGTGTCGGTGGCTTCTTCGCACGCCAAATAGACAACTCTCAATAGTCAATAGGTTGGCTTGCGAAAATAGAACTTAAAACCATAGAAGATCCTTCAAATTCGTGACACCCGTCCGCGAGGTCCCTGTCACAAAACGGCTTGAAAGACAATGCAAGTTGGGCAGCAGTCACTTGGAGCCTACTGCTTGCGGATGGCCGAAGTAATTTGGCATTAATGTTACGTGGTCCCCAGTGCGGAGACGACATGAACCATCTGTTAAAAACAATTCGCGTCGTATCTAAACGAATTTTAGTAGTTATTCAGGCCAAGCGTCTTTGTTTTGGCACGGTAAAAAAATTTTTGCTTGTACAATGAAATGTGACTACATCTTAACAGCGCTTCGGGTTCCGGTGGAAAAACGCTGCTCTAGAGATCTCGTGGTGATGCGTTGTTTTCTCACTTTAACTTTTTATTGTAAACAACGCTCTATGCAAATGACCCGGTCTGAGGAACTCAGAACCAGTTACATAGCATGAATTATTAACGTTAAGTGCGTGATAATATTATATAACATTACTCACATTTGAAAGAGTCAGTTACCGAAGAAACTTCCGGTAATGCCACCACAACGAAAGGTGCGGCGCGTAGGCGAATCATCGCCGAGCAACGTTGCATCCAACGACCCATGTTTTTTTTTTTTTTTTTTTTTTTTTTTGGGGGGGGGGGGGGTTACACGCTGGACCCATTGAAGAAAATATTGTTTTTCACTGAAATGGACCCTAGGCGCCCCTACAAACTATACCGCCAATGCAGCGCGGCTGTATTTCTCCCACCTTCCTTCAGCGTGTCGCTGCACTCAAGCGGAAAATCACGTGGTGCGCTCTCGGTGCTCGATTTGCTAAATGGCTCATTGACTGCAACTGCGGTCCATCTTGAGGTCAAACAATCTCGGACGCGTAGGCCTCCGTGCCTAGAGTCTCGCAATCCCATGTAGAATAGAAGGGTAGGAGAGGGCATGTCGTCGGCCGCGTAGCCTCCACAAGCCATGCTCCCGTGATGCCTCGCATCTTTCACATTTTCCTCCTTACTCTTCTCACTTATCAGCCCAACATGACCACATCACGTGACCGTAACTATACTCCGTTTCACCTTATGTTGTACCGCAGCGAAGGCTGGAAGCGCGAGCTGATAGCGTTGACAACTGCCCTTACTGCACGAGAGCTTGTGCCGCCGAGATCTGCCCCAGAGCAAGGAGCTCGCGCTTATAGCCTTTCCTGCGGTACAACATAAGGCGAAACGGAGTATAGCCTTCGTCTAACCTTCGATCTGATAAAACCTACCGGACGGAGCGCGCGCAAGCCTGCAAGGAATCTTCCTATAGGAAGATTCCTAGCAGGCTTGCGCTCTTCCTATAAGAAGCTTCTTATCGGAAGCTTCCTATAGGAAGATTCCTTGCGGGCTTGCGACAATCTATTCATCTCGCACGTGACATGTCACGCGCACCAATTGCCAGAGAGATCTGCTGTCACGCGGGGCACAAAATCTTTTTAACTTTTTATGACTAGGCTTCGCCAATATTGCAACGTGCCCCCTCCTAGTGCTTCTAACCTCCTTGCGCAATCTACTTCGACACTTGGGCATTTCGTAGCCAAGTGGCCAAGCCCAAGCGGTGCTTTGAAATCACCGCGCCGCGACCGCACAGCCAGGGTCAATCCAAGAAACAAAGTAAAGTTGAAGCTTTTCATATGCCTAAGCAGAAGGGGAAACTAAGCGATGACGTATTTTTTATTACCCATGCAATAAATACAAAATGTAAAAATATCTGACAGCATGTAGGATCAGTCTTGGCAATAGTATAAGACATAAATACGCCCCAACCAATCATTGACGCAATTGGCCTTGAACCGCTTTCATTGAACCGGTAACCGCCACATCAGATTATGGTTTCGTTCCAGTTCGGGTTCAATATGAAGCGTTCGATTTTGGTTTCAGTTTTGTACCGGTTCGGTCAAAAATAAGTTTGGATCCGGTTTTCGGTTCGGGTTTGGGCTCGGTTTGACACCCTTCTCTTTTTCTGGGCCAGGTGTTTGCAATGTTTATACGTATTTTCTTGTACAGGGTACTCCTTAAAGAGTACAGATTCGACCCGCCTTCAAAAATTCGAATTCCAGTAATAAATACCTAAAACTGTGCATGCCAACATATAGGGTGGCTCAAGTCGCCAGGCTCGATCTAAAATAGACCGTAAAACTCGACGCTTGCGCGTAGCGATCTAAGCTTTTCGTCAAAGGTGTACTTCAAAGCTCGGTCTTTTCTTGTAAAATTACAAAGCCTAGTTCTCTTGCTGTAAAAAATAGGGCCAAAAAACTTGCCTGGGTCGACGGCGGGCGGCGACGCAGACGACCAAGTCGAGGTGCGAGGTGTGTTTGACGCTCCTATTGATAGATGGCGCTACCTGCTTGTTACGGCTCTGGTTTCGGTTTGATTTTAAAGAAATATCGAAAGTGCCCGCGTCGACCGTGGTTTATTGACACGAACGTAATCTTGTTTGTAATCTACCTTTGGCGTGAAAATAAATGCAGACAATGATAGCAAAACTTCAGGTAACAAAGATAAAAGAAAACGCGGTTGCATAACGACAACGCTGACGGCGCTCTTGCAGCCGGCGGATTTCGTCTGCGTGTCGTCTGCTTTCTTTCGCTGTCTGGTTGAATCCTCGGACGCTGCTTCCGAGACCTTTTCTGTCGTGGTTGGTGAGAAAATAGCCACAATGCCTCACCTGACCGTCCAAGAGAGGGCACAGGTAGTCCTTTGATTTACAGAAACCAGGAGTATGAGGCAAGTGAGATCGAAGTTTCGAGCCACTTGTCGTAGGCGTCCACCCACCCATCGGACTCTCATGCGCTGTGTACACCGATTCAACACGGAGAGCACTGTGCAGACCAGGCTGCGAGTACTCGAAGAGAGGTTGCCACAGCAAACAAACGTCACGCCGTGCTTGCGGCATTTGCATTGAACCCACGCCTGTCCGTGCGACAAGTCGCAAGACAAGTTTCGTCTGGAGGGTGATCCGCCAAAAAATGTATCCGTTCAAGCCACAGGTCCTGTGGGAGCTGCAGCCAGATGACTTTGAACGGCGAAAGCAGTTCTGCGTGGACGAACTTGGGCGCATCTCCACAAACAGGAACCACCTTCCGTTTCTGCTTTTCACTGACGAAGCATTTTTCATCTGGACGGGCACGTGAACAAGCAGAACACCCGCTGCTGGTCCGAGACAAACCCCCACTGGAACATTGAAGAGGCTGTCCAGTCACCAAAGGTCGTAGTATGATGTGGACTTTGGAGGGAAGGCGTTGTCGAGGCTGTCCAGTCACCAAAGGTCGTAGTATGGTGTGGAATTCGGAGGAAAGGCGTTGTCGGTCCATTTTTTTTTTTTTTTTGACGGCACGGTCACCGGCGACGCCTAACTTCGCATGCTCGAACAGGACGTCTTGCCGGAGCTGGAAGCTTCGCATATGCAAAGGGAGGTGTGCATCTTCCAGCAAGACGGAGCATTCCCGCATTACGCCACCACAGTGAGAGACTGGCTTGACAGAACTTTGCCCGGCAACTGGATGGCTCGAGGGTCAACGACAATGCCCTCACCCCCACGGTCCCCTGACCTGACAATTTGTGATTTTTTTGTTCGGAGTTTCGTGAAAGCCAAGGTCTACGCAGTTCGCGTGCGCACGATGGCGGAACTAAAAGAGCTCATTCTATCCGCCTTCGATGCGATCACGGAGAACATGCGGAAGGCAGCCTTCAGGGATATAGAGCGAAGACTGCACAAGTGCCTCCAAGTTCGAGGTGGACATGTGGACTGAAGACAACTAGAACTCAAGAGCACATATCTATTCATTTTGCACATATAACCCGCGGCTTTGACAACCGGAAAAACCGCGGGCTTCTGCTGATAGGTTCTTTTCAGAGACATTAATTGCTGTTTATCTGGAGTTTGCTTTCACAGCCTCCTGTGTCTCAAAAGTGCGGTCTAAATAGCGTCCAAAATGACGCATTGTGGTTGTTTTCCCACCAACCACGGCAAAAAAAGGTCTCGGAAGCAGCGTCCGAGGACTGCAGGCGACCAGCGAAAGAAAGCAGACGACACGCAGACGAAATCCGCCGGCTGCAAGAGAGCCGTCAGCGTTGTCGTTATGCAACCGCGTTTTCGTTTATTTTTGTTACTTGAAGTTTTGGTATCAATGTCTGCGTTTATTTTAAGTCAAAGGTAGATTACAAAAAAGATTATGCTCGTGTCAATAAACCACGGTCGACGCGGGCAATTCCGATATTTCTTTAAAAGTAACCCGAAACCTGAGCTCTGACCGAAACCAGAGCCGTAACAAGGAGGTAGTGCCATCTATCAATAGGAGCGTCAAACACGCCCCGTACCTCGACTTGGTCGTCTGCCTCGGCGACCGCCGTTGACCCAGGCAAGTTTCTTGGCCTTATTTTTTACAGAAAGCGAACAACGCTTTGTAATTTTTCAAGAAAAAACCGACCTGTGAAAAACACCTTTGACGAAAAGTTTAGATTGCTAAGTTCAGGCGTCGATTTGTACGGTCCATTTTAGATCGAGCCTGGTGACTTGAGCCACCCTACAGTTTCGTCAGATTTATTTTTTTTATTTAGAGCTGAAGTCTGAGGCACTGAACTTGTAAAACTCAAGAAATATTGGAAGGCCTGAACTTTCTATGGAGTAAACGAGCCAATTCGTCAACCTCAGACTGGTTTATGAGCTCACTCCCGAGTGACTTGCTGAAGGAAAAAACGCTAGAACTTAATAGCAAATGTTGGAGGTAAACAATATAATTGCGATAAATATTACAATTAACGAAATTTATGAGCAATGAGCACGTGGGAAAGAGTTCGAAAACCATTGCGAATACAATGTACTCCTAGATAGGGTGGGGCGTTTCTTCCTGATAGATAACCGACTAGGACAGAATTCTTCGAAGCCTTTGCACGCCTTGAAAATTCCTAGCAAGAGAAGAAAGAGGTGGATGACGGACAGGGGCTCAAGAGAGGCGCGCGGAATTATTAGAATGGTCCCACCGAAAGCCACTAAATGAACTACACTTAGAGCATTGACAATCGGTTCCCCTAAAATGTTGTGCGCGCCGCCATCTTGGTGATTAGTACAGAACAGAACCAACTGTCAATCGTTATGATTCAAAATTGAGACTTCCTCAGCATTAGATTCGGTGTTAAGAAGCCAATGCAATATTGATTTGCTCTGTCGAGAACTGTTGGAACATTTGCGGAGGACGGAAATGTCGTTTTTGTGATTTTAAATAAAGCTTCATATTGTTACGAATAATAATGTGACGAAACAAGGAATGACTGAGGAAACTAAAGCGTTTAATGGGGTGAACTTGTGCCCAAAACAAAAAGGAAACAGAGAAAGACAACAGAGCGTCGCGTACGTCGAAGTCGGCGGAACATTAATATAGAGCACTGGGGCAAGACTGACTCCTGCTCGCCAGGCGGAGCCCCTTGTGTAGTACATGTGTGGGCTTCTGGAACTTTCGGCGTAGAACGGTCGGTGCGTAGAACATTACGAACTCCATCAAACGATAGTGTTCCCCAACTTAAGAGAAAGTCAAGTTGAAATAATAAATAAACAAACATTCCACTCAATGGAATCGAACCTAGACTTTCCGTGGGACAGTCTAGCGCTGCCAATGCCACTCTGCGACGCGCAAGGCATTACTCCCTCCTTTAAAAAGACCATCCTCTCGATGCAAACTGTCGGGAACTGAATCAGAAAACAAACCAAAATAATGGCAAAATACAGAGGCTTGCAAAACACAGTACTATCGACCGTAGTACAAACAGGAAGTTCACAGTCCTATCGATCGTAGTACGGCTTGAGGCGCACGACGTGGACGATTTCTGGTCGTTGGGGGGGCGGTGTGGTGAAGTCTGTGTTCCTTCGGGTATCACCTAGTAGTTCAGATCCCCGGGTCGCCGAAGCACTTTGTTGTAGGGTCCGAAGTAGCGCTTCTGAAGTTTCTCGGTTAGGCCGCATCGTCGTATTTGGGTCCAGACCCAGACGTGGTTTCCGGGCATGAAGTGAACGTCGATTCGACGAAGGTTGTACCGGGTTCCGTCGGCACGTTGTTGATCTTGAATCGGAACTCGAGCGAGCTGGCGGAGTTCTTTTGCTTGTTGTGCAACCACCTGGGCGTCGTCACTTCCGTTGTCAGCTGACTCGTGATGTAGCATGGCGTAAAGCATCGTGGTCACCTGGCAACCATGCAGCAGCTGGAATGGTTTAACACCAGTGGTCTCTTGAACCGCTTTGTTGTAGGCGGACGTCACATACGGCAGAACATCGTCGTACGCTTTGTGTTCCACGTCGACGTACATCGACACCATGTCAGCGATGGTCTTGTTTGGTCGTTCCGTTAGCCCATTAGTCTGAGGATGGTACGCTGTGGTTCGCCGGTGGTTGGTGTTGCTGAGATGTAGGATCTGTTGCATCCGCTGTGCCATGAACGATGACCCGCGATCTGTAATGAGAACTTCAGGAGCGCCATGCCCGAGGACGATGGACTCGATGAAAAACTTGTATCACGTTTTTCATCGAGTCCGTATCGTATTAGATAATCAGGCACTACGAATATCGAAAGGTTTCCAAAGGTCGACGGTGGAAAAGGACAAAATAGTTCCTTTCAGATCTGCTCGAACGGTGTGGTTGGCGGAGGAATAGGCTGCAGGAGACCTGCCGGTTTAGTCGGTGGCTCCTTGCGTCGCTGGAACTGGGGGAATGATCAGATGAAGAGGCGGGAGGTTTTGGGGAGCTTGGGCCAGTTATACGTTTCACAAATACGGGCCAGTGTCCGGCTGTAGCCAAGGTGTCCCGGCGTAGGGTTGTCGTGAAATGCATGAAAGACGTCCTCTCAAAGGTCGGTCGAAATTACCTGCAGCCACGGCGAGTTGTCCCGAATTCCTCTTTGTAAAGTACACCTTGTCGAATTGTGAAGGTCGGCAGAGCTCGTGAGAAAACACGGAATGGTATTCCCGCGCCTTTCCGGTATTCTATTAGTGCACGGATGTCAGGATCGGCTCGTTGAAGCGCTGCAATGTCGCTGACATTTACTGCGCCGAGAAAACAGTCGTTGTCATCGTCGTCGGTGCAGGCAGGTACGGCTTCGACGTGGGCCCTTGACAGACAGGAGGCGTCACTGTGCTTCCGGCCCGAGTTGTACACCACGGTCATGTTAAACTCTTGTAAGCAGAAACTCCATCCAGCGAGGCGTCCTGAAGGGCCCTTGAGGTTCGCAAGCCAGCAGAGCCAGTAGTGGTTCGTGACTATGCGGAACGGGCTCCCGTACAAGTACGGTCGAAACTTTGTGATTGCCCAGATGACCGACATTATTTTCAGTCGTGGAGAAATTTCTCTCCGCCTTACACAGTGTCCGACCTACGCTGGCGATGACTCGCTCCGTGGTTTCTTGCACTTGAACCCGTACCGCGCCAAGTCCTGCGATACTTGCGTCCGTGTGAATCCCGGTTTCTGCATCCTGATCAAAGTGTCCATGTACAGGAGGAGTCCGGAGTCTTCTCTCCAGCTCGTGGAATGGCCTGCTGCTTCTTTTCGCCCCATTCAAACTTCTCGGTGCCCTTTGTGACGTTTGTGAGCGGTGCGGAAATTCTTGCAAAATCCCGAACGAAGCGTCGATAGTAGGCACAAAGTCCAAGGAATCTTTGCACGGCCTTCTTGTATGTCGGCGCTCAAAATGACGCGATGGCGCGAGTCTTCTCGGGGTCTGGGCGGACGCCTTCGTTACTAACCACGTGGCCTAGGAATTTCAGTCAGTTCGTCATAGGCGATCCGACAATTCGACGGCTTGAGGGTGAGTTCGGCGGTCCTCACAAGTGCTCGTCGAAGTTTCTTGAAAACACTACGACGTCTTCAAGGTAGACGAGGCAGCTCTGCTCCTTTAGTCCTGCCATTACGGTGTCCATGACACACTGGAACGTTGCTGGCGACGATCATAGTCCGAAGGGCATCACTTTGAACTCGTACAGACCATCCGGCGTAACGAAGGCTGTCTTCTCTCGGTCCCCTTCGTCGACTTCGATCTGCCAGTAGCCGCTCTTCAAGTCCATCGATGAAAAATATCGAGAATTTCGCCGCCGGTCCAGTGTGTCGTCGATGCGGGGGAGTGGATAGACGTCTTTCTTTGTCACCGCGTTCAGCTGCCGGTAGTCTACGCAGAACCTAAGCGTTCCGTCCTTCTTCCTAACCAGTACGACTGGAGAGGCCCCGGACTGCTTGAAGGCTGGATTATGTCGTCGTTCAACATTTCTTACACTTACTCCTAGATTGCATCGCTTTCTTTTACAAAAACGCTGTACGGCGTGCGATGCACAGGGAGAGCGTCGTCCTCGGTAAAGATGCGGTTCTCCGCCAAGGCGGTTTGGCGCACCTTTGACGATGTCGCGAAGCATTCGCTGTATTCCGGGAAGAAGTTAAGCAGCTGCCGTCGTTTCGGGCCTGGAAGCTTGGGGTCAACGTAGAGCTGCTCTGGCGGCGTGCTTTCTTGCTGAGGTGGCGAGGATACTACAGCAATGGCGGTGATTTCGGAAGTCTTGGGGTTCTTCGACATGGCCCAGAGTGGCACTTTTCGTGAGGTGTTGGGCTTCTTGTCTAAAGTTGGTCACGAGGACAACAGTGCGTCTATTCTACAGTTCAGTTAGCCCCCTTGCGAAGGCTATTTCTGTTCCCAGGAGCAACTGACTGTTGCCTTCTAGAACAACTTCGCCGCAGGCAGCTGCATCTGTCACGACGGGTACGACAACAGATTAACCGCGGCGGCAGGTTCACGTGGTTGCTAGCGACTCGGATGACAACTGACCTTGTGTGGGGTTCCTCCGGAGGCGGGACAGGTGTCCGCAGTGTCAATCTGTTCTCACTCAGGTCGATGACGGCGCCGTATTCACACATGAAGTTCATGCCGAGTATGACGTCTCTGGCACAGTCTTGTAGAACGACAAAATTCACAAGGGACGTCTCACCATGAATCTCGACGCGAGCAGTGCATCTCCCGACGGGTGTAATGAGGTGGCTTCCGGCAATTTATATTTGAGGTCCACGTCACGGCGTTGTCACTTTTCTCAGGCGGCGAGAGGGCATCCCACTCAAGACCGAGTAGTCTGCTCGGTGTACACGAGTGCCGATGCGTCGTGGCAGTCGATAACAACGTTTAGGTTATTGGGAACCTTTGGAGGGGCGTCGTTGCGTTGCTTGGCGTCGGAAGAGTGAGAGTGCTCCGGCGTTCTTGGAGGCTCTTTATTTCGGTCGTCTTCGGCAACGACACCTCCAACCACTGCCGCACTTATTTTCTCCGGCGACGCTGTTGAGCCAGGCTATCTCGACGGGGTCGGGGCGCTGGAGACTCTGGACGTCCTGGGCGATGGTGAGCGAGATGCACGGCGAAAAGGCGATGCTGAGGATGGCGAACGTCGAAGGTACTCCTCGATGTCGGGAGGGCGTTTGCGTACCTCGGACGTGGGTCTTCCCGGCGTCGGAGATACTGCGGCTCCGGAGGCTCACGTCGGGAAGCCGCCATGTACGGGAGCAAGGCTGGTGGCGTTCGTCAGACCATTCCGGCGTCACTAAGAGCGGGCTCCTCCGGTTCTGCTACGGTGACACGAGTCTTCGTGTGGAAGGCTTGGTGAACCTCCTCTTGCATGACTTCGGCGAGAGAGAGAGAAGACGGGCGTTCAGTAGCGGGTAGCATCTTGCGAAGCTCTTCCCGGACGATTTCGAGGACCATTGCTTAAAATCCTTCGATACCGGGGGTGTTAAGGTCCAGTCGGGAAGATGCGGCGGCTGGAGGAGCAGGCACGCGGGCGAGTCGATGGCAATGGCTTGCTCTGGCCGACAGTGGGCGCTCGATATTGGTGGCTTTAGTCACAAAGCCGTCGACGGTTGTCGGGGGATTACTGAGAAGGCCACCGAAAATGTCAGTCTTCACGCCAACCATGAGGACGCGAAGTTTCTTCTCCTCAGCGGCCTCCAGATAGGCTCGGGCACATGGGCGCATGATATTTTCAACGATGCTGCTCACGCTTTCCTTGGTACCCTGCACCCTTGCTTGGAGAAGGCCCTCCGCTCGCAGACGACGGTGGTGGTTGAGAAACGTCCACTTTAATTCGGCGGTGCAGGACTCCGATCTAGAGAAGACCGCTTCGTGTTTTTCAAACCACTGTATCGCAGTTCCGTCAAGCGAGAAGTAGATTTTGTGGAAGCACTGCTCAGTCGTCCATCCGTTGTGGCGTGCTACATGCTCATAGTGTTGCAGCCAATCCTCAATGGCCTCGTGGATCTCCCCGTAGGAAGGTGTCGGAGTCCGGTGTGCGACGGACAGGTATACGACGGCGGCGGCGGCCGGGGTCTGCGACAACTGGTTGTCGATGGTCGGCCTCCTTGACTGCTTGGTGTTGAATGGCAGGGGTCTATGCTCCGTGGGTGGGCCTTGGTCTGCTGCGACTTGATCGGGTTTCGGTCTGACCTTCGCTGGGTCCTCGGGGCTTGGGTTCGCACCTGCACTGCGGGCCCTCGGAGGGGTCCGCTTTAGGGACATGCGTTACCGGGCACCTCCAACAAAATGTCCCGAATGATGAGGTACACGAAACAATCAATGACTGAGGAAACTAAAACGTTTGATTGGGCGAACTTGTGCCGAAAAGAAAAAGGACACAGAGGATGACAAGAGCGTCGCGTACGTCGAAGTCGGCGTAACAGCAGGACAGAACGCTGGGGCGAGGCTGACTCCGGGTCGCCACGCGGAACCCCTTATGTACACGCGTGGGCGTCTGGAACAATCGGCATTGAACGTTCGGCGCTTAGAACATTCGGTACTCGATCAGACAATAATGTTCCCCAATTTACGAGAAAGTCAAGTTGAAATAATAGATAAAAGAACAATCCACTGGCTGGAATTGAACCCAGAAGTTCCGCGCGACAGACAAGTGCTGTAACCATTCCGCCACGCACGCGCTGACTCTGCAACGCGCGTGGCAATATAGCTAGCAACCATGATTTTAAGCCCCAAGAATGGTAAGCGTCGTTACCCTGAAGCGTAGCTTACTTAGGGACACTTGGCCCACCGATACGACATCGGCAGAAAGGTTTCATAATTTCCGGCTAACTTACATTCGCGCAACCTTCTTATCCTGGTTTGACTTGCTTGGTTCTAGAGTAAATGTGTGTGGCCACGTTCCCCGACTTTGTTGATTTGTATCCTGCGCTCACACGAGATCAGCCAGGAAAACAACAAAGGCAATGAAAATGCGTGGTCGCGGTTTTTTCCTTCTTTTATATTTTACCACCTAGAACTTGAGCTCTGACAAAATAGACATAAAATTAGTCCGAACATACGTTCGCATGCCCAATTTCAGGTACTTTCGATTGGAATTCGAATGTCGCAAGGATTGACAATATGTTTTTCTTTATGATCGCATCTTGTATATTTTTTTGAATAAAGATTAAATTATTATTAATAATATTAATAATAATGATCGCTCATACTACTACTACTACTACTACTGCTACTACTACTACTAATATTACTACTACTACTACTACCACTATTATTATTAGTAGTATTTTTATGATTATGCAAATTGAACCGCATGCGTGGTCTACGTTTTACTATTCCATCCTGCATAATCAATCAAAAACGGCAGACCATTATTTTATAGCATGCAAGTTAGTGAGAACCGTTGTTTTTCAGTCGTGGCACGCAAAAGCCTCCAGGCGAAGATAAAACGACTGACTCTTGGAGTGCAGATCACCAGAAACTTGACTTGTCAATGAAATTTTTCACTTAGTTCTCGTTAATTGACTCAAACGACGTGTGTCTAAGGTACAAAAAAGTTTGCGAACGAATTCAGTTTTCCGGAATTGAGGCGAAGCGTCAAATCAGTCTTAGAAAGGAAAAAAAAGAAAGCGACTGGATTATACCAGATATTATTAAAGCAATCAAGAACAAAGACCTGTTGTGGACACAAGCCAAACGTTCCTTGAGCAATACAACGCCCCACTTCGAATTTCATGCGGAAAGAAATAAAGTATGCGCTCTGATACGCGCTTCTAAACGGCACATCGTTAGAGCTTAGTTCGGCAGAAGATAACTTAATAAGGCTGGTGAGCTGGTTCAAGCTAAACATTCCTAAAACCGGAGACGGGTGAGTGTTTAATTTGAAAAAGGCGCAGATAACCTCAAACAAACGTGGTCCACCGTCAATCACCTCCGTAGGAAAAACACACATCCTGTATCTCTGTTGAAGTACTTTGAAGATGATACCCAGCTAGTTACAAATTCATTGAACAATTAATTTGAAAGCACATCACCGGTATCACTAGGGTCTTCGCACGGCTTTTTCAAACTAAATAATTCAATTTGTGAATCAGTACTTTCCCCAACGGTCAATGATGTTGTCTGCGTTCTTTGGTGTTTAGCTTTAAGGAAACAACACAAAATGGAATCGATGGCATATCGATAAGAATTCTACGACGAAATTTTGCGGGTTAAACTTCTGTTATTTTATTCGTGGTAAACGGATTTATAACGATAGGTGTAAATACAAGATCATGAAAAACTGCAGTTGTTAAACCTTTATTCACCAAGGGTCAAAAAGGGAAAAATATGAAAACGATCGACCAATCTCCATATTGCCTGTCATAGGTCAGATACTGGAAAAGCACCTGCTAATTTACTTCGTCAGGATTCCTCAACAAGTTCTCAGTAATTTTAGCAAGGCAATTCTCGGACCTGTTTCACAGTTAGAAGTATTTTGCCACCTGCTCTTTACCGTTTTTGAGAATAATCTCTACAACTGCGCCCTATTTTTTGATGCTTATAAAGCTTCTGACTCAATCGACCACTGTATATTGCTTCAGAAATTCCACAAGCTCAGATTTTGCGGCAATTTTCACACCCTGCTTACAAAATATCTCAATAATCGTTCGCAGGTTGATCATCTGCGAGATATGCACATCAGTACATAGGTGTCTCTTACCTGTGGCGTTCCAGAAGGATCCAGAATCTTCCAATTACTGTATTATATTTATGTGAATGATCTTCTAAAAAACGTCTTAAACTGTAATAGTTTTTTTAATACGCGGATAATACAGTTTTAGCCGCGCGTCACAGCGACCGCACACAGGCCGCAGAAATGCCACAACAAACTGTTCACAGCTATCAACTGGTTTCCTCACAACTGTTTCATATTAAATCCTCAAAAATCTTGTTTAGTGTGCTTTAGAAATTCTTTCTAACAAACTGCAACTAACAATCCTCCGGTTATTTATACCTCTGGTTGTGGTTCTTGTTCCTGTACGGCTGTTTCTTATGTCAATGCGGTTGAATACCTGGGCGTTTATGTTTACAGTGACGTTGCTTGGAACAACCCACCTGATCTCTATTTGTAGCCAACTCAGAAGTGCTGCCTAGCTCTTTGAAACGATTAGACATCTTGCTTCGATCTGCGTGTGCTGAGCTATTGGCAGCAGAATTACATAAGTTGTTTTAAGATATGGGATTTCTATTCTTGCCAATGGCTTCATGAGGTGGCAAGCACGAATCGATAATATTCTGCGGACCTACTGAAGAGCATGGCGTAAAACTGTGAGTTTGCCAGAATGCGGAAGTATCTTTAAGTATCTTGGTTTACCTTCCTTCCAAAAGTCGTTCGTGAATTCAGTAATTTTGCCCCACGTATGGACGGATGATTAAAGGAACAGAAAAACGTTGATGTCATCCCGAGTTTTTAAAGATAGTCTTCGCTATCCTGTGCCTCGTTCCTATACGCGCTACGGACAATCCACTCGTTATATTTATGTCCCAAATCTTTATTTCACTTCCTGGTCAAATTTTCGCGCTTACCCCAAAAAAGCATCCAAGCAGATTTCTTATTGATTGGACTCTACCTTAGCTACTCAATAATGTTTTCTCAACTTTACTTTCACAACTTTGTCGCAACATTTGTATTTGACCTGCACATATATCTGCAGTATTTTCACAGGCTGACTGTGATTAAAAATCTCTATCTGTGGCATGTACAAAGTTACTGCCTGCCCTCACCGGACAAGTATGATTGCCTATCCGAGTTGTTTCTTAACTAAATGCGTACATACTGATTTAAGGCTCTCCTGGACCAGGTCCCACAAGCCTACTACTGGAATAACGACTTCTAAGCAATTCAACCTGGAGTCAGTTTCGCCTGAGCGTTCGATTCTGCTGCTTCGCCGCCTTCGACGCCCGCGACGCTCTCTTGTTATCTACTGTTTCATTTTTATTTTTGGGCACAAGTTCGCCCCATTAAACGTTCAGTTTACTCGGTCATTCGACGCCTCATCACTTGTCATTCGTGACATTTTGGTGGAGGTGCGGGGTACATTTGCGTTCTATGCCCGTGGACCGTACCCCTCCGAAAACCCGCCGGCCAAGTGACGTTCTCAGCCCCGGGAGACTACCCTTCGCAGAAGACCAGACCAAGGCCCGGTCAAGTCGCCATAGCCAAGGCCTTCTCCCGGAACTTGGACCCCTGCCGCAGAAATCAAAGAAGTGGACCGCGACGATGACTACGCCACCCGTCGTCATCCTGCCCGTCACCCCCCGCACTCCGACGCCCTTCAACGGTGAAGCTCACGAAGACGTAGAGGACTGGCTGCAACATTATGAACGTGTTGCCCGACACAACGGATGGACGGATGAGCACCGCCTCCAGAACCTCTACTTCACGCTTGAAGGCACCGCGAGGAACTGGTTTGAGAACCACGAGTCCTCCTTTACTTCGTGGGAGCCATGCGCCGCCGAACTGAAGCGGACGTTCATCAACTACCACCGTCGACAGCGAGCGGAGGAACTTCTTCGAACAAGGGTGCAGGGCCCCAACGAGAGCGTGACAAGCTTCGTCGAAGAAGTCATGCGCCTATGTGCCCGAGCCGATCCGGAGGCAGCCGAGGAGAAGAAGCTTCGCGTCCTCATGCGTGGCGTGAAGGCTGAAATTTTCGGGGGCCTTGTCCGCAATCCTCCGACAACCGTCGACGGTTTTGTGGCTGAAGCCACTAACATCGAGCGTGCACTGGCGTCCCGAGCAAGCCACTACCACCGACTCGCCCGCGCGCCTACTGCCCCAACCGTCGCAGCTACCCGTCTGGACTTGAGCACCACCGGTGTCGACGGCCTCCGGGAAATCGTCCGCGACATCGTCCAAGAAGAACTCAGGAAGCTCCTGCCTACTGACAACCAGCCGGCTGCGCTGTCGATCGCCGAAGTTGTCCGCGAGGAGGTCCAGAGAGCATTCCAACCGGAGGCTCCTGCCAGCGTAGCAGCACCCGAGGAGCCGACTCTGACTTACGCCGCAGTAGCTCGGAGACCGGCCCCAGCGTCCCGGCAGTATTGGACGCCGCCTCGACGTGACCCACCCGCGCCGCAGACTTTCCAACGTCGAGATGGGCAGCCCCAGCTCGTCCGCACCGAACAACCAGCCAATAGGAAGACGGATGTGTGGCGCACGGCCGATCGACGACCACTATGTTATCACTGTGGTGAGGCCGATCACGTCTACCGGAGGTGCCCGTACCGACAAATGGGCCTCCGAGGTTTTGCGCCGAACGACCCTCGCCCAAGACACGGCAAAAGCCCGCATGACATCGAGAAATACCTCCGTCGCCCTCCGTCGCCAGTGCCGACAGCACCACGAAGTTCAAGGTCTCCATCCCCCCGACGTTCCGCATCGCCATTCCATCGGTCGCGCCGTGACAGCCTGTCTCCCACTTCCCGCCGGGAAAACTAAGCGCGGCAACTCCCGGAGGTGAAGTTGCCGAAGACGACCGAAGCAAAGAGCCTCCAATACCGCCGGAGCGCTCCCACTCGCCTGACGTCCCGCATCGCAACGACGCCCCTGCAACGGTGTCCAACAATCTAAACGTTGTTATCGACGGCTACGACGCATCGGCACTCGTGGACACCGGAGCAGACTACTTAGTCATGAGTGGGAGGCTCTCTCGCCGCCTGCGAAAAGTTACGACGCCCTGGGGAGGACCACAAATTCGAACCGCCGGAGGACACCTTATCACGCCTGTCGGAAGTTGCACTGCCCGCGTCGAAATTCACGGTGAAAAGTGCCCTGTGAAATTCGTCGTTCTACAAGACTGTTCCAGAGATGTCATTCTCGGCATGGACTTTCTGTGCGAATACGGCGCCGTCATCGACCTGGGTGAGAACAGATTGACGCTGCGGAAGCCTGTTCCGCCTTCAGAGAAACCCCAAACAGCGTCAGCCGCCGTCCGAGTCGCCGCCGCCCACGTGAACCTGCCGCCGCGATCAAGTGTTGTCGTACCCGTCGTGGCCGATACAGCTACCTGCGGCGAGTTTGTCCTGGAAGGCAACCTTCAATTGCTTTTAGGAAGAGGAATAGGCGTCGCAAGAGGAGTAGCTGAATTTCAGGACGGCCGCACTGTGGTCCTCGTGACGAACTTCCGAAATGAAACGCAACACCTAACAAAAGGCGCAGCCATTGGCCACGTCAAGGAACTCCACAACTCCGTCGAAATCGCCGCCATTACTGACGAATCATCGCCACCTCAGCAAGGCAGTACGTCGCCAGCGCAGCTCGACATTGACCCTAAGCTTCCGGGCCCGAAACGACAACAGCTGATTAACCTCCTCGCCGAATACACCGACTGCTTTGCGACATCATCCAAAGTGCGCCAAACCGCCGTTGTGAAGCACCGCATCATTACCGAGGACGACGCGCGCCCTGTGCATCGATCGCCGTACAGAGTCTCCGTAAAAGAAAGGGAGGTAATCCAGGAACAAGTTCGAGAGATGCTGAACGACGACATAATCCAACCTTCGAGCAGTCCATGGGCCTCTCCAGTCGTACTGGTTACGAAGAAGGACGGAACGCTTAGGTTCTGCGTGGACTACCGGCAGCTGAACGCGGTGACGAAGAAAGACGTCTACCCACTCCCCCGTATCGACGACACGTTAGACCGGCTACGCCACTCTCGATACTTTTCATCGATGGACCTGAAGAGCGGCTACAGGCAGATCGAAGTCGACGAACGGGACCGAGAGAAGACAGCTTTCGTCACGCCAGATGGATTGTACGAGTTCAAAGTGATGCCCTTCGGACTATGCACGGCTCCAGCTACTTTTCAGCGTGTCATGGACATCGTACTGGCAGGACTGAAGTGGCAGAGCTGTCTCGTCTACCTCGACGACGTCGTAGTGTTTTCCGGCGACTTCGACGAGCACTTGCGACGACTCCGAGCTGTTCTCCAATCCATACGGACCGCCGGACTCACCCTCAAGCCGTCAAAGTGTCGGTTCGCCTATGACGAACTGAAGTTCCTAGGTCACGTGGTTAGTAACGAAGGCGTTCGCCCAGACCCAGAGAAGACTCGCGCCGTCGCAGCATTTCCAGCACCGAGAGACAAGAAGGCCGTGCGAAGGTTCCTTGGACTATGTGCCTACTATCGACGCTTCGTCCGGGATTTCGCAAGGATTTCCGCACCGCTCACAAATCTCACGAAGGACGACGAGAAGTTCGAATGGGCCGAGGAGCAGCAGCAGGCATTCGACGAGCTGAAGCGACGACTACAGACTCCTCCTGTTATTGGACATTTCGACCAGGATGCGGAAACCGAGATTCACACGGACGCAGGTAACGCAGGACTTGGCGCGGTACTGGTTCAAGTACAAGAAGGAACCGAGCGAGTCATCGCTTACGCAAGTCGGACACTGTCCAAGGCGGAGAGAAATTACTCCACGACTGAGAAAGAATGCCTTGCGGTCGTCTGGGCAATCACGAAGTTTCGTCCGTACTTGTACGGGAGCCCGTTCCGTATAGTCACGGACCACCACTCGCTCTGCTGGCTTGCGAACCTCAAGGACCCGTCAGGACGCCTCGCTCGGCGGAGTCTCCGACTACAAGAGTTCGACATGACTGTGGTCTACAAGTCGGGCCGCAAGCACAGCGACGCCGACTGCCTGTCCAGAGCCCCCGTCGAAACACCTTCCGGCAGCAGCGACGATGACGACGAGTGCTTCCTAGGCGCGGTGAACACCGACGACATGGCACGACGTCAAAGAAACGACCCTGAGTTACGCGCGCTAATCGAGCACCTCGAAGGACGGGGGGGTACTATACCTCGTGTTTTCTTGAGAGCCCTGCCGACCTTCGTCCTCCGACAAGGTGTACTTTAAAAGGAGAACTTCGGAGGCAACAGCTCGCCATGGCTGCTGGTAATCCCTACCGACCTTAGAGCGGAGATCTTTCAAGCCTGCCACGACGACCCGACATCCGGACACCTTGGCTACAGCCGTACGCTGGCTCGGATTCGTGAAAGGTATTATTTTCCCAAGCTGCCGAAGACCGTACACCTCTACACACGGTCGTGCCACGAGTGCCAGCGACGCAAGAAACCACCCACGAAGCCGGCAGGTCTCCTGCAGCCGATTGCTCTCCAAACCGCACCGTTCGAGCAGATCGGAGTGGATCTACTTGGTCCTTTCCCACCATCGACGCAAGGGAACAGATGGATAATCGTCGCCACAGATTATCTCACGCGGTATGCCGAAACGAAAGCCCTTCCTTCTGGGACTGCTGTGGAATTCGCCAAGTTTTTAATCAAGTCCATCGTCCTCCGGCAGGGCGCTCACGAAGTTCTCATCTAAGACCGTGGATTATCATTCCTGGCCCAGCTGACGCAAGAAATTCTTCGTCTCAGCCAAACCAGCCATCGTCGCACCACTGCGTACCACCCGGAGAACAGTGGGCTGACGTAGAGACTCAACTACAGCATCGCCGACATGATCTTCATGTACGTCGACGTGGAGCACAAAACATGGGACGAGGTGTTGCCATACGTCACATTTGCCTACAACACGGCCGTGCAAGAGACCACCGGGGTAACACCCTTTGAACTGGTGCATGGTCGCAAGGTAACGACAATGCTGGACGCGATGTTACACCACGAACCGGCTGTCGACGGAAGCGACGATGCCCAGGTGGTTGCCCAACGGGCAGAAGAAGTCCGCCAACTCGCCAGACACCGAATTCAAGCCCAACAACGAGTCGACACTGGCCGCTACAACCTTCGTCGTCGGGACGTCCACTTCCAGCCCGGAGACAGGGTGTGGGTGTGGACACCGATCCGCCGCCGTGGTCTCAGCGAAAAACTCTTGAAGCGCTACTTCGGACCCTATAGAGTGCTTCGTCGACTCGGGGATCTGAACTACGAGGTGATGCCCGACGGAACACGGACTTCATCACGCCGCCCTCCACGACCAGAAGTCGTCCACGTCGTGCGCATGAAGCCATACTACGCTCGATAGGACTGTGGACCTTATGCGTTCTAAGTGACTCTTTAACTTACCGTTCTTTTTGTTTGCTTTGTTTTGTTCTGCATCGGGGCGATGCACTTTTTAAAGGGGGGAGTAATGCCGCGCGCGCAGCTTGCCAAGTAGGCAGCGCGCGCGTGGCCGAACGGTTATCGCGCTCTTCTCCCACGCGAAAAGCCAGGGTTCGATTCCTGGCCGCGGCTACACATTTTTGTTGACACTGTAATGTGACGTTCTGGTAAATTCAAGAACCGTCTTGCTGATTCGTGGTTAGAATGTTCTAGGCACCGAACTTTCTACGCCGAATTCTCCAGAAGCCCACGCGTGTACAAAAGCGGCTCCGCGTGGCAAGCTGGAGTCAGTTTCGCCTGAGCGTTCGATTCTGCTGCTTCGCCGCCTTCGACGCCCGCGACGCTCTCTTGTTATCTTCTGTTTCATTTTTATTTTGGGCACAAGTTCGCCCCATTAAACGTTCAGTTTACTCGGTCATTCGACGCCTCATCACTTGTCATTCGTGACAATATTTATGTCCCAAATATTTATTTCACTTCCTGGTGAAATTTTAGCGCTTACCCCAAAAAAGCATCCAAGCAGATTTCTCATTGATTGGACTCTACCTTAGCTACTCAATAATGTCTTCACAACTTTACTTTCACAACTTTGGCGCAACATTTTTATTTGACCTGTGTATATCTCTGTATTATTTCTACAGGCTGACTGTGATTAACAATCTCCATCTGTGGCATGTACAAAGTTACTGCCTGCCCTCACCGGACAAGTATGATTGCCTATCCGTGTTGTTTCTTAACTAATTGCGTACATACTGATTTAAGGCTCTCCTGGACCAGGTCCCACAAGCCTACTACTGGAATAACGACTTCTAAGCACTTCAACCTAATATGCCTAATATGTGAAAACAACGAATAGTTTCACGGCTCCTTTTTGCTACATGTTACACCCGGTATAGAAAGAACCTGCGGTCGTTCAATGTGCCTCAAGTTTTTATATTTCTTTACTTCTAGTTTATCTACATTCACTTCCAGAAAAAAAGTAGAGAAGTACGTTTCTCCTTTGTACTGAGAGCCCAAGGCTTCAGCTGGATCCGCTAAAAAGCTGATGAACTCGACCATTTTTTTCCATATTTATCTTTTGCTTGTGTATGTGTGATACTTATTTTGACATCTCTACAATCTCGATATTTTCCTACAAGCCCTTGAATGCTTTGACGAACCTGCGTTTTGCCGTAGATATGTTTTTTTCAAATAAATTACTATTATCATTAATATTATTACTATTATTAATATTATAATATTATTATTATTACCAATATTACGGTATTATTATTATTATTATTATCTTCGTGGTGTTCTGTCATGTACCAATTATTAATATTCTTATTGGTGCTGGATATGAATAGTATGCCATATTTGTAATATTTTTCATTTCACTGGCAACTGTATGGGCGCAGGGCCTTGTTTGGGCTTCAGGCCTTTACCTCTGCCACCAACATTACAAAAAAATATAACAAAACAAAAATGCAAAATGGCCGAGCTGACCCAAATTCACCTAACAATGTGGACAATGACCGATGAAGCGGCAGACTTGTGGGGTGGGGTGCTTTCTAGGAGATAATATTTCGATAGAGGAAATGGAACCCTCTTTTTTAGCCCACTCAAGTCCATCTCAGAACTCTGAAACTCCGCGCAAATCTGATACTATCGGCGATGGTAGAATGTAAAAGTTTGAGGGCACGACATTTCATGTTCACAAGTTAGGATATGAAAACATATTTCCTATGAGCCGACGTAAACCTAAGCCCATTATTACAAAACCAAGAACCAACACTGAGAACGCCTCTGGCCTTTAATTCAGTTAACAAACTTCTTATTTGGTACTTCTCGACAGATTTTTAAAGATGCCATTTACAGTTCCAAGAAGTTTCTTCCGCAAGGAGCTCGATTTTCACATATTTAATAAAAGAAAAGGCTGAAGCTATCATAAAGGTTGTTGATTCCATAGTATGAAGTTTTCAAGAAGCAGCGTGCGCAAGAAATATGGCTTAAATGTCTAGAAAACAGTTGTGTAAACACATTTCAGATATGGTCGGTAGCAGTTAGTGTTAGGCAAGCGAACAAAATGTCTTTTATCCTAAGATCCTTGTACCAGAACTGTAAAGAAGTTGGGAAATAGCATTATGGCCGGCGAAGTGTTTTCAAAAAGGCACACGTTAATGATAAGTATAACAAAACTCATACAAGAAGTCAAGAAGAAATAATGAAAAGAACAGCTCCCACCCCCCGAAAAAAATATCGTGTTGTCGAAGGATCACCATCACTACTTAGCAGACTTTATTTAGCGTGATTTTTTTCATTCTTAGGGAAATGCAAATAGTGATGTTCGATTGTGATTCTTGTGGATCTAAAAGCAGGAAACCGCAGCCAACACGAAAGTCTTTTGCATTCTGAAGCTGAGTCATCCGCGTGCAACTTGTGCTTATACCTCAAAAATGTTTATTGAAAAAGTGGGTTCCGTATTTCCTCTAATATCAAACGTAAAATATGTTTCGGATAATGACGCTTTTGTCAATTCAGTTATAATTTTACGAAATATTGTTGTTTTTTTACCGTACCTTACATTTACTTATAAATGCACAGCTTGTCAAGTCCCACGATATGAAACAATAAACATTTCTTGGGTGCCAAAATATTGCAACAAATAAGGTATATCCGTTGCTATGTAGACTCGGAGGGAATCATTGTTTTATGTAAAGATACGTAGAAAGAAGTGGTACAACGCAGGGGTCAAAGCTAAGCAATTTAGAGACGTGAGGTTCCCAAACAACGTAGCCATATCCGCGTAATCCAAAACGGTTAAACCGCTTTTCTTTATTTTCGTCACACTTGCAGCCATCTAAACTGAGCATTCTAGAAATCTGGAAAGTGTAGAATATTTGAAGCACACCGGGAAGCTATTTTTTTGTTAAAACAGTGTTCGGTACATCAAACAAACACAAATGAACAAATTGCCGGGTCGGCGAAATGGCAACACCTGGCGCTGCAGTCACGTACAGACAACGCTAGCGATATTTCCTAAGGGTGTGTTCGAAAAAAGCTTTCTATTGTTTTGATTTTGCGATGTTTCGTTTTTTGGCAACTTGTGTCAGGGACACATTACATCGCCAATCTCCTACGGCAGCATTTTCCCCTGGCTTCCTCCTTTTTGTACAACCAAAAAAGAAAATTAAAGCCTTGGCGAAAACCTTGGAAAAGAGAGTCAACGTGCCATTTCGTCATCTTAAATTGCTCGACCTTATGGGACTCACGTTGCCTGGTTCATGGGTAGAACGAGATAATACGGGAGAGAGGGGGGGGGGGGAGGGGGGCAGGGGCGAGGCTTAAAGGAGTCATGAAACGCTTTTTCAACTTTTTCTCGTTTAGCTTTCCACCTCAACTCAATAATCGCGCATTCTACCGAACAGTTCACGAAGGCGGTAAGGGGGAGTCCCCTCTTGCTCGGACTCTCGTTTGTGTAATCCGGACACATCCATTCTCCGCCTAGAAGATTAGCCCGTCGCTCAAAATTCAGACAAAAGTTGCTTTCCTCACCCTGTTCACCCCGAAAGCTGACAGTGCCATGGAAGCTACGTGCTCCTTAGGCCAGCCACACTTTTGCCACGTGATCACGCTCTCTCGCGCATACCTACGCGCAGAGAATGTGGCAGGTGATGAAAGGGGGGTGACTGATTGGTCCGGCAATGCGCGTAGCTTCCACCACAATGTCAGCTTAGGGATGAAGGGAATAAGTGAGGTCCGGTGTCGTGTGACGTTCCTTTGGGCCCGGTGACGCGCTGAGGGGGCCCGGTGACGCGCTGCGGGGTCCGCGGATATATCACAGTGAAAAGGCATGGAGCTTACGAAGGGAAGGATTTGAGGAAAAAGTCCGGTGTGTTTTTTTCAATTTTCATACTGAAAGTCAGGCTTTTGACATTCTAACTTTTTTTTTCTTTTAGCCTACTGAACGATGTGCTATTAGTAAAATTCCAATATAAATTGATTCATTCCAGCCCAAAATTCGTTTCATGGGCCCTTTAAGTAATCGCGTCCGCAATGAATTTTTTAGTGACTTACTTGCTGTTACTATTAATTATAAATATTCGCTTCGCCATGGATTTTCTTCTGGAGTAAATGCTAGTTCGCGATCCGGGAGTTAATGGCGGCAATATGGAGTCTGCAGCGCGTCCTCGGCTGGTGGGTTCAGCGTCCTGACCATCCTGGTCTGATATCGAAAGCGGTCCCGTGGTGGAAACAAACGGCATCGCAGGAGACGGTATGTCATCTAAGATGTACAATCCTGACGGTTGGTCTTTAGGTAGGAAAGAATGCAAGTGTCAATGTCGTAGCGGCGTCCCAACTCGTGGCTACCACTGTTTCTGTAGGCTGTCAAGCAGGGGGGCATTTACTGCGTAAAACAGGTGTCTGCAATACCTACCACCGCTTCTGTAACGCCGTGAAAATCACGGCCCTTTACAACGTGACACTCATTTAAAGTCATCGTCGGGAAATCGGGGAACTACAATTCAGGATGCGATATACACGGTTGTGTGAAAAGCCTTCCAGTCAACATTCCTAATGTATTAGGGAGAAAATTAGCAACCTTTAGCGCATTAAATGACTTTAGTGTGTCGTTTAGTTTCCCGACTATCCATTCAAAATTCGCTTTTCTGAGAGTGTTTTAGTCTGTTTGTGGGTGTGCTCTGCATCGTTCGCTGGACATACTGCGTCGGTTACATTGATATGTCAACCGCATCGAATACTTGTGTAGATGCTGGCTCAATAGGAAGTGTACCCCGCTTGCTAACATTTGTCATTTGGCCTTATGCTTTCCAACTAAACGCTGCTTTGAACAGGTGTCCGAAGAAAAAAAAATACTTCATAGAGGATGCAGAAACAAAACAAAAACAAGATTACGAGAAATTACAGCCGTCTCGGGAGGGCTTAAGGGCTCAAAAAGATTTACAGCCGAATTCAAAAACGGGCCTCGACTCGAACTCGACTCAAACTCGACTCGAAACTCCATTCGAGGCCGGTTTTGCGATTAATAAACCGACCTCCACTCCAAACGCTTCTCGACTTGAGGAAATACTCGACTCTTTCCTCGAGAATCTCAAGGTAGCTCTGTCGCTTCCTCGAGCCGCTCCTCGACTTGAGTTTGGAGTGTCATGGCGGTCAGCTAGTCGTTCGCGGAGTTCGTGCACTTCGTTTCAAGCACAGAAGAGATCCTCTACGACGACGCTGGCGACAGCGAGTCGAGACGTGTGACGAGACGGTATTCCAGCGAACGGATGAACCCGCTGGAACGCCTCAGTGACCGCGAATTGTTTGTGCGGCGCCGCTTCACGAAGGCGACCGTAGCGAGTACTCAGGGCCTGCCGCCCTCAACGATGCGGCAGCTCCTCGTTCTTTTGAGCTTTTATGGTGCCAGGACGTTCCAAGTTGTTATGGGAACCATGTGAACATGCCGCAGCCGAAAGTGTGCCGGTTTGCGGAGCGAGTTTCGCGGCTCCTTGCACGGACCTTCTTCACCCGCTCGGTGAAGTTCCCGCACGTCGCAGCGAAATTGAACACGTTCGTGCGGGGCTGCTGCGAAATGAAGTTTCCAGGGGCGACTGGGTGCATTGATAAGAGGACCCGGTGGTCCCGACGTGAAAGTGTTCTCGAAACAGAAATAGATACTTCTCCATCAAGGTCCAGGTAAGTTCACCCCAGTTTTTTGCGTTAGTAGTGCCAAACTTAATTAATCAAACTGTACGCTGAGATGCGATATCGTAGGTCTAAATTCTGACGTAACGTTATCAATCAAAACTTTAAAACAAATCTGTATCCTACGTCAGTTTGCACGACCGAGCGTGCACGTACTCTCGTTCTTTTGAAGAAACCAAAAAGATTTCATTAAACGGTTGCCGGCTCTTGTAACAGCACAGAAATACGTTAAAATAAAACAAACTCCCGATTGGGTTACCGAGCACAATAAAAGTAGCGGCCCGAGAGAACACTCCTTGCAAGAATGATCATGACCAGAGCACATTTCCAATGAACGCCGTATGAGACGACTAAATTAAAATTGAAAATGATGATCGAGTGACTACTTTCTACATACACATGAAAGCCTTCATTTGGTGGCATTCACTAGTCGTCTGTGCAATCTGTCGTCTGTGTTTACATATGGGACTACAACAGTCCCATATGTAAACAGTTTTTGTGTCTGCATGTGTTTGTGTCGTGTCCACCAAACTGCACAGCGAACACCCACTGCTGCATAACATTTGTTGTTCATCGAGGTTGGCTGTTTGTAGGTTCTTGGTATTTGCTGCTTAAATGAGACCACGGCTTACGAGTTCACAGAAATATACAATAATGTAGAAAACATACGCCGATACCACACCATTCGCAGGTTGACCCGAACCTGACTGATGCCTGCAGCCATCTAAAAGAGACTTTCTGAAGTTTAATGTTCATGAAAGGACGTTATCCGCTCACGACAAAACGCTGTGTGTGTACATCTGAAGATTGTTTTCGTACACACCACTTTCTATCAAGAACAGTAGTCTGAGCATTAATCCGACATACACCACTCCACAAACCACATTTTCTATACAAACAATAATTGTGCTGCATTGTTCTTCAATCATGTCTTATTTAGGTAGAAAAAAGGATGTGCATTGGTTCTTCATTCTTGTCTTATGTAGGTATCAAAAGGCCAACTTCCGGACCAGGAACTCAGTGCAGCGGGCCTAGGCACTTTCCGTGCCTCGACATGTGGTTGCAGCATAGGCCTGAACGGTAAGCTGTGATGATCACTGGTGGACTTGCACTGCAAAACTTGGCCCGCCTGCAGAACGAGCCCCTTCTCGCTCCACCGGTCCCACCACCCACTGATGATGCTGAAGGCCGTCTCATTTTCCATCGACTTCAAATTCAGCGGATAGCCCTTGGTTGCGGCGACTTGATCGGGTCTTGGCAGTGCCTTTGTTGTGGCGTCGCGGGCTTGTTTCGGACATGCACTTCGGGCCCTCGGAGGGGTACGCTGCCTTGACATGCGATAACTCGCACCTCCAACAAAATATCCCGAATGTTTATGTGACGAACAAAAAGAAAACTGAGGAAACTTAAACGTTTAATGGGGCAAACTTGTGCCTAAAATAAAAAAAAGAAACAGTTGATAACAAACCAAGCGGGTACAGTCAACCAGTTTCGTGCCGTACGAGAACAATTCGGATAGTTAAAAAGAAATCTAATTCAGTAGTTTCATTCTTGTTTCGCTAAATGTATTTCGGTTTTTGCGTTTGCTACTACTATTTTACTTGCAAATATGTTTCTAATACGTATCGAAAAACCTTGCCATAAATGTACATCAATACCAGCGTTTCTGGTGTTTCGCCATGTGTCCGGTATTGGCATTCTCACATATTTTGTAGAGTATGCCTGTCCAACACAAATGTCATCTTTCGTGTGGTTATAAGAAACGTCGTCTGCTTAGCTTCGTTCCAGCGCATCCCGAACGACAAAGTTGAGGGGTTAAAGTTTTTGCGTCACCTGCTGATACCTTCGCGGAACACATATTAGACACGAGTGCTTTCTAACTGTCTGAGCGAATGTCCCATTCGAGCACTTACGCAGCATGCGTGGCAAATCTTTTTCTTTCTTTGCTAACTAATGAAATCTAGCACTATCGCTGCACCGATTGAGATTTGTTGCTCGCACTCATTTTGTCCCTTGAGGTCAGAAGCATACGCGTAAGGGCGCGTCGCAGGAGTCAATTATGATAATGAAGAGGGTCCCATGCATTGCGGCCGCTCTGGAACAGCGGGGCATTGACGCGGGTATCGGTGATCCCAGTGGATTCTCTCGATGGTCCTATATCGATGGCGACCCCTTAGTACTCACAAAAGTAGCAGCACAACATCACATGTGCGATGTGTGCCGAGTTTTCTTCATTCTGTAGGTTACTTCGCTGAAAACACCGTCATCGCGCATTTTATAAAAATTAAACGATTTGACTTGCACTCGAATAATTTTAAATCATAGCGACAAAACGAACACGCATAACCTATCGCCTGGTTTCTATGTCCGCTATTCTGTCGCTTTTTTTTTTCCTTCCCTTGGAAACGTTTTTGTCCGCACTCGTGATTTGACGCGTTCTTCTCCCAACTTTACCCTCTGGTTAGGGGTTGACGAGAATCTTGCTTGACCAGTCATTGACTATAATTGCTAAGTCATAATATATGGGATTATTGGTATTGTTTGTTACCATCTTCATCTCATTTTTATACAATAAAGAGTTTTTTCCTGTGACCTTTGAAATTCGCCGCCTGCGCAGGTGCCGTGGTACCGATTATTTCTTTTTAATGTCATGGGTCGGTAGTGTCCGTTTGAGTAGATAGGAAAGTGCAAGGGCTAACACACGCTCATGTCTGTAGAGTAGTGCCAGTGACATTTCGAGGGCGATTAAATGCAGCTTTAAATAACAGAGATCTTAAAATTGTTCCTACTACACAACAGTGAAGTTCATGACGCTTCCTGAGTTCAAATAAATATATAAATGCATTAGAAAATATCAAACTCAAAAATAAATTAAAACGCATTGTCTCGATTACAAAACGTTTGTGTACCTTGTTGTGTATTGAGTGGTGGCATCATCTGGTAGACTTATCGCAGAGCTAGATGTCCACACAACACCGCGGGGACGATGCGAAGCACCCAGCCAACGGCCAACACCAGCCAGCGAACCTGTAATGTCGTCGTTACGTAGCCTTCCTATCTTGAGTCAATAAATACTTAATGTTGACCTGTCGTCATCCACTGGCCAAGACATAACATACCTGATGCTCGATTCGGAGGACGAAATCATGTGAACTAAAATCCAAGCTTGCTAGAATTCTTCTACGCTACCTTGTGGAAAAAGAAGGCTGGTATGATTTGCATGATGAGAGGTTTTGTCCTGTTTGATAATTATTTATTTGAGATTACTTCATGATAAATACATTTTGTGTGTTTTTATTTCTTTTGAATATCAACGCAACAATTTGTCTTTGTTCAGTGCCTTTCGGACAACGTTTATGTACCATTCAAATATGTACCACACAATTCAGTGCGGAAGCTTCTGACATGAAAGTTGTTTAAGGCTCAAATATGAAAAATTTGATTTTACTTTATTCACTCATTTTGTTTCTTTGGTATATAATGCTTTCAAGACTACTTATATAGTGTACAGGTTGAGATGCGTTATGTTGTGTTTTAGTATTATTTGAAAAAAATAAAAATGTTGGATTAATTTATTCTTACTCCTTAGTGAACAGCAAGGTAAAAACGGCACACGCATTATCGTTCATTGCGATAGTTGTCAATTTATTGAATGATTAAAAAATACATCATTGCTACTTTGTGAACATTAGGTATCAATTTAGTGAAATATGTCTAGTGTCCACCTAGTTAACGTGGAAGCCTCGGAAGCAGTTTTGATCATTGTTTAGGCAGAGGTGCGCGTTGCACTTTTCACAGAGATTGTGTGATTACAAGAACCCCAAGTTTCCACCTCTGCTTTTTCTCGAAGAGCAAAGGTGATTCAAAATCACATTCAAGCGCCAAACTTTACCTCACCACGCTCACGCCACACCTGCCTTGGTAGAAGGCGTCTCCAAGATGAACGTCATGGATCTATTCGTCATTGCATGCTTTATGTCTGCCATGAAGAGGAGGCACGCAAAGAACACACTAAGCGCATTCAAATGAACAGTGCATTCCCGAGATTGCTCCCACCTTGAGGTTAATGACTAGAGACAAGAAAATTCAAGGCAGAAATAAATTGAATCAATACAAAAAATCAAGAAACTCATTCGAGAAATCACAACGCAAGCTGGAGATTACGCTTTACTTCTGGCGACTCAAAACTGCAATGTTACTCCCTCAACTAATACCTACGTGTGCCATGAAGCTGGTAGATTTTGAGTTATAAAGGAACAAAGTTTCTATGGTTAAAAAGCGCGAAAAAAACAATGACAATAAAGGCAGAAGGCTGACAGGACGGGCGCTGACTCACAGCTGATTTACTTAGAAAAACATCGTCACTTATAAACACAAAATTGTTTTCCACACCCGCAATAAACCAATCACCACTCTCACAGGCAGCTATCTAAAAAGGTTACTTCTTTTTCGAGCAGAAAAAGAGAAGGGTTGTTAACGCAGTTGTCTTATTCCGTGTTAATTCAAAACGTCTCTGTAATCTCTCTCGGTTTTATCTTTTTTTTAAACCTTGTTGCAGCCAATAGAGGCTTTCCGTCAGCGCATCTCATGCAGTGGTTAGCAAGATGCACCCCCACGTTTGTCCGCATAGAAATGTTCTGATCCCGTGCCCTATAGTTAAAACAGCGGCCAGTTTGCCCGATGTAGACTTTTCTACAGTTTAAAGCTATTTGGTATACGACATTAGTGATACATTCAGTGTACTGCGCTGCACGCTTCTTAGAGCAGAGCGCTTTTTTTGCGTTTAAGGATCGGACATATTTCTTACACGGCAGAAAAATAATGTTTTGGTTGCAAAATATTAATTGTGATAGTGAACTCGAAAACAAATCAATGGGAGTCAGGGATGAACTCCCGTAAATGCAAAGTAGACATCTGCCGAAAGTGGCACAATTCTGGGGGCGGCCAACTACATATATTGTCTAAGGTGGCGCCGACCAATTCGAGCTTATTTACCCTGGAAAATTCCACTGAAAGGGGACTGCGGTAGAGATATGTGTTCGTTATAACCGCTTTTTTATTCAAAACTGATGTGACCTTCCCGCCCATCTTGGCGTCAGCTTCAAAGGACCGTCTGGCTTTCTATAAAGGAACTAAGCAAACTTGCAACCGTGCTTCCAATATCAAATTCAGTGTGTCGAATTTGGATTCATGTGAGTTCGAAATACAACTGAAAAACTTTACTTATTCGGCGCACTGTAAAATTAAAAGGGCCCAAAACATAGCTAGTTTTTTTTATGTTAACTGGAAGACGAGCGGGCATCACCTTTGGAAACTGATTAGGACGGCAAAATGCCAAGTCAACTTCTGCCTAGATTCATAACCTTAGTCCCGTCAGATTTTCGAACTATATAAGCAGAGGAGTGCGTTTTAAAAAGTGATGGGACGTGTTATTATTTTAAATGATATGTGAGAAGTCGTCTATAGAAGAAAAGAAATTGTCAAAACATTAAGGCAGGGTCAGAGTACTAGTCGCTTTTTCTAGTGCCCTTCAACCTTTCGTCTTCGCTTTTTAGGAGAAGGATTCTGTCCTCAGAAATGTCAATAAATCGGACATTTTAAGAGGCTATCCTACTAGTATTATGGCATATCGCGCAAAGAATTTTTTGTTACATTTCAGTTCTTCCACTTTGCGCAATTAATCTTCAAATGGAGGAAATATATACAACACGTGAAATAATATTGTAGTTTAAATTATAATATAGCACTTAATAATGTAATGCAACGTATAATATTAACTTGTGTTGTAAATTTACGTTGTAGCGATTAATATTACATCTTTATAAGGGACACGATCACGACCGGTTTCTTCAGAGGGCACGGCAAAGTCATCAGGAGCGCCGCTGACATTCAGCTTCTGTTTGTCGTTAACCAGATTGGTGTGTACTGCTGTGATGATAGCCTCGAACCGGAAATATATTTATTGTTGTCGTGCCGCGCCCTCAAGTTAGTTGCAGTGAGATGTCAAAATGTTGTGTGATGCTCTTACTGCTGCATTGGAACGACGTTGCAAGGACAGGTTGTCATGAACTGAGACATTAAAGGCGTTAAACAAAATCGGGTTTGACTGGAGGTTAAAATTGAGAAACCATCTTAAAAAAAACATTCGGTAGAAAATTACTTCCAATTTATGGTATTCAGCTTCGAAGTTGTCCGTAGCTTACAGAACACTAAAATAATCTGGAATATAGAATTCGCATAAATACCCTTATTGTATTTCGTATCCCTGAAATGATAAACAACACACAAAAAACACATTATAAATATGGTTGTCAAGGAGCTCTTTTCAGAACGGTTAAGGGTAAGTGTGGAGTTTCTTGTAAAAATTCATAGGCTGGGGGCTAAACGTGAGAAAACACTGGAGTGGTTATCATGAAACTACGCAATTTTAACAAAACAATTGAGGTCTTAGGGAACTGTTCCAAGCTAAAGGAATCAAAGATATCAGTATCAAACGAATTCTCACAATAAACGTTAGGAATAGGAAAACTTGTATGGGCTAGAGTGAAGGCAGATAAAAACAACGGTTTAAAAGCTAGTCACCTCAGTGATAATTACACATCGATGAGGAACTGTACCACTTGGACTCTGCAAACAACTGTCGTTCACAAAGTTTTGCAAGTTCGAAACCAACGACCTGCATGACGCTTTAGTAGATCAATCATTTATAACTTTCTATTATAGGTTTGAACGCTCGTAGTTGAATTAAGAAGGCGGAGAAAGTGGAGCTGGTTTGGTTATCATATAGCACTAATGTTTTCTTGTCATCCCCGAGACTCGTTTACATAGCAATATTGATAATAGTGAGATTTTTCTAGTGAATTACAAGATACACAGAAGAAACCGAAGGTCGCGTTGTAGAGGCTTGGCGGTTTTAGTTATGCCTCATGATGAGTGTTCCTCTGTAATCAATCAAATTTGAGACCCCGCATGTCTGTTTTGTCGGATTAAATGGTACACACACATGATGACTGTCGGTGCTGTACATTGTTAACCAGGTGCACCTACATCATTTATTGAAAAGTTATACGATGTCGTTGAAGAAAGTAAAGAATAAATCAAATGTAGCTATAGCTGGCAACCTTGCCCTGCTGGGCATCGGTTGCAAAAAAACCTTGTTCCAGGAACCGGCGATACTAAACACTATGTAAGTATTCGAGGCCTCGCTTTTAATGTTAATTTTACAGAAATTGTCAATCGGAGTACCAGATAGCAGAACTATTTACACACCACTGGAGGTGTTTGTTTGGAGTGAAAACATAAAATTATGATGTCACATATCTTAGTCAACAGCTGCAAATCCTCACCAGTCACAAACAAAACGAGACTCCCTCGACAGCACTTAAACGAATTTGCGAATCTAACCTGTACCACTCGAACAACGAGGACCAGTTGAAGAAGCTTGAGAACCAGATAAAAAAGGGCGGTCTTTCAGCAGGAAAAAACAAAAAAACTGGTCATTGTGGCTAACCGGACCGAGTATCAGAGAACAAACAAGCTGTTCGAGTTCAATCGGACCGCCTTCTACCGGAGACTTGACGAAGACCAGAAGGAGATAGACGAGAACATTGATGTTGATGAGGTGATTAATTTCTGGCAAAGAATCTGGGCGATTGATGACAAAGAAGGTGAGCACCAGGAATTGATTGACCTGTTGGACCCAGTAGAGCTTCAGACCGAAGCTGAGGAGAAAAGAGTTATGAGGGTCATCGAGGACAAGATCATGTTCCTGCCCAACTGGAAGACACAAGGGCCCGACGGCGTATTCAGTGTTCTTATTAAAAAGATGACGGCACGCCACTTTTGTCTCACCACCCTTTAATGAAAACACTTGAGGACCCCGAACAGACTGACGAGCGACTGTACGTGGGCACGACGTACCTTATCGAGAAGACGAAACGAGCACGCTCGGGCAAAGAGCTACATTTCCTAACTTTTCTCCCGAACATCTTCAAGCTGCTGAGAAAGGTTCTCACATCCCTGGAGACGGACCTGTGCGAGGTAAATGAGGTGATCTCGGCCTACCAGATGGGTACTCGACGAGGCTGCCAAGGTGCCAAACAGCAAGCCCTCCTCAACAAATTGCTCAACCAAAAGCGCAACAACGATCTGTTTACGCCCTGGATTGATATCCGGAAAGCGCATGACAGCGCCCAACACGACTACCTGGTAGCCAAACCGACGAAGGTGGGCATGCCTGAGAACTTCAAGTTCGTCAAGCGGACGCTGGCCTCCCAATGCACAAGCCTGGATTGTCGTCAGAGCGAGATTGACCTGGTGAGGAGTTTTGGTGAGCCATGTTTCACCATGTTGATGATCATCTTTCTACACTCCACTCCTGTGTTTGCATGAAAACGATTAGTTATTAGCAATATGATGAGAAGGTGGGCTAGCAGGTGCATTCGTGCGAAAACAAAAAAAAACACACAATCAGTAAAACAAAGGCGAGTACCGCATGCCATAAGTGGCATGCCAAAAAATACGTGGGATGCGCCACGTCGCTTGCTTATTAGATTCTGATAACGTGTCTGCGTGTTTACATCTGCCAAGACGGCAGATGTCTGGTTCAAAGAGCAACAGAGAATGACCGTTAACAAATCGAACAATTTTAAGCCATTGGCGGTGCACGACCAAAAATGTTGCTGTCAGCTTGAGCTGGCAAAAAACAAAGGTTCTAGGCAAGCACAAAAACACAACCGAAAAATGAATTTTCGAGGCTTTTAGCATCAGGCTTGCCAGTAAAGGAAAATGTATTATTTCACAGTCAGTGAATCTTACAAAAAACTTATCTTAGATTATTTTGTTTTCCACATTGAGTAACCTTTAAACATATTTCTGCGCGCTTCCGCATTAAAGTTCAGTTGATAGTCGGACTGTGTTTTTCTCGCCTCTCCTTTTCGAGTCCCTGGCGCTTTTATTAATGCGAAAGCATTAACTGTCGCATGAAGCGAAGCGGTGTTATCAGCATTTGAATCCGCGCCAAACGGCACCTAAATTCCCCTGTCCCATGGAGCGAAGTCTGTAGTTTGTAGCTGCCACCGCATCCGCTGGCGCGCGGCGCTGGTCCAAGATACGCCACCCCACAGATAAGCCCTCTCCATGGCGGCGCAGAGTCCTGGCCGCCGGTAAGAAGGAGCGGCTGGCCGCAGAGCCCGCCTGGGCATCTTTCGGAGAGGCTGCACGGCCGAGCTCAGCGGGAAGCGCAGCTTGTAGGGATACGCCACGTAAACGAATGGTTTCTTATTCCGACACGTTAGCAGTCTTAATTGTCTGTTTTTTTGTAGTTATTAGTATCCTTTTGTTGTTCCTCAAAGATACAAGCATGGCGATTGGTTTTGTTCACTGCAGAACTCAGTAGGTACGACTAGGGAGGTAATTGCAAAATAAAAAATAACGCTTACAACTTTCGTTTTTTTGTTTTGAGTCGCCTCGCCGGCATTCGCCGGGGCCTTTGACGAATTAACTTCTCTATTTGCCGCTCCGTGTAAGTCAGAATAATGACGAGTTCGTATATAAACTAAGTGCTAGCAGATGTGTCTTTTTCTGTTCCCGATAACTGCAGACGGCGCAGACCATCACAGGGCGAAAGAAGTCGATCGATTTCAGAAACACTGTCTCCACGCGCATAGGAGGGAATGGTGAGAAAATTCATTAACATGGCATCTTGCGAGATTTGGATATGGAAGTGCGTCACGGGATTGGCGCCGAGAGGCGTCGGTGCGCCACTCCGCGAGTATTTTCGTATGATGCAGCGAATGCGATTTGGGCAGATAATAGGCTAAGAATTTGGAAATAGTGATTACGTTACATCAGATCTAAGCCATTTCATAAAGATTAATTTATCACGACATAGTGTACGCATTTTTGATGAGTCTCCTCTACAGCGCTACAGCGTCTGTAAGTTACGTTTAATACATGGAGTCTACAAAATGTTCAAAAACAAGACTGGAGTCCGGCGTGACCGCTTGCGTGAAGTGAGTCACAGTGTCTTTCAATCTTTTTTTATAGATCTTTAGATAGTTCTGCAGGTAAAGGAATATTTGCAGTCACCAGAATGTGGAACGTGCAGTCCCATAAACTTTGCTCGTGTCCAGCTTATATGAGATTGACAGAAGTAATATTAGCTGCGCCATGAATTTTTCCTCTTGAGGAAATCCCAATATAGACCCCGGCATTTTATGGTGGAAATATGGCGCCTGCGAACGCGTCTTCGACAAGTGTGTTTATCGTCCTATCTTTCCTGCTCATATATCACACGTGATCCCGAAATGCACAACAAAGTACATCACAAGAGACAGTGCGTCATGTCGGATGCCCGATCATGACGGTTGCTTTAAATATTCGCGGCAAAACGTTGAAGAGAATGGAAGTGTCGCTCCCGTCGCGGCATCATAACTCGTGGCTGCCGAAGTTTTCGTGAACTGTCAGGCTAGTGGGCAATTTCTGCGTAAGAACAGGCGTCTGCAACATCCACCACCACTACCTAACCAATAGAATCACAACCTGCTGTAACACGACGCTACTTTAACGTCGTGAGGTGAAAATCAAAGGACCCATTTTAAGGACGGGGTAAATACACCTGTTGGACACGCCTTCCAGTCTCCACACTTAATGTTCTACGGCGATATTTCGCGACCAAGAGCGCACCAAAAAAGTCTGGTATGATCATCTCTCATCTTCACTATCTATGCGTATTTTGCATCTCTTAGTTTAACAGTACTCTTGTGAGTGTGTGGGCGCGGCGTTGTTTGCTGAACATACTCTGCGGTTTTAACAATGTTGATCAACCGTTGAATGGATGTTAAAGTGCTGGTTAAGTGTACCGCGCTTGCTAACATTCATTGTTTCGCCTCATGTTTGCGAACTTAACGATCGCATTGAGCAGCTGTCCGAAAGAAAACATTGCTTAGGGGCTCATGTATAGAAAAGATCAATAGACCGCGAAGTTCTTTTGCACACTATACGTTAATTTAACCGTGTGTGCTTTTCTGCGTACGCGTGGGTGCTGCGTCGTTCGCTGACTATAGTCTGTCCATTACATTGATAGGTCAGCCACAAAAAAAGAATTGAGACATGCTGGCTCAATAGAAAGTGTACTGCGCATGCTGCCATTTGTCCTTTCGCCTCATGTTCGCGAACCTAAAGGTTACAGTGAACATTTGTGCGAAATAAATAAAAGATATATATATATATATATATTCAAAGGGCATCATAAAAGAAACTATACCCAAGAATTAAAAGACCTCTTCGGGAACGGGTATAAACACTTATGTCGAGCACTACATTTCTCCATAGGAACCGTAGTTATCAGATTTGGGGATATTTGTGTAACTATTTTTTAATTCCAACGTTGTACGTCAGGTTTCCAGTAAAAAATGATGCTTCGTGTCAAGAGCCTTTTAATTATGCTTATCTTTACTCATGGCATTTCAGGTGAGTAAGCCTTTTCATCTTAAGGGACGAGTACATGGGATCGTTGGTATGGGTTCATTTGGAAACAGCGCGAATGTCACACGTACCGAGAAATGAAATGGACGATACAAGCACTGACTAAGAACTTAATGATTATACCGAATAAACCGCGAACGAAAACCCATAAGAAGCATGGCTCTCTAGTTGTGATGAAATGGCGTCTAAGCATCACAGAATTGGGTGCTATCGGTTGTACAATTTTATGGGCAATTTTCCCCTATTGAAAAATTATAGTTTACTGTCTAACAATGCGAAGGAAGCCTGACTCACGCAGGTCGGGCTTTCATTTCTTAGTCTGTGAGCCCCCACAATCTCTCGAGCCTCTTGGTCCCTATGCTGACACAACACGGTTCACATTCTAGGTATGGTGCTCATGCGCAGTCACGGCAGTGCAATGCCAAATGTGAGCATGCGGTTTCTGTTACCTGACTACGGTGCTCCCGGAGTAGAATTCTGAGGCATCTCCCCGGTTTCCTGATGCACCCCTTCCCGTACAAGTTTACTGTGTAGTTATTATTAGCGCGGGTGCTTTCATATCAATTCAGACTAGAGTTTGAGTCAAGATAATATTTTAATACAACGATATATTTTGAGAACGTACTTCGAATACGAGAGAATACAATGGCAAGCTTGGGGGCTTTTTGTTGTTTGTTTTCAAGATATGAATTATTAAAGCGGCCGAAGCGACAACTTCCGTTTTTACCCCCTATCGCGAATCGCATGTTTGGTCGCCCGTAATTGTCTCTCTCCTTAAACTAAAGCACCAGGACCAGTGGTGTACACGTTAGAGAAATTAACTAAAGAAATAGCGTTACTAGTTAGTTCACGACCTATGAACGCGTTAGAGTGATTCGTTCTCGTCCGGCGAATGCAACGAAATGCCGTTTCTGTTAATGTAAAGAGCTTTTGTGCGTTTCTATTTGCTATGGGAAGTGTTAATTTTTACGTTTCCTGCAGTGTTCCAAGACATTTCCCTTTTTTACGTCCATTCAATTTGATATGTGTTGGTAATGTTTCGTTTGCAGACTTCGTTCAATAGAAGTGCGTTTTCTAGCCTGGATATATTCAGTGACATTTCAGTTTTCCGTAAAAACGGAAGATACCAGACGGCAACCATTTAGCCTGCGTACTTTCCGTGCATCTCTTACACTGGTCAATTTTATGTTATCTCGTACTTTGATCGGCCATGCTTGTTTCGCTTGTTTTTTACATTTTTATTGTGTGTATCAAAGTGAAGACCACTGTGGTTGTTTCTGAAAACAATAAATAAAGATTTATATATATATATGTTTTTTTATTTAGACCTCTCCAGGGCGATTTCATCCTTTCGTATATTTGTTTCTCATATATCTCGAGTAAATATGTTTAACAATTTTTAAATGTATGGACTTCCTGATTTTTTTTCGCGAATGATCCCATGACCTTCACGTGCGACCGTTGGGCTGATTTTACAAAGACGCCACCGAGCTGCAAGAGATTGTCTCCTGTTCTGAACGAAAATGTCTTTCTTTAGAGTCCATACAGTACGGTATTATACTCCTGTTTCCCAGACAGTTCAAAAGCCTTTAGAATGAATTCTCTTGAGTATAAGCGAGCTGGCGAACGTCGATGTCCAGGCTCACAGACATGATCGCGAGATGATTTGCCGATTTGTTTTAATGAGTTTGTTCTTAATGACTTTTAAAGATATATGGAAACGAAATAACGTAACAGCAAGCTCTTTACCTCTCGCTTCAAAGTTCGTCAGTGAGATGGGCAATGCATATCACGCTCGTAACGTCAGGAGTTCCTGCACGGCCAAGGGTGGTGTGGCTGGGAGCGTTGCCGCTTGGTGTCGTCAGCGCATGATAGTCTCGCCTGGTAGCAACATCCAAGGACAGTGCTCCGCATGGCCTGTGCATACCTTGCTCATAAGGTCATTCGCGGCAATGGCGGTATTTTTTCTGCAACGAGACATGTCTCCCGTTGAGGCAGACTAAGTTTGAGGCTGTATAAATGTCCACATAACCCAATTTGTTTTCAAGCGGCTGTAGGTTGGACCGGTGAAACGTTGAAAGAGCCAAGCCTTGTGTAATTACTGTGTGCAGAAGATACGATTGTATAGATAATACAACTCTATTTCTGTTCATAAATGTGTGAGTGTCAATCCTAACAGGTTAGCACCAGCAAGTCATATAAGAACGCCTTACAAAAGCTGCGGTTGGCGCCTTGCAGTACCCTCTCCACCAGTGTCCGGAATTTCGTCGGTCCCCTTGCCACTCAACGGGGATCTAAGAAAATTCAAAAGTTCCTTGATGTCAAATAAATGCGGTCTTCGGTACGTGTTCTTCGACAACGAGAGTCTGGAAGAATTCTTGCGAAAAATCGAAGCTTGAGAACCATTGCTCACTTCCAAGCTTCACCAGGAGCCAATCAGTGCTCGGCCTCAGATTGACTTCGACCTCGGTGCCGGGGTTCAAGGGTCGGTAGTCCACAAGGAGCCGTTAACCACCTGCTTTCTTGGCCACGACCACTGGTATGCTAGATCATGAAGTCCGGGATGTTAGTCCTTGTTCTAGAAAGCGCTGTATATAGCGTTCTATCACCTTTTGTTTTCGGGTGTTAACCGGGCGCAACCTGCAACGGGCGGGCCCCTCGTCGCCGGTGCTCATCCTGAGCTTTGTCACTGGTAGACAAACACCCCCTGCTTTTTACTTACTTTCACTTTCAAGCGTCCATTCTGATCATCATACGTATAAATCTCTCACATTAATACATTGCCAACCAAGTTTTAATGGCACAGGAGGCCTATACGGCATGGGCTCTACCATTTTTGCTATGTCGTTGCTTTCGTGAGCCTGGGACAAATATTGATATTCATAATATTGCGATGTGCAGCCAGGAACATTGGTTAAGTCCTTCTGGAAGTCATCGAATATTTCGTTTATACACAAGTTGATCACGGGCTCTGGTTCTTTATCAACCACTGCACTACAGTGGTGAGATACCGCAGATGTGATTGGTTGTTCTGTGAAGCGGCTGTCTAGATCATCCTTCACTCATCCTTCGCCAAAAAAGTGCTGCTAAAACTGGTGTTACTTTCGAGCGGTATAACAAATTGTCTCGATGCTAACAGTCCATCCATACAGAGCAACATACACCGAAACGCCGGAATCGGTGAATACGTCTCTCCCGAAGACGATGTCGTGACACAAGTCACGTATTCAAAGGGCGCGTTGTAGTCTGGAGCCACCTGCCCAATCAATTTTACATCGGAGTCCTATGATGCAGTGTGACCATCCAGTTGCCCGGCGTAAAACTTGGACCCCTTTCGTGTTTTTCTCCCGTAGACTGCTTAGTTATCATAGCTGCCATCCGCAGAAGGCTTATGCTGGAGCAGACGTCTTTGAACACTGCAAATGTGACGACCCGAAATCTGCAAATGGAACAACGACTACTTTCCCCCGCAGTGGTTGCCACTTGCAAAGCGGCGTCGTAGATGCCCGCCGGGAGAGCGCCTTCCAGCGTCCATTTTCAGGGCACGACACCTGCACGTGGATTGACTTGTTACACCGAAAACAGCGCGGTGGACCCTGTTGTCGGTCGGTGAGGAACTGACTTACCATGTGTCCCATTCCGCCATACGCACTGCACTTAAAGGGCCCCGGGTGAAGCGCCCTAGTGCGGGCTGGAGACAAGTGGTGCTTGGAGTGGGGGCCTGAGAGCCACGGTTGCCGCCAACTGGTCCCTGCAGTAAGACGGTTGCAGACCCACCGGGTGTCGTGGCCATACTTGACCGAGACAAGCCGCCGCTCCCGTTGTTGCGAGGGCTGCGGTCTGAACCGCCGGCAGGACAGCTGGTTAAACGGCGCACGTCGAAACGCTGTGAAAGGCCAGGTCCCGCGCCACAAGAGTGCTAGGCGGCGCCGAAGCCACACATTCCAGGCACCGTCAAGCTCTCTCCACTAGATCTTCTGCCGCCTGGGCTAGCTCTTTCAAGTTAGCGGAAGCTTTGCCATCCACAAAGTCAGAGATTTGAAGATGCATCTCACGAAGCACCCGGTGAACTTTCGTGGCGCGCACGAATGGTTCTTCGAGCCGCTTGAAGTATGCTGCGATGACATTCATAGACTGATTAAGCTTCTCTTCGGGCCTTTGGTAAGACGGTGGAGTTCCTCCTTGAGTTGTTTTTTTTTTAGTCAGTTTGAGCGAAATCCTCTCGGAATGCCGAGACGAACGTCACCCAATTTTTGAAACTTCTAGCGAAATTGTGCGGCATTCAGGATAACGTACAGCAGTCCGGACTTCACGTGGGTCTTTACCTACATCAGGGGCTGCTTGTGGCCGGCTAAATGTGACTGATTGGGCAGCGATCATCGATCCATCCAAGTTAATATTTTTTCCTGGTGAGTCAGGCAAGATTAATTGACAAAAGGCAAGGGCTATCCACAGGAACGAGTTGAGAAAGCACCTGACTGAAATGTGGCCACGCGCCCCTCGACGTAAGGAATTAAGAGAATTCCTTACGTCGTTTCTCTGGCCTTTACGCTCATAACTACTGCCTCAGATACTGAGCATCTCAATGAAAAACAATATAATCCAATCTTGTTCAACACAATTCTTGCGGGTCATATAATTTGAGTATTTAAGAACGTTTCTTGCGTTTTTGGAATGTTTCTTACGTATATAGCAAAGCAAGTTGTTTGTATCTTTTTTTTTTTGTTTACCTAAGAGCAACTTGATAAGTAGTTCTGCCCATAGAAGGGCCCTTACACTGCCAGTTCACAATAGATCTGGAAATACTTAGGCGATGCATCACCTTAAAATTTGCCCTGGTAACAAGATGATCATCTTGTACTTTTTTTTACTTTAATAAAGCAAACGAATCTAAGATGAAGACGTTTATACTACTGGCTCTTTTGCAGCTATGATACTGAACACAACAAAAAATGAGGGGTGAATCAAGAGGTTATTTTTTTATAATTTTAATTTATCTTGAAGCCTTCGAGGAGTAAGACGAAACTGCAATTCGAAAAAGCTTCAGTTTCTGAAGCCGGTGGAAAAGAGAAAATCGGCAGAAGTATAGCGCAAATGTGGACTAATTTTGGGTTCACTTTGATATTCGTCTGGAATCTTTCTTTCCGTAGCAAAGTGGCATCCTGCCTCCTCGTCCTTTTGAAGTCATGTTATACTTGTTCGTAACAAGGTGTAGGTGTAACAGCGCCTAAAAACGAAAACAATGGCAAGGAACAAACAACACAGAATGAGCGTTGAATCGCAACTAAATGTTTATTCGTCAAAACAGAAACCATGAAAACATAAGAGGCACACACAGCCACGCCTGCGTAATTCAAACTGTGTCGTCACAAAGGGCTTCATCGAACAGCGCATCGCTGGCACCCCCTCCAATTCAGTCAAAACAGGCATTTCTTTTTTTTCCGATAGTGCCACTAATTCTTCATTTTTAAGCGCTGTTTCCGCCTTATCATGTTAAGCTTCCACCAACTAGTCCAGCTCTCAGTGAAAGAGGTGTACCTATGCAGACATCAAGATAATGAAATTATACTGTTTTCTAGTAATAGAGGTCATTGCTGACAGCTGCAAATATTGTTGTATTTTTGCAGGCCACGCTATGAAAGCCGCCATCTTTTCTCGCCAGTCAGGGCCCCCTTCGCATGGAAAGCCAGGTTCATTTGAGCCCTTTCAACCCCGGATAATCAGGCCCTACTGGCGATTTTATGGCCAGATACCTAAAATCCCTATGGTCATTGAAGTCAGTATGAAAAAATGAAACATGCACCTCAGAGAGCTAAGATAAAAATGAAGGGTATTACTTACCACTGGTAAAATTCTATGCAGCGAGACCTAATTAACCATTATCGGAAGGACACGAACATGTAACTTAGCACATCTTACCCATTACTTAGAAGGCGACCTGGAACACCTTTCCCCACTACAGTGCATACTCTAAAAACACACACCATCTAGGGGTGTGCGCTATCTTTATGCGAACTTAACTCCCCGCAGGGGGCACCTGTGAAAGCAGGTGTTTGGAGAGTGGTGCCTCCACGGACCCCAGCTACGTGGGCCACCATACCCGCACGCAGGGGGCAACTACGTTAGTAGGTGCTTGGTGAGTGGCGTCACTACGAACCCCGAGCCATGTGGGTTCGCCCACCCACGTCTGGCTGTGCGTGGCTTAACCCGTGTCCGGGGAAAATGGGACCCTGGTGGTTGGCTAAGCCCGGGGTTTGTTTGGACCCTTCGGGGCCCCCGGGCGAGGCAATACACTGCTTCGGCCCCTGCTTCTCGTAGACGGGTGTCCTGGCTTGGCCCGACCAGGATGATTCAGTCAGTCGCCTCTTCTACCCTCTTCTTCCTTCTTTCACTTTTCCTTCCACGTCTTTCTCTTTTCTCCTACACTCTCTTCCTTCCTTTTTCACCCCCTTAGGCGGCAAGGGCCAACCTTGAGTGGAAACAGGACCTGTCCCTGCTACCACACTAGGGTATAGTGCCCGGGCAGCACTGATAGAGTAATTTTGTCAGCCAAGCCCATCTTGCTATGGCACATTACCTACCCCCTTGTTGGGCTCCGTGGTGGGCGGTGCACCCGGGCACTGAACGCTTCTCCCATCTTTATGGGTTCTAAACAAAAAACCACTGATCGGGCCCTGAAAAGGGTCCGCACCGAAGCCATCCCTACAAAGATACCTTACCTTCCTCCAAGATTCTCCAAGTTTTTAGTCATTCATTCTGAAGGCGACAAACAGCTCTCACAAATGTCCCCATTCTTAGTGGCAAAGGTACTTGAAGCTGGAATAGGGAAAAACTACAAGGCAAAGAAAATGAGCTCCGGCGATTTACTTGTTGAGGTGGAAACGAATCAGCAGAGTACTGTACTACTAGGTTTAACGTCTATTTCTGGTTATGACGTCTCTGTCTGTCCCCACCGAACGTGGAACAGCATCCAAGGAGTTATTTCCGAGGATGACCTCCTTGACAGCTCTGAAAGTGAAATTGTTGAAGGCCTCTCCGACCAAGGTGTCACAGCTGCAAGACGTATCATCATTCGTCGTGATGGGAACCAGCTCAAAACAAAACATATCGTACTTACCTTCCAATCGACCGTCCTTCCTGAGGCTGTGAAAGCTGGGTACCTGCGCTGCAGGGTTCGGCCTTACGTGCCAAACCCCCGTAGATGCTTTAAGTGCCAGAGATTCGGCCATGGCTCTCAGAGCTGCCGTGGTAAGGCCACCTGTGCAAAGTGTAGTAAAACCGACCACGAAGCTGATGCACGTACCAACAACCCACACTGTGTAAACTGCTCAGAACCTCACCCAGCACATTCCAGATCATGTAAGACGTGGAAAGACGAGAAAGAGGTTCTCACCTTGAAAGTTAAAGAAAACCTTTCTTACTCTGAAGCGCGCCGTCGCTTTGCATTCATGCGGAAAGGCGGCTATGCCCAAGTGGTGCAGCGGGGACCTGCACCCCTAAAGGTTTCCGCGGCAACCCAGACGTCCTTTTTGGACTATGGGAAGTCACGGCAGTCCCCCACGCCCCAGCTGTAGATTCAGCTTCCAGGGCGTGCAATCACGGCTGGTGGGTCTGCTGGCCCTCCCAGCCAGAGCACAAACACTCGCAGTCCTGCGGGAAAACAGCCTCAGCCCTCTCACGTAGAGGGTACGCAGGCTGCTTCTGAAGCTCAGAATGGGCCGGCGGCTACGGCAACCGTCCCTCCTCCGCAATCTCCCTCCAGGGAGAAGGGTCGACACTCTCGCCCACACTCCCTGGATAGAGCATCATCCAAGGAGCGGCATGGCTCTCGTGTCGCTCCTGCAGCGCCCAGGGGGAAGGAACGGGTGAGTTTGGGCGATGCCCTGCCCAGCACCTCCTCCGCCTCTTTGGCTGGGTTTGGTCGTGGACGGGGCCTTGCGTCCCATTCGCCGAGCCTACCCGAACCTGCAGCAAAGGCCTCGCCTCAAGAAGTAGAGGCAATGGATGATAGCATGGACGTCTCCATTCATGCGTCTGACCAAGACGACATGGAATGGCAGACTCCAAAGACTAAACACAAGAACAAACAACCCGGAATCCCCCAAAAGTGATGGTGCTGATCTATTGGTGCCATAAGCGGCAGATTTGTAACTTTTCATGTATTTCCTTCTAGTTTTACAGGTTTTATCGGCGTTTTAATTCAATTTTTTCATACATTTTTAGAGGCATGGCTAAATTTCATTTCATGCAGTGGAACTGCCGCGGTCTTTTACGGAATATTGACGATGTTAATTTTTTAATGGACGATTTACGTCCTATTGCTCTCTCTTTACAAGAGACGCACCTCAATGATAACCATAAGTCAGTATTGCGCCGCCATCAAGTTTTTAGAAAAGATCGCCCTGCGTCTACTTCATCTGGTGGAGTAGCAGTGGTTGTCCAGAATGGAGTTGCCTGCTCTCAGGTTCCTCTTGCTACGCCTCTTGAGGCTGTGGCTGTGCGTCTTCTTTTGGACCGCCTTATCACCGTTGTTTCTATTTATATTCCACCAAACATTCCACTGCATCTTCATGACCTTCACCGGCTAATTACACAGCTTCCTCACCCATTTTTACTGTTAGGAGATTTTAATGCTCACCACCCCTTGTGGGGTAGTGCCCGTCAGGACTCGCGTGGTGGGGTAATTGAGAGATTTTTATTATCTTCTGGGCTGTGCCTTATGAACACGAGAGAACCAACATTTTTTAGCGCGGCTCACAACTCGTTCACTTCTATTGATCTTTCAATTTCATCCCCCTCATTGTTTTCTACATTTACTTGGAAAGTTTTAAATAACCCCTTTGGGAGCGGCCACTTTCCAGTCGTTCTGGAGAGTCAGGTCTCTATTCCAAGCCTCATGAAACGCAGACCACGTTGGAAACTGGAAAAGGCAGACTGGGGTCTATTCAGCCTAAACTCGGAACTCAAACCTTGCATGTTCTTGCTATTAACGCATGATGAGGCCACCACATACATCACAGATCAGATCATAAATGCTGCCTTTCGCTCCATCCCTCAGACTTCCTGTAACATTGCCAAAAAATGTAAGCCATGGTGGAATAAAGAACGTTCAGCCACAAAGAAAAAACAGGATAGGGCTTGGGGCATATTTCGGAGATATCCAACATCTGTGAATTTGATGGAGTTTCAGAGAAATAGAGCTCAAGCTATTTCAACCAGGAAGCAGGCGAAGAGGAAGTCTTGGAAAGGTTATCTTACCTCTATCAGCAGCTACGTCCCAGCAATGGACGCATGGGAACGACTTCACAAGGTCGAAGGCAAATACCGTTGCTTTACAGTTCCTCTTTTTCCCTCAGTAAATTCGTTGCGCGACCAGGCTAATGTGTTGGGCAAACATTTTGCAGCCATTTCTAACTCCTCCCATTACTCTTCAGTGTTTTTGAAGTTTAAGACGGATGCAGAAAGAATGAAAGTCAGCTTGGCAGGAGGAGCCTCTGCACCCTACAATCAACCGTTTACTATGGTCGAGCTCCAAATGGCACTTAATATCCGGAAAAACTCGTCCCCCGGTCCTGACCGAATACATTATGAGATGATCCGACACTTGTCGAAGGAATCACTCGCTGCCCTACTTGCTTATTTCAATCGTCTGTGGAAAGATTCACACTTCCCTTCCGAATGGAAGCGGGCAGAAGTTATTCCGCTGCTGAAGCCTGGAAAAGACCCTTCCTTTCCTTCCAGTTACAGACAAATAGCATTAACAAGTTGCTTGGGGAAAACCTTTGAAAGGTTAGTTAATAAGCGGCTTGTTTATTTCCTTGAACAACACAATATTTTGGATATAAATCAGTGCGGCTGTCGACCTGGACGCTCCACGACCGACCATTTAGTTCGGCTGGAGACAATTGTACGTGAGGCTTTTGTGAATAAGCAGCATTGTGTATCAGTCTTTTTTGACTTAGAAAAGGCTTATGATACCACTTGGAAACATGGCATCCTGCGCGACCTTTTTATGTATGGAGTACGTGGCCGATTGCTTCATTGCATAAAGAACTTTCTGAGTGGACGCACTTTCCGTGTCCGGCTAGGCACTACATTATCTGATTCGTTTGTTCAGGAAAACACGTTCATCAGGGCGGAGTCCTGAGTGTCACTCTCTTCGCCGTAAAAATTAATTCTCTCTGTCAGGTCATACCTCCTTCCGTGTCGTACTCCCTATATGTCTATATGTGGATGATATTCAAATTTCTGTGGCATCTTGTAATATGTCTTGCTGTGAAAGACAGCTGCAGCTAGCCATAAATAAAATGACTAAATGGGCAAATGAAAATGGCTTTAAGTTCTCGTCAGAAAATACAATCTGTGTCCCCTTTTCTCTGCGGCGTGGGCTTTGGTTGGATCCGACTCTCAGTTTAAATGGAAATTGCATTGCAGCAAGACCAGAGCATAATTTCCTAGGGGTGATTTTCGACCGTAAACTTAGCTTTGTATCTCACCTCAAGTGGCTGAAGCAGAAGTGTATGCAGACAATGAATATCCTAAAAGTTCTTTCTCACAAGTCTTGGGGCTCCGACAAAAAGTGTCTGCTTCGGCTCTATTCCTCTCTCGTACGATCACGTCTTGATTATGGCGCTATTCTATATGCATCTGCTCGGCCGTCTGCATTGAAGATGCTTGATCCAGTGCACCACCTTGGGTTGCGTATAGCAAGTGGTGCGTTTCGAACATCCCCTATCCCAAGCTTGTATGTTGACTCTAATGCAATGTCACTTGAGAAAAGGCGGCAGCTCCTTAGTCTAGTCTATGTTTACAAAGTTTTAACGGATTCTGGTCATCCAGCCCACATGTATATCCGAGAGTCTCGATTTCGGCGTACCTTTGAACATAAGCCAACTGTTGTTCAACCCTTGAGTCTTCGTTTTGAGAACCTTCGTCTTTCCCTTGGCCTGCCTCGTGAAAATGTCTGCCTCCTAGAAAATGCATGTCATACTGCCCCATGGGATATCAAGCCTATAGCTTGCGATTGGTACTTCACAAAATTTAGTATACATAATGTCTCCCACTCATTCTACAGCAGGAATTCCTTGCACTGCAAGAAAAGTACAAGAATTATCATCAATTTTACACTGATGGAACCAAGTCTTCAACGTATGTAGGCTCAGCTGTACATTCAAGTTTGTTTACACATGTGACGCGGCTAAATAATGTTGCTAGTATTTTTACTGCCGAGCTATATGGCGTGCTGTCCGCACTTAATAATAATAATAATAATTCCTTTATTTTTCCAACAAAAAGTTGAAAGGCGACTAGGGAAAAAAGCTGTAAAAACAGCTTGACTGGCTCCTAGCCACCCCAAACAAGCAGTCGCACAGCAAGCACCAGAGGAATTATACAATGAAACTTTACAAATTCATAAACAAAAATAAAAAATCATCACACAAAAGAAACAGCGTTTTACAAAGCAATAACACATTGAATCAACAAACACACAGTGCATTCTAACTAAGCGCAACATAATCAGCGCTCATTGTTGATAATGAAGTTTGAAATAAAATATTCCCTTAAAACGCTCACCGATGTACTGTTGATATCTATATCTTGCCTAGTCAGCTGATTAAGGATATTTGGTAAAGTATATGCCATAGTTTGATTGCCGTAATTAGTTCTAGAAAACGGTACTTCCCAGGGTTCCTTAGTCCGTGTTGGATACGTATATACTTTTTGTTTTAGGTTCGCTAGGTTTTCTAGGTGACGCTGGGGTAGATTTTTTTCCATAATATATTTTGCACATAAACGATATTTGTATAAATCAAAAACTTTTATTATACCGAGTTGACCAAAATATCACTAACTGGATATTCAATGTCAACATTACATATACTTCTTAGTATCTTTTTTTGCAACTTGTATATTTTCTGGAGGTTGGTATAGGTTGTAGTGCCCCATATGAGATGACCATAATTTAAATGTGAATAGAATAATGAATTGTATAAAATTAACTTTGTTCTGAGTGGTAAGATGTGTTTATTACGATATACAATACCAACTATACTAGACAACTTAGATATAATATAATTGATATGGTCATCCCATGATAGGTTTTCTTGAAAACGACACCTAAGGTATTAAACTTGGGAACAATTTCAATTTGAGTAGAATCTAAAAAATGTTCTTAGTAATATTGACACGCCTATTTTTTGGTCGAAACAAAACTGCCTTCGTTTTATTCGCTTTTATTCTTAAAGCATTATGTTTACTCTAAATATGAAGCCTTTTCAGTGTTTCATTCGCATCATCTATAAGATCCGAGGCGTTATCACCGTTAAAAAATAGGCTTGCATCATCAGCATAAATAACAAAGTATATGGATGAACCTATATTTAATATGTCATTTATATAAATGTTGAACAAAAAAGGCCCGAGAATACTTCCCTGAGGAACGCCTGATTCAATCCGCTTGATTTCAGATAAATGACCATTTATATTAACATACTGCCTGCGGGAGGATAAATATGATTGTAAAAGTTGATGCACTTGCCCAACTATATTATTCGGAGCAAAGTGATGAAAGCAGTTCTTTTTGTAGACTCTCGGAGCGTTGTTACTGCAGCATGTTCACTTAATCCAACCAAGAACAAGATATTAAGTTTTGTTGGATCCCGAGCCATGTGGGCATTGCAGGCAACGAGGCTGCAGATAGACTGGCCGCCTCCTCGCATAACCTCTTACCATCACAGGCCTGCATACCATACCAAGACCTAACAAGGCCCATACGGCTTGCACTTCTAAAACTGTGGCAGTCTGAGTGGGATTCGGCAGATAACAACAAACTTCATATTATCAAGCCAGGCATCGGTACCTGGGAAAGTTCCTATAACCGGAGTCGTTTCCGTGAGGTTCTTCTGTGCCGCTTGAGGATCGGCCACACCTTCCTCACCCATCGACACTTGGTTGTTGGTGAGGATCCACCAGTGTGCGAGCTCTGTGGAGCCAATTTGTCTGTTCTACATATTTTTCTTTGTTCTGGTCTTCTTCAACAGCACAAGTTCTTTTTTTCTGAGCTTTTCAAGTACTGTATCCCTTTCCATCCTGCCCTGTTCCTAGGGGAGCAGCCTCTAATATCACTTGACCGTCTTTTAGCTTTTCTAGAAAATATAGCGATTTTACACAAACTATAGTGGAAATACTTTCTTGGTACATCGTTTCTGGTTCATTTTAGTTTACCTAGTTTGGCGCAGTATGGCCATCGTAGCTCCTGCGCCATAAAACCCGCAAACAACAACGAACTTAACTCAATCCGTCCAAATCTCCGAACTTCGAGAAATTGTCGCCTTCGGAAGGACGTCTGTTTTAGCAAAAAGGTTGCGTCTTTATCGTATGGTGACAGTGATCATTGAGAAGGATGAGTTCCTCCATGTTAGAAAGGCGTACCTTCAAATTATGTACCAGGCCCAGCTGCAATTTCTCTGTAGCAGATGTCCTTGGGGTTTGGTAATTATTTATTTATTTATTTTTATGTATTTATTTATTTGGTGATACTGCCAGCATTCTGTAGAACGCCCAGTCAGGAGGTGTACAAGACCAACATCCAAAAACAAGCGGAAGCAGTGCAAACCTACACACAGAGCCACTACTCAACAAAGTGCAAGAGTAGTGCTTCACTAAAAGTTTCTAATGATCTCAAATTTACAACACTTTCAGGAAGCGCATTCCACTCACACGTGGTTCTAGGAAAAAAGGATGTTTTAAACAAGGTGGTTCGACACAATCGTTTGACACATGTTAGTTGGTGTTTGCCTCTCGTGGGCCTTGTTTTGTTAAATGAAGTGTAATCACAGAGACGCAGTCGCAAATTACCTTGTATCATATTATAAAGAAAATTAAGCCGCTTTGTTTTTCTCCGGGTTGAAAAGTCACTCAATCTCGATCTTGGGTACAAATCTGAAACGGATTACATAAAAACATTACGGTTGCACACAAACCGCAATGCTTTTCTTGCACAGTCTCTAACATATCAATTGACAGCTTTGTATGAGGGTCCAATAGAATTCATGCATATTCTAGCATTTGTCTCCTAAGCACCTATGTACCTAAGCATAGGAGGCTGCAGCGTTGACACTTTTTCACTGAAGGATATTGAAATGACCCTGCGCAAATCTTCCTTCTTTTTCTGCATAGTTCACATAATGAGAATATAGCTTCAACTGAATACAAGAAAAATTATATTAAAAAGAAACCAGCAGTGAGTACCGTTAGTTGGTGGATGATAACGTAAAAAAGTAATGAAATACTTTATTTGTTCGTCATATAGGATCAAGGAGTACGTTAGAACGTTACTGAAATTAATAATGCGTTACCAGTGATGTCGTTATTTGGAACGCGTTACTTCCACACTGCTCAGCAAAGAAACTCTCTTGCAGGGTAACGTTTGTAAATATGCTTTTATGAAATCGATACATTGGCAAACTGCTACCCTATGTTAAAAATTAACCTGCTGCGATTAGTTTAACACACCTGCCAAGACACATTACGGCTGTATTCAAATGTCATGCAGAACTAGAGTTTAAATGTCGAGTTCAATGTACACCATGCATATTTATGTGCGTTTTCACATCTGCTAAATTTTACAGGAATATAGAAAACGGGCCTTGTAACAGCCCCGAGGTCGTCCTTGTTGTCGGAATCCGCTGAAGCCAGGCGCCGACCAGGACATCAGGCAGAAGGAGCTCGGAAGCAGGGCCGCTTTGACAACGGGTTTAATTTACATTTGTACGGGGTCGAAAAAACGCATCAGAAGACAGGAGCTCCGAAGAAGTCCGCTTCTTTTAACGGGACGCTCTTCCCTAAATTCCCCACGTAAATATATCGGCTAGGTATGTCAGCTCCTCCCCCACACACAGCGACACACCCCCGTCTCCACCCAGACACGCCACCAACACCATGCAGATTAGCTGTCCCAAAGACGAGTCCACTTGTCCCCCGAGGGGTCGGCGCGGCGCGCATCTATGATTGACCGAGGCTTCCTCTTCCGAAGGGAAGTAATTGGGTGCGGGGCGCCTGACAGGAGGGGTCCGCCTGGGAAGTGCGGGAAGGTATGCATTGACCTCGTGGGTCACTGTGGGATTCTTGGAAGGCCGAGTGGCTGGTCTTCTCACGTCGGCGGGCCTATTGGAAGGTCACTGACCACCACTTTCTTCTCGCCTAGGACGTATATCCTTGGGCTTCCTGGAGTCAAATGGGTTCCTAGAACGTAGCAATGCCTAGACGTTTTCCCACGTCTGCTAGCTTCTTGGAAGGTCGCTTGGACGCCTGTGGGTCTCCAGGATGGCGCTGACTTGTGCTCCAAGCAGCCACAAGTCAGTACAAGATACAACGCGCTCTGGGTAATCTCATAGTTTTTTTTATGCAGAAATAGACGGCGCCGCACTGATACTTGTGATCAGTGTACTCACCTGCAGCATATATCAGAACCTTCTTACCAACAGTATCGTAGGCTGCATTGAACATTGCCAGACAATTTAACGCGATAGCGTTAAGGAGCTCGTGTCGGAGAAACTTCGGTGTCGTTGGCGTTAAGAGAAAATCGCGGACGCGAAAATCTGGGTTCGTCGATAGGGTCATGGCGTCACAGCCACATGACCGCGCGCGGCAATTTCACACAACCCACAACGCTCACCTGAAACCTGATTTCACTCGTGGATTAAAAGTGATTCAAAACATATGCAATTCTTTTTCGGATAACTGCGCGCAAGTGGCATTAAAGCATGAAAAAAAAAAGAAAAACAACAGCATTACCGTAAAACGATCTAGAAAATGGAAACAGAACAACAACTACATGAAAATTTGTGCAGATACAAAAAAGCCACACGCACACATGCCTAAAACTCGTGGCCACATATCGCAAATGATTTCACACTATGACGTATGTCACTTGCCTTAGAAAGCAATTTGAAGAATTTCAAGTGTGATTCGAACCCAGGACCCTTTGGTCGCAAGCCAAACCCACTACTTACTAGCCCACGCAAGGCAGGCTTGCACGGTTTGAGAACGAGCGGGAGGTTATATCACTCTGAGTGCTGAAGCTGAAGCGTCCTCCAAGTTGTATTCCGAACGGAAAGTGAAAGCATAGAGAGAAGATGTTCGTGTTCACATAACTTCATATGGCAGCAAGCATGAGAGGCAAATAAGAGGTGGAGCCACCAGAATAATATTTACAAGCTAAACGTCGATGAGCGAATTACGTTCCTTGCTGTAATCAGCTTTCGTTAAATTAAGACGATATGTAATTGATATTCAATTATCCTTGCCGAAATTACACACGTCACAGCGTTACCTTGTGAATGCTGAGAACCACAGGAAAAAAAATTCTCCAAAAGGTTTCCCGCCAGAATCTGACCTGAATACAATTAAGAAAATTCCTTACGTCGTTTCTCTGGCCTTTACGCTCATAACTACTGCCTCAGATACTGAGCATCTCAATAAAAAACAATATAATCCAATCTTGTTCAACACAATTCTTGCGGGTCATATAATTTGAGTATTTAAGAACGTTTCTGGCGTTTTTGGAATGATTCTTACGTATATAGCAAAGCAAGTGGTTTGCATCTTTTTTTGTTTACCTAAGAGCAACTTGACAAGTAGTTCTGCCCATAAAAGGGCCCTTCTTACACTGCCAGTTCACAATAGATCTGGAAATACTTAGGCGATGGATCACCTTAAAATTTGCCCTGGTGACAAGATGATCGTTTTGTACTTTTTTTTTACTTTAATAAAGCAAACGAATCTAAGATGAAGACGTTTATACTACTGGCTCTTTTGCAGCTATGATACTGAACACAACAAAAAATGAGGGGTGAATCAAGAGGTTATTTTTTATAATTTGAAGTTATCTTTAAGCTTTCGAGGAGTAAGACGAAACTGCAATTCGAAAAAGCTTCAGTTCCTGAAGCCGGTGGAAAAGAGAAAATCGGCAGAAGTGTAGCGCAAATGTGGACTAATTTTGGGTTCACTTTGATATTCGTCTGGAATCTTTCTTTCCGTTGCAAAGTGGCATCCTGCCTCCTCGTCCTTTTGAAGTCATGTTATACTTGTTCGTAACAAGGTGTAGGTGTAACAGCGCCTAAAAACGAAAACAATGGCAAGGAACAAACAACACAGAATGAGCGTTGAATCGCAACTAAATGTTTATTCGTCAAAACAGAAACCATGAAAACATAAAAGGCACACACAGCCACGCCTGCGTAACTCAAACTGTTTCGTCACAAAGGGCTTCATCGATCAGCGCATCGCTGGCACCCCCTCCAATTCAGTCAAAACAAGCATTTCTTTTTTTCCGATAGTGCCACTAATTCTTCATTTTTAAGCGCTGTTTCCGCCTTATCACGTTAAACTTCCACCAACTAGTCCAGCTCTCAGTGAAAGAGGTGTACCTATGCAGACATCAAGATAATGAAATAATACTGTTTTATAGTAATAGAGGTCATTGCTGACAGCTGCAAATATAGTTGTATTTTTGCAGGCCACGCTATGAAAGCCGCCATCTTTTCTCGCCAGTCAGGGCCCCCTTCGCATGGAAGGCCAGGTTCATTTGAGCCCTTTCAACCCTGGATAATCAGGCCCTACTGGCGATTTTATGGCCAGATACCTAAAACCCCTATGGTCATTGAAGTCATTATGAAAAAATGAAACATGCACCTCAGAGAGCTAAGATAAAAATGAAGGGTATTACTTACCACCAGTAAAATTCTATGCAGCGATACATAATTAACCATTATCGGAAGGACACGAACATGTAACTTAGCACATCTTACCCATTACTTAGAAGGCGACCTGGAACACCTTTCCCCACTACAGTGCATACTCTAAGAACACACACCATCTAGGGGTGTGCGCTATCTTTATGCGCTCTCCCTGTAGTGAGCACATGTGAAAGCAGGTGTTTGGTCAGTGGCGTCAACACGGACCCCGAGCCATACGGGTTCGCCCGCCCACGTCTAACTGTGCGTGGCTTTCCCGTGTCATGGGAAAAGGGCGTCCTGGTGGTTGAGCCGAGCCCGGGGCACGTTTGGACCTTTCGGGCCCCCCGCGTGAGGTAATACACCACTTTGGCCCCCGCTTCTCATACACGGGAGTCATGGTAAGGCCCGGTCGAGATGATTCAGTCTAGTCGCCACTTCTACTATCCCCTCCCATCTTTCAGCCTTGTCCTCTCTCTCTTTTCCCTCTTCTCATTTCTCTTCTTTTCTTCTTAAACTCCTTTGGCGGCAAGGCTAAGCTTGGGTGGCGACAGACCCCTTGTCCAGACCACGGTGTAAGATAATACTCTTCAGGTGAGGACAGCGCGCTCCTCGCGCAGTGCAGATAAAGTTCGAATTTCACTCTCTCTCTCTTTCTCTCTTTCACTATGGTTTCAAGCAGCGCCGGCAGATGACTCGTCGACCCGTGGGCACGGCAAAGAAGGCTCCTGCCGCCTCATGCTCCACACGCGCAGAGCTCCAGCGAGGTTGTCGCTCGTGCAGAAAGACCACGGTGTACCGGGGTGTCATGGCAACGAGATACTTTTTTTCGCTCCCACACAGTTTCGCCTTTTGGCCGCCGGCGACACTGTCAGCCGCGGGCACGGTGGCCGCGGAGTAATGCAGCCTTTCGGATGCCCCTCGAACGAACACTATCTTATTCTTCACGCCGCGCGTTCAGCCCGGCCGTGTCCTCATCTAAAGAGTCTATCTTACACCGTGGTCTAGACCCACAATTGTTATAGTTCCTGGGCAGTGCTAATAGCATAACGTCTCCAGCAAAGCCCTTTTTGTTAGGGTACATTATCTATTCCCTTGTTGGGCTCCGTGATGGGCGGCACACCACAGGTTCTGAACAAACTTCGCCTCTCATGGCAAACCCCCAAACCGAAACCCGCAGTTCTGGACGTACCGCTAAGAGGCATCATCTCGAAGGTACAGTCATTCTGAAAGGTAAGGAAGATGAAACTTTCTCAAGATTTATGGTGATTCACTCCGAGGTTCCTGACAAATTTCTCTCTAAGATGTCACCGTTTCTTGTAGTAAAGGTCCTCAACTGTCGGATGGGTGGAAAATGCAAAGCAAAGAAACTGTGTTCCGGTTATTTGCTTGTTGAAGTTGCAAAGAAGTTCCAGAGCACTACTCTTCTAAAAGTGACATCCCTAGGTGATGTGCCGGTAACAGTGAGCACAAAAAGCACCCTCAACACCGTTCGATGGGGAATTTCAAATGATTATCGTCTTTCCAGTATTGAAGACAAGATCTTGGAAGGCCTGCAGGCATCTAGAGCAGTGGCAGTCAAACGATTTATTACAAGGCGTGACGGTGCAGAGGTTAAAACTAAACACCTTACCCTGACGTTTGAACATCACACGCTTCCTGCACACGTCAAAGCTGGCTACTTGAATTGCCGTGTCAGACCGTACGTTCCAAATCCACAGCGATCCTACCTTTGCCAGCGTTTTGGTCACGGGTCGCGCAGCTATCGGGGGACGGAGACGTGTGCAAAGTGTGGGAGCCACGATCATGTGGCCGACGTCTGCGAAGGATGAGTTGCCTGCGCGAACTGCAGGGGTCCTCACCCTGCTCACTCTCGATCGTGCCCGCTGTGGCGACAAGAGGAAATCCTTGCCTTACGAGCCAAAGAAAACTGATCATATCCTGAAGCGAAACAAAGGTTTTCTTTCATTTCAAAAAGGCACCTACTCGGACGCGTTTAAGGAGCCCTGCGCCACGTAAAAAATCCAGGGCCACTCAGTTCTCACTTGAGGACTCGGCAGGCCCCGAAACAACCTGCGGGGAAGCTGCGTGCCCCAGGTAACACTGGGAGAACACAGACACCCCCGTTGATTCAGGCTGGACCTCCGGCTGACAGGCAGCCTTGTGCCTGTGGTTCTTCTCATGATGGGGAGCGAGGTCGTCGTTCCACTTCATCGGAGGTGGCCCGCCTTGTTACGGAGCAACAGGGCACACCTGCTGTTCCATCAACATCAAAAGACGCTGAAAGCGTGAATGGGGGAAGGTCCCGGCCTGGTTCGTCAAAGCCTTCATCGGCGGGGTCTGGCCGTGGCCGGAAACTCTTGGCTCAGGTCTCCGACTACGTCGGAACCGGCAAGCCTGCGTCCAAGGTTCAGGATGCAGTGGGAGCTGTTGACATTGCCGACTCTCCAGGTCCTCCCTCGGATCAGGAGGGTATGGAATGACAAACCTCTAAATCAAAACAGAAAGGAAAAAAATCCGGTGGTTCTTCCTTAGGGTGTAGCACGTGGGGAATTGTTTTATTTCATTTATAAAATCTTTTATCCTTAAAAATGGGCTCCGTAATTATTCAGTGGAACTGCCGTGGCTTATTCACTAACCTTACAGATGTTGAGTTTTTGAGAAGAGTATAATCATCTGCCTTATGCTTGCAGGAAACACACTTGAATGCATCGCACACTAATTTTCTGAGACGCTACAGTGTGTTTCGTAATGACGGCCATAGCACGTTCATTTCTTGGGATGGCGTCGCAATGGTGATTCCAAAACATATTCCGTGTACAGAGGTCCCGCTCAGACTCCACTCGAAGCTATCGCTGTTCGTCTCTTGTTCCATAAAGCCGTAATTCTGTGTTCAGTGTAATTTCCACCTTCTCTCTCTCTCTCTCTCTCTGAAGTGCCAAGATCTCGACTCCCTTTTCAGCCAGCTTCCAGAGCCCTTTCTTTTACTCGGTGATTTTAACGCCCATAGTACCCGTTGAGGTATTGATCATACAGATACACAGTAAAAGATTATCTAACCCATATTATTTTCACATTAACTATGCATTCTTAATTCTGGCGAGTCTACATATTTGAGTTTATCATCCTTGTCATCTACATGCATTGATCTTTCTATTGGCAGAGCGAATTTGCTACCTGATTTTTCATGGACGGCTGATCAGAATCCCCATGGAAGTGACCACTTCCCCATTATTTTAAAATATAAAGACACACGTCAGTCTTCACCTACACACCATCCACGCTGGAAGTTTGAAAAGGCAGACTGGAGCATTTTTAAGCAGTCGTCACTCTTGGCCTGTTCTCACCTCGATCAGCTTTCGATGGATGAGCTCAACCATCTTTTACCTTCCCATATTCTTCCTGCAGCGTCCCTTTCAATCCCAAGATCACCTAGACAGCGTCCTAGACGACCGAAGCCATGTGGAATGTAGACTGTAAAGAGAGTCGCCAACAGCGAAACAAAACTTGGGGTGTTCTAAGACGTAATCCAACTCAAGATAACTTGACATATTTTCGAAAAATGAAAGCTCGTACAAGGTACATTCGTCGCAAAGCGAAACGCGACAGCAGGCAAAAATATGCATCCTCTATCAATGGCAGTACTTCTCCTAAGGAAGTATGGGACAGGATCCATAAAGTAATTGGTTCATATATGCTTTCACCATTCCACTTCTTTCCAGAAATGGAAAATGCCCAAGCAATATATAAGAGCAGAGCAACATCCTTGGCGAGCATTTTGAATTTATTTACAGCTCGCAGCACTATCCGCCTTCATCTCTGTAGCATAAAGGGAAATTTGAAGGTATGGTATAAAAACAGCCGGTGGTGAACGCGAAGCTTATAATGCCCCAGTTACCTTACACGAACTGAACATATTGCTCCGAAACTCTAAGTCATCGGCTCCTGGTCGAGATGGTATTAATTACCATATGGTTCAACATCTCCATCCTTCCACACTTGATATTGTATTATACTTTGTTAATCGTATTTGGTTTGAGGGCTACATTCCATTGGAGTGGAGAATGGCAACAGTCATACCCATACTCAAGCCCGCTAGGGAGCCATCCTGTGCAGCCAGTTATAGGCCTGTCACTTTGACTAGCTGCTTTGGAAACACTCTTGAACGAATAATTAATAGAAGATTGATGTATTTCCTGGACCTAAATAAACATAAACAAATGCGGGTGTCGTTCGTCTCGGTCCACTCTTGACCATTTAGTACGGCTGGAGACAGTCGTGCTTGAGGCTTTCGTTCATAGACAACATTGCCTATCTGTGTGTCTTGACCTCGAAAGGGCCTATGATACAGCCTGGGGTTTTGGTACACTGAGGAACTTGTATGATCTGGGTATTCGTGGTCGAATGATTCGTAGCATTGAGAGCTACCTCAGCAGGCGCATCTTTCGTGTTCAGATAGGAATAACTTTATCTGAAGTGTTCGTCGAGGAAAATGGTATACCTCAGGGAGGCGATGTTAGTAACACTTTATTTATTGTCAAAATGAACTCCCTTGCATTAGCTATTCCCCATAGGTTCCATATTCACACTATGTAGACGACTCAGAACTTTTTGTCCTCTTGCAATCTGTCACTATGTGAGCGACAAATTCGGCTAACCACCAATAAGCTATCAACCTGGGCCAATCAAAATATTTTGTTTTCCGCAGATAAACAGTTTGTGTGTGATTTTCTTAAAAACGCTGACTATTTTCAGAACCTGTTCTAGCAATAAACAATGCCACATTTTCTGTAAAGCCTGAGCACAATTTTCTGGGTTTTACACTTGACAGCAAACTAACATTTGGGTTCCATATTAAGAATTTAAAATTAAAAGCTTACAAATAACTTGATATTCTTAAAGTTCTATCCCACCGATCCTGAGGTTCTGACCTGACGTGCCTTTTCAGGATACATCGCTTGATAGTGCGATCACGACTGGACTACGGCAGTATTGTTTACGGTTCAGCTAGGCCTTCCATTTTAAAAATGCTTGACCTTATCTATCATCTTGGGTTGCGATTGGCGAAGAGTGCAGTTCGCACGTCTCCTGAGCCAAGTCTGTATGCACAGGCCACCGAGCAGTCTCTTGAGAAGAGAAGATTTTCATTGGGCTTTATGTATTCACTGTGAATCAAGCCTCTTTCTGATCATCCTGCGCAAATTTCTGTGGAAGACATGCACTCTGAAAGGGTGTTTAAAAACAAAGCCACAACTGTGCCTCCCCTTCTCTTTAAGAATAAAAAGCGCCCGTGAAAACATGGGACTCGATTGGAGGCCTCCCGTAGTGCATTATACTTTTGGGGAGCACCTTGGGAGCACCCTGTCATTAAGCGTGACCTTTCACTCACGCGATGCAAGAAAGCTGATACTCCGAATGGTGTGTTTCTTCTGGAATGTCTTGCACTGCAAAGTCAGTATGGCGATTATGTAAGCTTCTACACAGATGGTACAAAGACGGAATCTACTGTTGGGTGTTCCATGATTGGCCCGACCGTTCAACTTGTTAGGCCAGTCAACTCCTTTGCTTCTACTTTTACATAAGAGCTCTCTGGTCTGCTTCTAACCATAGGCTACATACTTGATAAAAGGCTGTCTCACTCCATCGTATAAACAGACTTCCTCAGTGCATTGCATGCACTGTCTTCACTAACACCCCTCAAGCACTTCCTGCTCCTTGAACTGCGAAATGAGTTTGTTGCTACCTTGAGACAAGGATACGAAATTATATTTTGCTGGATTCCCTGCCTCCTGGACATTCCGGGCAATGAGGCAGTAGATCGTGCAGCAATTACTTTCATAAATCGAACAGATGATCCCCACAACATTCCTTATGCAGACTACAAAGCTATTCTCAAGCGTCACGTTAAGTGTAAATGGTAGGCTGAATGGGATCAAGAAATCAGCAACAGGTTGCACATGATAAAACCTCCTTTGAGCGAATTGAGCGAAAGTGCACGCCACCAGGAACGCTTTTTGAGGTTGTCCTTTGCCGGCTCCGGATTGCCCCCCCCCCCCCCCGGTGTTAGCAGCGTGACTATGCTTTAAGCATTCCACATATTCTAGTTGAATGTCCCGCTTATCATGAAGAACGTCTTCTGTATTTTTCGCAACTGCATCAAGAACATATCCAACAACACCCAGCTCTGCTTTAAGTTATAATTCTCTCTTGACACACACCAATGTTTTCAAATTTTTAGACAGTATCGGCCTTTGACAACGATTCTAGCATTCTTAATCTAAAGATCCTGCCCATCACCCCTTTAGCTTTTGGTACACCACTACCACCTTTATTTAATTCCTGGCTACTAAAACCTCTTTTCTCTCTTTAACACTTTTTCAATAATAGTCTTGTTTTTGGCGCTTTATGGAAATAGTAGCTTTTGCGCCATAAACTCCAAATCAACCAACCAATCAACCAAATCTGCTCTTTCCTATTCCCGCAACCCTTCAACCCCTCTCCAATGGAGAGTGACTCGTTACCGTACCGGCCTTGGACGAAGCCTACTGGGCGGCGCTGGCTGACCACGTGCAAAGCATCCTCGGGAAGGCCTGTTAACCGTTTAGGAAGAATTTAACCAGCACGTGGCCACCGTGACAAAAACACTGCAAATATTTTCTTTAATGAATACAAGATTTCCCATGGTCAAAAGGAGAGCCAAGTACTAAAAGGACGAAGATGATTTCACACAGTCATGTCGGGTGACCTTGAATAACCTACGATGTTTGGAGTACTGTAAGTAGTGCAGCACTTCCAAATCAACGCTAGCGCACAACAAAATGGTCTTCATTCAAGTAGGGTTGGCCAACCTGGAAATTTCTTAATATTCAGATTGATTTTCCTTACCGTTATCACCACTGTTTTTTGTTTCTTGTAGATGCTTGCTCAAACTAGGTAGACGTTTTTGCCGAGAGTGCTTTTACTACAAACGTTAGAAACCAGAAGCTGCGAAGTGATGTCGCCGCGTCTGGTCTTGGAATGTGGTAGTAACAAAGAGTATAGCCTAGCTGCCACAAATTTGTGGCAGCAGAGTTTGCAGAGTCCTAAGAAAGGCAGTCGACGTCCACTGCACGGTGTACAAAGATCAATGTAAGATCGGATCAACCAATTTTTTTGTGCATTCCTATACGCACCCAATGAATAGACCGATTTGACTCCGGCCGATATCATTCTTCAGTTAAAGCCTATGACACGTCTTAGCGTCCTACATGCAGCGTCCTACATTAAGAGACGACAAGCTTAGATCAGTGCCGAAAAGAAACAAAAATAATATTAGCGAAATTTTTAAGCAGGCGATCAAGTTCTCGTCCGGGTATCACGTCCGACCACTACAGCATAATTGTCCGGTGAAGTGTTACACAAACTGAGTGCACGAACCTACATCATAAGGGAGCGAAATAAGTATCGTTTTGTGCAAGCGGATGACGTTCATTTGGCAAAACAATATTTGTGTGCACAGCAGAGCAGGAATCAAAACAACCTTCAGTAAGAAGTCACCGTGTCAAGGGATGGACTTTGAAGTCATTTCAAATCACTAGCTGTAGCTCAAAGAGCGACGTCCTTCATTTACCTGATATGGAACCCGATGTTCCAGTGAAAGGCATGCCCAAAGGAGCACCGTAGCATAGACGATCCACACCTGGGACTGCACAACGGACATAGGGGTGCTTCGACGCAGCATTCACAGGCGTGGACTTCCGAGCAGGTACTCCCTTGGGAGCATACAAATACTGTGACAGGAAGAAGTGTTGTGTTTGCTCCTAGGTTTGGACGCTACTGTGCTATCGTTGCGATAATAATTGTGGCTGTCCTGAATCACGTCCGACGGCACGCCAAGAGTTAACGCGTTCAGACGGTGGTTGTTCCAGAATGTTTTCGAATGTGCAAACAACAATGTAAAACTTGCGCTCGCTACAGAAAAAAACAAAAATAGAGTGAGATAATAAGGTGGGTCGCACGGTTGATGGTGTCCATTAGGATTGTTCTAGCAATTTATCATGAAGGCTGTTGTCCCAAAATAGTTGCGAATAACTGCAGAAGATGTTTTCTGCGTTGGTTCGGATAACTTGTTAATCAAACCCTCAAAAAACTGTTTACGGCCCTCAGAAGACGATGCAAAAAGTTTGTAAAGTTTGTATATTTAAAAGTATATGATTGAGGTGAGTACATCCCCTCAGTTTTGTGTGGTATTTAAATGCGTAGTGAACCCTTGTCAAGTCCTTGTATTTCGGAGAAGTGACTCTTTCAAAACACAAAGGTTATTCGATGAATATGCAATTTAAATTCTCGGGACTCACCGGATTTTTTTCTTAACCCATAAATTGATTACAGTCTAACAGCATTATAACTTGAAAGTGGCTTTATTTTTTACACTGGAAAAAAAAACCCTCTGAGGAGCACGTTTTATAATACACCATTGAAAACACCATTAATCCTGCATCAAAAATATAATAAAAATATGATTTGAACAGGTTGTGAATAACAGTAATTATGATTTATTATACACGAATATAAGGATAAACATGCAACATTGTGTTAAAGGCTGCCATTATTTGCAAATTTTTAAATGCAAAAGAAGTCCGCACATTATACAACCTGAATTATGAATTTAATTCATGCAGGTTCATGCTCTGTCCTCTGTTCCTTTATACTCTCTTTTGTACAATATTTAAATCGTCCCATTTTGCGTTGCATTAATGTTCCAATTTATTCTGTTTTTGTATTCCTTCGGTCGAGTAGGTGGTATTAATATAATCACTCAAGTGCATCATTTACTAATAGTAATGTGCGCTTAATCTTTTGTAGCGAAGTAAAGGGGGACGAAGCCCTGTCAGGCAAATTAGACCTCCACCTGATCCAGTCTCTCAGACAGGATTGTCTAAATAAACATTCAATATATCATTCCTTGGTTGTTTTAGCTACAATTTGAAATATATGCATTTAACATTTTAATCTCGACTCATGGTGATACAGAATGGGGGTTTTAAATCTCAGATATATCTTTGCAATATACATTGTGTCATTGCTCATATTAACTGCGCGTTTGGTTGTACCTTAGCACTCACCACACAAAGGGTTGTCAGAGGTTGATATATCGATTTACGGCGAGCCATTTCTTATTTTTAGACAGCTCTAAGCATTACGTGTTCGCGCTCTTTACACTAAGAGCGGAGACTCTCAGTAACTATATTCCTTGGCGAGCTCAAGCCAAAGGCAGGTTTCACACGTAACTTATTGTTTTGTGAAAATGAGTTCTTCTAAAATTTAGTTGTAAAAACTAAACAAAAATGTATCGTATCGAAAATAATTCTTGGTGAGGAGGAACAAGAGGGACAAAGGAAAACAAAAGTTTTTTTGCAATATACTGTAGGCTTTGACAAATCTCCTAATGGTTAACCTGAATTTCAAATAGAAATGTCTTAATTTAGAACATTAAAGGGCGCTTCTAACAACGCGCTTCAGAGTCCCGATATTCCTTAAAGCCATTCCCGATGTGCAAGCAAGTGTGTGGTTATTTTAGAACAGGTTTTGGATTTTGAACAGATGCTTAACTGTCCGCTTTCCTGGAGTTCCCTGAATGCAAACAATGACGCGCTGTAGGTGAATGTCGAAGTTCAAAAAACGTCCCCATCTCCTCATTATACCTTGTTTCACGATTACTTGGCGAACTGTGGAGGCTGCTTTCTTCGGGACCGAGCAACAGTGTCGGACGAAGACACGTGACAAGTCTGTGATCAAGGGAAACATGGCATGTGACGAGTCCATAATCAAGGAAAACATGGAGCGAGTCGGAGAAACTCTTTTCGGACGTATGTAACGATAATCATGGCATACAGATTAACCCCGATACAATAGACTGGACTCATCGGATTGGCAGGTTTAGCCCAAATAAGGAACGACCTATTGTCGTAAAGTTTGCTTTCTTTAAGCATAAATCTCCCTACTGAAAAAAACCATACGCACCCATACGACCCATATCCCATAATACCATACGACTCACATGGGTCGTATGGTTTTGCCAGAAATCAGCAGAGTTTACAATTTTAAGTGATCCCATACGGTCAGTTATTTGTAATGCACGTAATATCCACACAAAAATATAACAATTTTATGACCGCGGCACGCCAAATAAATATATTTAAAATTTTGAATAATGACAAATAATTTAAAACACATGTAAGAAAACACCTTCGTTTATACACCATTTGACGGGCAATGTGCTACACATAACCAAGACCAAAAACCAAATTGGCGTTGGCATTCCTCATTCAGTAACTGCATAAAATGTGTCGTATGGTTCATTCATATGGTATTATGGGATATGGTTCGTATGGGTCGTATGGTTTTTTTCACTAGGAGAAGCTGTGCTACGGTCATCCTACAGGCTAAAAAATACCAACATTTCTGTTGACGAGGATTTCCCAAGAAATGTGAAGCTTGCGAGAAAGAAACTGCTAGACTTCGCCCGTACACAGGGAGGTACTTACAAACTTCGCGTTGACAAACTGTTCGTAGGTGATAACAACACCTTTTAATTATGAAACTTGCCAAGTCTATGAAGATACCACCTAACTAGCCAGACATAGCTTCAATGAAACTGCAACTTCGAAGTTAAAGAAAATCAATGATAAAGAAATACCAAGTTCACTCTCAGGTTTGTTTACTAATATAAGAAGCGTTATCCGCAATCGCGATGAGCTATCATCACTTGTTGATGCGTCATCTAGGGATGTTGTCGCTTTAACTGAATCATGGCTTTCCAGTGCTTACCGCGATTGTGAATTTTTTGATTGTACTGAAAGTTAGAGTTTTTTTCGTTCTGATCGAATTGATAGACGTGGTGGCGGGGTTTTGATCGCAATAAAAAGTAACCTTCAATGCTCTCATATAGATATTGCTACATCACTAGAACTGGTATCCGTGTGTTTGCAGTGTGTCGATTGAAATGTTATTGTGTGCGCGTGCTATCGTCCTCCCAACGCGACCGCAGACTTTTGCTCCAAGTTACACGATACTTTAAATACAATTTTGTCTAGATTTCCTCTTGCGCTCATTTTAGTGCTGGTTGAATTTAACCTACTCCTTATTGATTGGACTGGTGCTTTCCCAACAATTACTTGCAATTCGCCCGTTTACTCGGATTGTCTTGATCTTTGTTCTGAGTTTTCTTTTTCTCAACTTGTTACTCAACCCACTAGCATTACCGATACTACAGCCACTGTGTTGAATCTAATTCTTTCCACTGACCCTAGCCTCGTCTCTTCCATAACCCACTTACCAGGAATTAGCGATCATTGCATTGATTAGTGACCATTCAACCTGTATACTCCAATGCGTGTTTTGATTAAAAATACTAAGGAATTCCGTGATTATAGTAAGGCAAATCTCGACGCAATAAATGACGAGTTAGCTGCCTTCGTGGATGAATTCCTACTTTCTTTTTCAGAACGTTCGGTTGAAATTAATTGGAAGTTTCTTAAAATATGGTTCATTCTCTAATCACATTGTTCATTTCATGTAGGTATTTTGTTTCTAAACCACAGACTCCTTAGTTTAATGTCACACTGAAACGTCTTTCTAATAAGAGGAAACGTATTTTCCGTGCTGCGAAGTCCTCTGCCTTTACTGCTCGTTGGGATCTTTACAAAGAAGTTTCGAGCTCCTATAGGAATGCCGTGAAAGAGGCCAGAACGATTTTTTTAATGCAACGTTACCTTCCATGTTATCCAATAGTACCAAGCAATTTTGGAGTGATGTGAACGGCCCCAAAAATACTGTTCTCTCACTTACAGGGGATGACGGTGTCAATATTCCGAGCGAGCACTGTGCATCTGTACTAAATGATATTTTTGTGAAAGCGTTTTCTAGTGATGTTGACTCAGATTGCCCCACTTATCCTGTTTATAACTTCTTTCCAATGGAAACGCTTGTTTTTGAGTATGACGGGATTGTTAAACAAATCGATGATCTTAAAGTGTCCTCGTCGAGCGGTGTTGATAACATAATCTCTAAATTTCTTAAATCCACAAACGTTACATTTCATTTTTCCTTCTAAACATTTTCGAACAATCACTTGACCTTGGCATTTTGCCGGATGATTGGAAAATAGGAAAGGTGGTTCCGCTTCATAAATCAGGCAACAAATATAGTCCTCTTAATTATCGACCCATTTCCTTAACCAGCACGCCCTAGCTGTAAAGGTTTAGAGCACATCATTTTCTCTAATCTAGTAAGTTTTTTTTTAAATTCTAATTCTTTTTTTCACCCTCGCACCATGGTTTCCGGAAATCCCTGTCCTGTGAAACACAAGTTCTAACTTTTACTAATGATCTCTTTTCCATCCTTGACCGTGGATCTCAGGTTGAGTGCGTCTTTCTCGACTTTTGCAAAGCCTTTGATAATCTATATCACTAACTACTGTTTCTTAAGCTTGACACACTGAATAATGATCCTAAAGTCTTGTCCTGGATTAAATGTTTTCTCACTAATCGATCACAGTTTGGTACTACCAATGAGGCAAATTCTTGCCTCAGTGCCGTCACCTCCGGTGTTCCCCAGGGGTCCGTTTTGGGACCCCTTTTGTTTCTTATTTATTTTAATGACATACCAATGTGTGTATCATCCCCTATTAGCTTAATCGCAAATGATTGTGTAATATATCGTGAAATTACTAACGAATCCGACGCGGCACTTCTTCAAGCTGATTTATGAACGGTATCGGAATGGTGCAACTTATGGCAAAAGACTCTCAATACTAACAAATATAAAACTATGGGGGTGTCTCGTCATAACACATCACCATCACCATACTCAATATGTAATATTCAGCTGGCATATGTAGCCTCTTTCAAGTATTTCGGTGTTCACGTCACTTCTAACCTATCATTGAAATCTCATTCTGATCACACAATCGCTAACGCTAATTCGATGCTCGGGTAATTAAAAAGAAACCAAAACTTCTCATGTATGCGACATTAAAACGTTCAAAGTTGGAATATGCCACAGCAATCTAGGATCCAGGTCACTGAACGCTTATAACAAACATCAAAGCCCTGCAAAATCGCGCCGCACGATTCATATTTTGCAACAATCATCGCACCTCAATTGTCTCATCTATGGAAACTACCCTAGCCGTGCCTCTTCTTTACTCATGTCGGAAAATATCTCGTCTATGCCTCTTCTACGAAATCTCTCATTTCAACGCTTCACTGAAAAACAAACTATTCATTAGCCCGCCTTTCATTTCTCCCCGCGTTGATCACAAACTTAAAGTTGGCATACCTCATTGCGAAACTTCAGCTTACATCAACTCGTTCATCCCTAGAACGTCATCTGAATGGAACCACCTTCCCGCATCATTAGTAGCCATTCCATCAATAGATTTATTTGGAAAAGCCATAACTACTCACTTTTGCTAGGATTATGCCGAACTAACATTTATAACCAAGTTGACTTGTTTGATTTTTATGCAGAGTAAATATTTTATGTCCACCCCCTCTTTAATGCCTGAAAAAATCAACTGAAACGCTCGCTCGACGTGTTGTCGCGCGCTTTGCTCCGTCGATTTTATTGGGTCACTGGCGCCGTAGCTTCCGCAGTTCCCCTAGTTGTCGTGAAACGGAGCATATCTCGGCAGCGCACCCTTGCTAAGTGCGTTGACGACACAAGTGACAATGAGATTTAAACTACTACGTCACTCTTAAAAGCATTAGATTGGGCAGAGCTTTGTGCGCTCCTTTGGCCCTCATTTTTTTTAATGGGCCATAAACCCCGAAAATTAATCAATTAATTGATATCTAAAAGACCATTACCGTATTGCATTTTGTTTTTGTAAATTGGTTTGACATCTGAAAGTAATGGCCATTAAATGTGCATTTGTAATGATGAACCCTAAAAGAGACAACAAAATTGTTACTTAACAAATTCTAGTTAATTATTCAGCTTAGCCTGATGATTATACATCGTTTATTGTTCTCCCAGTCTGATAAAAACATGGTAAAGACGGCGCTCTTCTAAGTCACATCTTTAAAATCCTGTTCGAATGAAAATCAAACACCCTGCCTATCAATGTATCGCCAGAGTTTGTTTTTAATTAAATTAGTGAATTTCTTTATGAATAACGTTTAGTTTCTACGTTCGAACCTTTTAGGAGCTACAGATACAGAGAACCGACCAAGTATGAAAGTGGGTGTAACCTTTCTCTGCGACACGTCGTTTCTGACTTCGAGGATGAAAGAGCCTGCTCCAAAGTCTTCCGTTTTAAGATATCTAAACGTGATGTTGCACGCGGTATGTACCATGTTATATTTTTTTTTCAGCAAATACTATGACGCAGTCCGGCTTAAAAATAAAAGAGTCAACATTGGCAGAAACATGGCAGCAATAAGTTTGATCATCAATGTGGGAATCAGTATCTAAAAAACTCAACTGAAGCCATAAAATATTAGAATGTTGTAAAGTAAATTATCTAAAAGTATATACAATCAAGACACCCACCGCATTCGACCAAGCGCAAGAAATGTGCTATTATTAAATTATTCAATTTTTCTTTTAACGGGAGATAACCTCCATGGCAATTGATTAAGCCACCGAAGAAATTTCGACGAAAGTGTATGGAAACATATATATATATGTATATAGTTATGAAATATTACTTGTTATAGTAAGTTAGAAAAAATAGCACAGAATGAGGGGCGGACTTACCGAAAGTCAAAGCATGCAGCTGCCAAAGGTAACACTAGTTTGGGGGCAGCAAATTTTTTAGGTTGGTTAGGGTTACGCCAAGTTTTTCAACCTTAGTCAAACTAGAACTTCTATTGAATGAGGACTTCATTACAGATATGTTTCATCTGCCCCCACTTTTAGCACTGAGAATTCATGCGAGCTTCACGTTTTATCTTTGTGTTAGCTTCAAAGTGCAGTACCATTTGGATTTCAATCAATGAATTAAACAGATTGAAAACTGTACTTCCAGTTTGAAATAAGTTATATCAAAGGTGTACCCATGCGATTTTGAAATACACCTGGGAAAATCACTTATTTTTTATAGTAGGCTCCTACTACAGTCTCGTATCCGACATAAGCAAAATTGCTCTGGAGCTTTTAGCAACTGCATAGGCCTAGAGATATAGCGTTTGTCCGATGGGAGTTTTTAAACATATTTATTGAGATAGAGAGGTGTGTTTAACAGGTCTGGCCTTTTATTGTTTTAAATAGGATGTCAAAAGGTTGATTTTAAAGAAACGGGAACTGGCGAGTTATTTTTTGAAAGGTCAAAACTAGTTGTCTTTTGCACTGCCCCTAACCATTCCGTCCTCAATTTATAGCAAAATCATCAAACCTTTCTGATGATAGGTCAGTAAATTAGTCACTTCTAGGATGAGGCTTCATTTTATTAATATTATGCCACACCGCACTCTTGTTATTTATAAAAGGTGATTTCGCAAATTGCAATCAATCTTCGGAGGAAGGAGCATATACAGCATGGGAAAAAAGTTTTAGTTTATATTATTCCGCAACGTTTTTTAACAGAAAATTTCTGTTATCAACCTTAGACAAAAAAAAATCATGGCACATCGCTGGGCACGGGTGACAACAAAATCAATTATAAACCATGCCGGAAAGTCTGAAACTGCTTTTTAATTTTAGTAAGGGGGTGACAGTAAGAAGCAGCGCATTTGGTACGCCTTGAAAAATTCAAAATCGAAACGTACATACCTAAGATTGGGTTCGCGATTCTCGTGCTAAAATCAAAGGTGGTGAGCTTTAAGAAGGTAGAAACATCCGTGACCATGTTTTCTATGTTCTATACTGTCCTGTTCGACATAGGCACATTGGTTTGCGAGCCCGCTCACAGGTGGTGTGCTGACCACAAAAAGCATCATTTTTGGCAAAGGAATTATTGAGTCATTCATCCTGAAGAATGTTGACAATAATGTGCCCGCGCCTTTTCTTGGTCTTTTCAAAGAGGATATAATCTTCTTGAGTCCGGAATAAGCGTAGATTGTAGCCGCTCTCCACCCTACCAGAATGTTGTCGTGCTCAGGCTGTTACTTCACATTTTATCTTATTTTCTTTTTTTACAATTTTATCTTTGCACCTTCTTTGTCTCTTCTTGTCTCCCTTTCTTTCCTTTTCTTTGGGGGTTTTGAATTGCAGGAAGTGCTATTAAGCTTATTTATGTCAATGCTAGTTGAGAGAAATGTTCGTCGTCCTTCGCCCCCAAGTTTGTTTCATACTTTATGTGGTCAGTCAATTTTACCATCACGCCCTTCAGTTAATTCGTACTTGATCTAGTTTCCCAATTTAAAAACTATATCTTACAAACAGTAGAATATCGTGATGAAAGAGACGTCAATGAAACGTAAACATTGAGGAATTTACGCTCTATTTGTTCTAATTAGGCACCCTCAATCTCTCATACCGCGACGCCTATATTATCAATATTAAATTTCAGACGGATTTCGCAGAGTTCAAATTAGTGAATGAAAAATACAGTATCCTAAAGCTGACTTCCATAAAACTCCAGCCTGAAACACTAATCTATGTGAGCAATAATACATCTGCGTTGAATCTTTTGCAGGCGGAAGTATATTTCAGGGAACTTGAGTGCCCCAAGATAGAACTCTACCTTGTCGAGCTGTACAATACGACAGTATGTGGTTTCTGTTTTAAATGTTATTCAAATATATTTTCAAATGTATTTTCTTGCATTTTTTACGTGGCCAGTTACCACCACGCGCAATGTGAGCTGAAACAGTCGTTTAATGCTGCTTTGGTTTATCTGCCCATTTTGGAAAGCTTTGGTTGGGACTAGGCATGGTATGAGAAGTTGAATTGTTATCCTCAGGACTATTCAACAAATACGGATTTTTTTTATTTAGCTTGTGGGGTCCGCAGACGCAGAAAAAGTCCGCATCGGGTGTTTCAGCTATAATTTTCCGCAAGGGGGACGGTAATTTAAATGAGCTTTTTAGCTTTCGCACTCCATATCGATTTATTGTTTTCTTAAATCCAGCCCATTTCTTAGGTTGAAGTTAGCGCAAGGCAGGTCTACCGGTTAACGTCACGACCAATAAAGATGAACATCAGCTAATAAACGAAATGCACTGAATGCCTACAGTCACTACTGACGTTTCGGCACGAGACGTGACTTGTTTAGGAACTAGTATGTCAATCGTACGTAACGTCGGTAAATGATTAGTAAGGTCAAAATCGGCATATATTCGTATTCCTAGAACGCAGGTGGTAAACATCATCACTTTCCAGGAAATGTTTACCGTAGTCTCATAGCCTTGCTCTAATTGCAATTTCGGTGTTGATTACCTTCGACGCGCTGTTTGTTCTTCGACAAGGTCATTCTGAAAAGCAATTGTTAACTTAAAAAAACACTGAGATAAACAAAACATGTTTAAAAAACAAAAAAAAAAACATTAAAACAATTCCAGTAAAAAATGAAAGACGTTTACAACTTTTTGTATTGCCGATTTAGAGCGCAGCTCTTGAGGAGGATGAGGGGAGGGTACCGAGGGGAGGGTATGCCCTTCCTCCTCGTCCGTACCCTCTCCTCCTCCCCTCCCCCTTCTTTCTCGCACGAAACGCGCGTCGTCACGCGACGTTTCGGCGCGGTGCCGAAACGTCACCGTAGTGCATTATGGAAAACGTCCCATAATGCACCGCGGCGACGTTTCGGCATGGTGACGTTTCGGCACCGTGTCGAAACTTCCGCGCGGTGCATAATGGGAAACATCTCATAATGCACCTCGGTGACGTTTAGGTACGGTGTCGTTTCGGTACCATGCCGAAACGTCACCGCGGTGCATTTTGGGACGTTTCCCAGAATGCACCGTGCGGTTACGCCGACGGCGACGGCGATACCACTCAAGCCGGAAACGGGCGCCTAAGAGCTGCGCTCTAAAATAATTTTCGACATATTTACGCCGTTAGACGCAATTTAAAGGGAGTTAGCCCTCCTCTAGGACCGGCCAATACGGGAAGTAGAGTAGCTACAATAGCAGCACACTTCCCCGGCTTATACTTGGGCCAGTTTGGCGCAAGCTTAGGTCAGGCTCGAGCCAAGTTGGCTGTAGCTCGAGCCAGCCTAGCCCAAGCCTGAGCCGAGCAAATGTGCTACTTCGGTAGCTACTCTACGCTTTTTTAGTCTCATTCGCTGAAGAGACGATAGTCTTGTGCAATGTTCGCCGTAAAATTATTTTTCAATATTGTGAAAATGATTATTTCAAGGTAATTTTATTACCGAATAAGAAACAATATAGAAATAGAGTTTATAAATTTCAAAAATATCATGACATCACCTTCTCAGCCTCGGTTTTTTACGATAACACGCATTGCTTAAGGCTTTCGCGATATGCAGTTTTATACAGTGTGCAACTAGTTGGGCTGATATCTATGTTCATAAGTTTAGGTAGTTTTGCGTTCACTGAGATATTAAGAAGATCTCAACAGACGTAGTTTGGAGCAAACGACTGTCGCAATACGCGCCTTCGGAGGCATTGTGCGCTTGCTCATTTTCGTTGAGGGGCTGGCGTAAGCTTTGCGAATCACGATAAACAATTTGCTCCATCTAGAATGATTTGTTCGTTCGCGTGTTTTGATGCTGAATAAAGGTGTCGGTTCACGTAAAATCGGTCTCACTGCTTTGGGAATCGTGGAAACGTTGTGGTTGATATTAGGAATAGAGAACTTTGAGGTAAGCTACAAAGAAAGTACTTTGAAAGTCATTTTGCCGGAAGCAGTTGGGTGTTCGCAGACTCAGAAAAAGTCCACATCGGGTGTTTCAGCTCTAATTTCCCGCGGGGACGGTAATTTAAATGAGCTCTTTAGCTTTCGCACTCCATATCGATTCATTGTTTTCTTAAATCCAGCCCATCTCTTAGCTTGAAGTTAGCGCAAGGCAGGTCTACCGGTTAACGTCACGACCAATAAAGATGAGCATCAGCTAATAAACGAAATGCACTGAATGCCTACATTCACTACTGACGTTTCGGCACTAGACGTGACTTGTTTAGGAACGAGTATGTCAATCGTACGTAACGTCGGTATATAATTAGTAAGGTCAAAATCGGAATATATTCGTATTCCTAGAACGCAGGTAGTAAACATCATCACTTTCCAGGAAATGTTTACCGTAGTCTCATAGCCTCGCTCTAATAGCAATTTTGGTGTTGATTACCTTCGACGCGTTGTTTGTCCTTCGACAAGGTCATTCTGAAAAGCAATTGTTAACTTAAAAAACACTGAGATAAACAAAAAAAATGTTTAAAAACCTAAGAAAAATACATTAAAACAATTCCAGTAAAAAATGAAAGACGTTTACAAATTTCTGTATTGCCGATTTAGAGCGCAGCTCTTGAGGAGGATGAGGGGAGGGTACCGAGGGGAGGGTATGCCCGCCCTCCTCATCCCTACCCTCTTCTCCTCCCCTCCCCCTTCTTTCTCGCACGAAACGCGCGCCGTCACGCGACGGTTCGGCGTGGTGCCGAAACGTCACAGTAGTGCATTATGGGAAACGTTCCATAATGCACCGCGGCGACGTTTCGGCATGGTGACGTTTCGGCACCGTGTCGAAATTTCCGCGCGGTGCATAATGGGAAACATCTCATAATGCACCTCCGTGACGTTTAGGTACGGTGTCGTTTCGGCACCATGCCGAAACGTCACCCTGGTGCATTATAGGACGTTTCCCAGAATGCACCGTGCGGTTACGCCGACGGCGACGGCGATACCACTCAAGCCGGAAACGGGCGCCGAAGAGCTGCGCCCTAAAATAATTTGCGCCATATTTACGCCGTTAGACGCAATTTAAGGGGAGTTAGCCCTGCTCTAGGACCCGCCAATACGGGAAGTAGAGGAGCTACAATAGCAGCACACTTCCCCGGCTTATACTTGGGCCAGTTTGGCGCAAGCTTAGGTCAGGCTTGAGCCAAGTTGGCTCTAGCTCGCGCCAGCCTAGCCCAAGCCTGGGCCGAGCAAATGTGCTACTTCGGTAGCTACTCTACGCTTTTTTAGTGTCATTCGCTGAAGAGACGATAGTCTTGTGCAATGTTCGCCGTAAAATTATTTTTCTGTATTGTGGAAATAATTATTTCAAGATAATTTTATTACTGAATAAGAAACAATATAGAAAAAGATTTTATAAATTTTATAAATATCATGACATCACCTTCTCAGCCTCGGTTTTTTACGACAACACGCATTGCTTAAGGCTTTCGCGGTGTGCAGTTTTATACAGTGTGCAACTAGTTGGGCTGATATCTATGTTCATGAGTTTAGGTTGTTTCGCGTTCACTGAGATGTTAAGAAGATCTCAACAGACGTAGTTTGGAGCAAACGACTGTCGCAATACGCGCCTTCGGAGGCACTATGCGCTTGCTCATTTTCGTTGCGGGGCTGGCGTAAGCTTTTCGAATCACGATAAACAATTTGCTCCATCTATTATGATTTGTTCGTTCGCGTTTTTTGATGCTGAATAAAGGTGTCAGTTCCCGTAAAATTGGTCTCACTGCTTTGAGAATCGTGGAAACGTTGTGGTTGATATTAGGAATCGTAACTTGGAGCTAAGCTACAAAGAAAGTACTTTGAAAGTCATTTTGCCGGAAGCAGTTGGGTGTTCGCCTCGCTTCAGGTTTGTCCAGGTACGTCTCTGTAATTTCGCTTCAGAAGACGAATAGCTCTTTGATATTTAAATGTGCACACGGCTTGCTAGCGCGAATATTTGAGGTCATCTCTTAATAGACCGATCTCACGAAGCGTTCGGCACGTGCGTGATGCCGGCATAACTTCAGTTCACAGGAGACAGGCGGCAGAACCCGAGATATCTCATGCTCTGCACGTGCAGAGATACAGCGAGGTTGTGGCACGGGGAGAAAGACTTAGGGTCTCTCGAGGCATTGCGGCCACGGGGAAGTACACAAACTGGCTGGTGAAATCTAACTGTCGCTCGCCTTGACTCTCACCACTCTTGCTCGCGGACGCTGTGCACGGAAACAACAATCACAAAGAAGTTGAAAGGACCGCATATTTATTTTGCCGATTTATTTTTAGAGCGCAGCTCTTGTGCGCCGGTTTCGGTGTTGAACGGCGTCGCCGTCGGCGTAACCGCGCGCGTTGCATTATGGGATATCTATGTTTCCCCTTTCAACGTAGCGGGATAACTTAACCCGCTAAACTTAGCAAGGAAAATTTCCCGCTAAACTTAGGAGGAAACGTAGCAAAAAAATCCCCGCTAAACTTATCAGGTGAAATTCAACGCTAAATTTAGCAATTCCCTATTGAAAATATTTCTAAAGGGCCCGTCAGCCTTGAAGGATTATGGGACCGCACAGGCCTTCAAAACCCCTCAAAAATACCCTACAGAAAAACCCTTCAGGGATACCCCATAGAAAAACCCTTTAGCCCCGCAGCCCTTCAGCCCGTCAGACCCTTTAGCCCGTCAAACCTTTAGACGCCCAAAAGACTGTGAACCATACTCAAAAATGCAGTTCAAAACATTATTGAAAATTTATTGCAGACATTTAGTTTTACATGCATATTATAACTAAAAAGGCGATAAAAAGCAACGTTTGTTCAAACCCGGCGCAAGGAGCTGTAGACGAAAGAGATCATATCAAATAGGGACAACTGACTTCTTTATCACAAAGAAAAATATCTTTCAAAGTACTCACAATGCCGCTTTGTGTATTCCTGATGTACGGTAGTTCAGCTAATAAAACCGAGCAAGTGCACCTCACGGACACATACACAGTCTCAGTAAGCACATTTAGCGAAAACCACGAACTCGCAAGCAGCACCCGCCGCCGTTGCGAAATCCTGAGCACAGTCATGGTTACGTCCACGATAACGTCGCGCCGGCGTCTTCGGCGTATTTTTCGCTAGCTGGATGCTTCTGAGGTCCAACGGACGAAGATGCGCAAGGAACACATCCGGACAGCGGCCGTCATCCACCGTCTCAGGACCCACTTTATCATAATCCCGGTGCGCAGGCACAACATGCGGTGGGAAGCTGACCCCGCCTGCCAGGCTTTGCAGCGAGTAAGCCGACACCGGCCACCATCTTCTTGAATGCGCTGAACAGGATGGCGCTCGAGCGGTGCTGAAGGCGGCCAACGCCGAACTGGAGTTCACCTGCGTAACCAAGGAAGAAACTGCACGGATCAAAACAGATCAAGGGGCGAGCTTTCAAAGCCATGCTCACCTTTCTAGAGGAAACAGGTCCGTTCCAGATATCCACAGCGGTAAGAAGCAAGCCGCCCACGAGTGGAAAGAAAATGGCCATAGCGGCATCCTGGCCTCCTCACACCACTTTCTCCCGCCGGCCAATGGGCCTCCTGCGTTGCCCAGGGGGTGCTGCGAAAAGGCCTTGTTTTGGGTAGTACAGACTTTAGCGTCTCAAACTGCCACGCATGCAGAAGCGTGCCAGCTCTGGTGCCGAGCGCGAGATCACGATGAAAATACAAAGAAACAACAAAAATTCGAACGCCGTCAAAGCTAAGACGCTAAGCGCGTGAGCCAAGAACAGCCGTACCGCGCGTTTCAAAGTAGACATGACAAAGAAAAAGAAAAATTAAAGCGTCGCTTCACAGGTGTTTTGACGTCACCACCCAGAGATAAGAGACGCGTACCCTAGCGGTGGTGTCATGAATTTGGGACTTTTGATTGTCTTGCGGCGTTGAGTCTGGCCGATTTCTTGCGTCCAAAGGTGTTTTTCATTCTTCAGCACAAGACAAAATTAAAAAAGCTCAACCAACGTGCCATAAGTAGTGCGAGGCTCAATCAGTTGAGCTTGTACTACCCAAAAGGAGGGCGCTACAGTTTGTTCGAAGCCAGAGCCGTTTATTGAGAGAGTTTGGCCATACATTGGTTTGAAAAGGCGAGCATCTCGGGCCAACCACAGGCCGCGAAACAGCCCCTAGCGGTGGTCGCGTGCTCTAAATTTGTGCCACGACTATACTTCGTTTCACCTTATGTGCGAGCGAAGGCAAAACTGGAAGCGCGAGCACGGAAGCTCCGTGCGTTCAGGCTTTGCTCGAGCGCGCGAGCTGGGGAGAAATGCAAAAAGCGCAGGTCTCGCTCTTCTAGCTTTGGCTTCGCTCGCAGGTAAAGTGAAACGAAGTATAATTTGAGCCGTGCCGAGCGGAACTCCGCGTCTCAAGACGCTCGCGCACCCCACCCTTTGCACTGCTTTCTTTCAGCCAGTCTCAGGACGCTGTTCTAGCAGTGCAGACAAAGGCATGGGCACGAGCGCGTGGCTTTGGAAAGTGCCTCCTATGCACGAGGTCTCGCACAAACAATAGCGTTTCGCTGAGCTAGGCTCACGCGCCTGTGCCTTTGTCTTCACTGTCGACATGTGTGAGATGGAGTAGAGGTCTCCTGATTGGTCGACGCTGTGTCACAAATTTTGTTTACGCTCTAAGCGTGGGGGGAATATTCGGCGCTGGCGGCGGCCTTTGCTCCGCCTATTGTCCAAACTCTCCTTATATACGCCTCTGTTCGAAGCTTCAGTGCAGGAGGCCTATGGCCAGGCACCTGGCAGCCCTGCACCCCCTCCCCATCGCCGGGCGGAGAGAGGCGCTGTTTGGCTTGCTCTTTGGGGACCGTCACCCGTGGAGGAACCGGTTCCCGGAACGAGTCGCTCTCGTGCGCATCCCTATTCCTGGAAAACGCACTGCTCTCGGCTTTTTTTTTTTTTATTTGTGGTTGCACGGATTTCGCATCGAGCGGACAGGACTGCGTTCGCCTCAAAACGCCGCTCGGCCAACACTACTCGGCCGGCGCCTCCAATTCTTCACATGGCGCGGTCGCCCTTTGTGGCCTCCTTGGCGACCGAACAGCCGGGCAGTGACAGACAGGTCCAGGAGCCCACTCGTATTTGATAGAAGAGCCGTAATAAAAATAGGAGCGTACACACATACGATCGGCATTCTCCAAATACTCTAAACGACTAAATTTTCGCGAGAACCTAATTTTCGCGAATTTTGCGAAATCGCTTACATTTCGCGAAAATATGTCCCGCCAACAATTCGGGCAATATGTGAACACTACGGAAGCTACACTCAATTTTCGAAAATTAGAACCCGCGAATAATTTCAAATTTTCAGCTTTGGCCCGATTCGCGAAAATTTGAGCCCGCGAAAATAAGTCGTTTACCGTACTTATTTTTCTCCGTCGCGTAAAATAAGCAGCTGTGTTCTAATTCTCCGAAATGTGTTCTCTCCACCTAAGCCGTTGCCCACAGACATCTCAAGAAGCCTGAAGGTTTTCCCGACCCCATTAGAAAAGCACTTGACAGGCTTTCAGACATTTCAAGGCATTGTAAAGAAACTTCAGACATTTCAGGAGAGCCTCTGACGGAGCTAGCGAACCCACCAGAAAATATTGGTGCCCCCTTCAAACATCTCAGAAATTCTTGAAGTCCCTTTCACACCCTTTAAAAAAATCCTGAAGTCCCATCAGAGCGATTTTCAATAGGGTTAAGTTTCCCATCTATATCTAGCGGGAAAAATTCGCGGACATTTCGCGCTAAATGCGAAGCCGAGAGGAGAGAAGGTGGGGAGAGTACGGAGGGAGAGAAGAGGCATACCCTCAACTTGTCCTCCTCAAAGCTGCGCTTCAATTTCGAATTACAAAGAATTGTAAAAGTCTTTCATTTTTTTTGTCCTTTCTGTCGTTTTTTAGCAGACATGTACAGACACCGACAGGACGCTAGTATTGAACGCTGGATCGTGCATGATGGAACGCCAGAACGCCGCTTTTATAGTCGCGTCTTGTAGGGATCCCAGAGGGTAGTAGACGGGGGCGGAATACCAGGCGGACGCCCGCGATGGTAGACGCTGATGCGGCGGTTTCATGAACGCGCTTTGCGGGCGTTGCACACGGTTACAGAGGGTGCTGGAAAAGCAGACGATGACGGAGGCTGCCACGCGTCTGTTCGTAACGACTGGTAGGTGGTGACAGACGCCAGACTAGATGCACCGGACGTCGCGACTCGGAGAAACTAAGATCATAAAGATATTCGGCCGAGCAGCCAAGCGAGTAGTAATGGGAAGGGCCACCTATCTGTGGACGGGGCGTAGAGCGAGTTATGACCTCCGCCTGGAATGTGTTTTGCGGTGTAAATGTCGCGCAAGAAAGGGTAGAAACGTTTTATTTGTGTTATACTAATCCCATCTACACTTCGTTTCAGCTTAAGCAGTGAGCTCAGGCAAAAGATGGAGACGGTACACACTTTTGAGATGGTTTTTCTTACGGTTCGAAAAAATAAAGTTTTAAAAGTATTGTGTTTTTTTGTACATAAACGTTCCGCAATATTTTGTTCCTGTCATGTTAAGAATTAAGTATAACGAAACAAAAAATGATATTCATTCAAGGTTATTTTCTATACCTGTGCTGTTTGTTGTTTGATAATTTGCTGAAAAAGCGTACGCCTTCTGGCAACATTGGAGCTTTCGTATCTTCAACGTGCGTCCAGGCGTACTCGACCGACTTTGTGCCATCATGATTTTTATGTGATTTCGTCTCCACAATGGCCAACTCATCTGCTCCGAAGGTTTCTCCGAACCGCGTCAAGACGGTCTTCGCCAGAGGCTCATTTTGGAGTCAGGCGCGACAAGTTGTGCTGAATGTGTGCTGTACACTTCGCCAGCAATTGTCAACTGCATCGTACCGCGAGATTGTTCAGCGAAAATCTGAACTCACAGGCATCAGAAAATTTACGAAGTTCAAATGGAAACTGGTAGCCTAGTCGATGCACCAAGAACTGATTGTATCTCCTCCGAGCGGTTGACGAAGCGGTTAAGGAAGATAGTATCTTCGGCGATTCCGGAAGCTCTCAACTCCTTTTATCTGAAAGCAATGGGAAGAATTGTCCACGACTACTTTAGAAAGTCCAGCTTTAACGACTGTAAGGGTCGTTTGCCATCTTATATTTTCGAAGTTTTCCATTTGTCATTCAGGTTCGGTGATTGTGAGCTCAGCGTATTAAAACCTCGAAAACCAAAACGCATCCGGTTTACAATATACGCTTTAGCTATGTAGGTAAGAATAGTATTATGCATACGCTGGACTCAAAGAAAGGTTCCATGGAACCAAGGAATAATTGAAGTACAACTAAATTGGATTTAGACACTTTCATTATATTGCGCGAGCGATTAACTCTTCTATATACGGCAGACTGGAGGCTAGATATATTAATGATAAAAATTACTTCCATGCTTTGTGTTTGCCGCCAACTGTATTTACCACTCAGTCAAGGTCCAAGCCACTCCGACCCGCAGCTCAATGTAAAAGACAATTCCAGACTGGAAAATGACTTATGGAGATTATTGGGACCATACAGTGCTCAAGGCCGAGCTGTTGAGCCTAGTGAACATTGCGGAAGTGGAACGACCTGACCTAGAAAAGTGCCGCGTGGGCGCTGAAGCACAGCAACATGGCCATGTTGTTCTTCGACTAGTTGAATATCACTGTGAGTAAAATCATATTGAGTTCATCTGGACCCAGGGAAAGGGTTATATTGCAAGTCAAAGCATGTGTTTCAAGCTTGTAGATGTGGTAGCCTTGACCCCAGCAGCCCTCGAGCAAGTGACTGCTGAGAATTGGTCAAGCAACGCACGTCACGCCATCTCAGTGGAAAAGAGAATACAGACAAAAGACAAGCTCATAAACCTTGCCATTGACCGATTCATCTTTGCAGCCGATGGTAACTCTGCCGAGGATGACTCTGACTACGAAAACGACGAGAACAAGGGTTGTGAGGCACTGGAGTCGTGACCCAGCCAGGGGCTACCCGACAGGTAATGAGGTTGGAGACAAGCAGTCAAGGGGTATTTGTTGGTACAACGAGCAAAGAGGAATTTTCTGCACGACTTCACCAAGCAAGAAAATTCGACATCTGGTTAGATTTGAAGACAAAGACTGGCTAACAGAGAGACACTGGATAATCGTGACAGTTGTCACAACGGGCAAGAGACCTTCGTTGATGAACCGTGCTAAGAGAGGAATCTTAAGTGTGGCTTGGGTCTAGACAAAAAATGAGAAGGCTGATTGGAATGAAAGACAGAGACTGGCTAACAGAGACACACTGGATAATCGTGACATTCTTCACAACGGGCAAGAGACCTTCGTTGATGAATAGTGCTAGGAGAGGAATCTTAAGTGTGGCTTGGGTCTAGACAAAAAATGAGAAGGCTGACTGGAATGAAAGACAGAGACTGGCTCACCTCGCAGTCTACACGACAGGCAAGAGATGTTCGTTGGTGAAACGTGTGAAGCGGGGTTGCCTCATTGCCCATTGGGCTTCATTTCTTGCGTCATATCGAAGTCATAGTTTTGGTTCGTCTTCCGAAGTAATGTAACACTCTGCTGTCTATTGGGCAGAATACAAATTTTTTTCACAAGTTTGGGGGTAACCAATAGCATTTAATTATGCGCTAAATCTAACAAAAAACGCTAAAATGGTCGAGTTGCATCGTATTTTTTAGGTATGTTTTGATGCACCATGAAATTTTTGAACATTTGGAGAGTAATCAGCAGAGTTTTCCTACCATGAAAGTCCATGAGACCTGAAAACGCCTGCCACAAAGACCACATGCTGAAGCAATCATTTGGAGTCATCCTGGTTAAACTGTTCGCCATTTTATGATAAAGAATGGGACAGCGAGAAAACAAAGACAAAATAATAATACTGCTGCAAATATCTGAATATATGAGAAATGGTGTCTCAAGGCTATTTCAGCGCAATCATAGATCTGCTTAGCGTTTATGCTAAGTTTTCGTACAAAGTTTTAACATGGTTCTGTATGATTTTGTTTCAGTACCATAAGTTTGTGCATCTTCGAAATGCATCTAGCAAAGGTTGTCAGTGTAGTCGCCACATTGGTCATATAAATCAGTGAGCAATTATTCAATAAATAGCAAACATTATGCAAATCTAAAAAAATACAAAAATAATTTAACCCATTACGTGTCATGCCTAGAAACCATTCTGCCGCATACCGGTTTCATGATGATCTGCACAATCAATGTATTTAAGAGGTATCGCCCGAGGACTGCGTAAACGGCAAAAGATCTATAGCGCTTAGCTTTCTCAACTTTAGAATCAAAATGTGTATATACCTGTAAACAAGATGTGAAGTTTCCCACCGTTCTTTCCTCGTTTCGTTTGCACGAAACATGATGTGTATTCTCCAAAACAACCTTGATATCTGTAATGATGTCATTTTCTTCGAGCATTTGGCTTGCAAAACTTCGTAACGAGCACTGATTTGTTAAAATGGGCGAATTGATTAAGTGCATTCTGCACGTGTTTCCCATCAACTAGCATATTCAACACCCTGCTCTGGATTTCCGAGTGCCTCAGTAACTCCCACAATAAAAAGTATTTCAATGATAGTTACTTAGACAACGAAGGTTATAAAGTAAATAAAAAGTACAAGCATAGAGCTGATTCGCATATGGATTTAGAAACAGAGAGCCCAGTTCATACCAGCATGTCGTAAAAAATATGTGATATTACGGTGCATAGTTTGAATCAGGATCTGTTTATCTAATATTAGTAAATATATTCAACGTGGACGCACTTGATAGCATTTCAGGACGTGAAATGTCAGTTGTTGAGTTGTAGCAGGCAATACTATCGATTTCCCACAGCAGGCGAAAAAATCTCTCTGTGCTTTCCGCTCGAGCCCCGCGCCGAGTGGCGTACAGAGCGGAGGCGGTGTCATGTCAGCTAATGCCGGCGTTCGGTTGGTCCACCTTGCATGTAGCATTCGGCTGCGTTCCGACTTAAGCTGAAACAAAGTATAGGCACGTAAAGTTATATTTATTATTTAATTCAAGTGTTTCTCTAAAGGTAGTGTGCAAACTGAAAATTGTGAACCAAGCTCCACTTCTATTGTAAAAAAAAATGATCGGTGCGAGTAATTCTGTTATACTAGCTATGAATTGATTTCACTGAATGTTCGGATCTTATTGTCTCCTGTCACCGCTTTATTCTCGGGTAGCTGATATCGCAGGTTCGGGCCTTTGCAGAATGACGCATAGGCTAAGATACGAGGGTGTCTTTGAAGAACCATTTTTGCCGCCCAGCAACGCTCCTCGCAAGCCGGTACAAGATCCGAAACTCCGCAGTCGATACTAGCGGCTCACATGTGCAGAAGCGACGTCATTGTCGCAGACAGCCAATATATATTCAGGAAATAGCCTACAAAAAAGTCTTCCTCTGGTGTTTTCAGTGATGATCGTGACTAGAACATGTTGCATTATTTTATTGTCAGACTCAGACTGTGGATATGGTGGTTTGCACGTGACGTCATCATATGGCCATCATCACAATATGTCATTGGCTATTCTTACTTGTTCACACCAAGGAAAACAACTTTGACAATAGAAAATAAATGTTCAACGAGTACGCTATAAGTTGTAATGCTATCGCATGTTTCCCTCACAATGTCAGCGGATGTTACGTTAGGGCAAGTCATGCAATGGTAAAGCATCTGCTACATAAAAAAGACGTCGTCATGCAAACTTTGAAATTCTATGTAGCCCCGTTTCCTTCCTTATACAAAAAAATAAAATACCATTCCATCGAAAAACATAAATGCGATCGGCCAATGAGCACTTCTTCTGTCGTCCGTTGCAACACCCTTTGACAGGAGTGGCGGCGCTCATTGGCCGATCACTTAAATTTCATTCGATGGACCTGATGTTAAGTTCCCCTACATAAAGGGGTATCAAGTGTATAAAAGTTTTAATTTGGTTAATCGCACTTTCAAGCGAGAAGAAGAAGAGACATTCGAGGTCACCAATACATTCCACAGTACCACCTTCATGGATGGTCCATTCACCCTCGCTTTGTTTCAAGAGTGGGTTGAAAACGGTGAAAAGTTCAACGAAAGCGATATCGTAATCCTGCTCACGAGGTAAGCCTCACTCGGTGCGCCACTTTTGAATTTCAACATTCGCCGTGAGCTCAACTCTTTAAAACTCCTTTTTGCAGTTCCCTTATTTATGACTACTTTTGGTCCACCAAGCAGGGTCGTATAGACGGCGGTGAGTATTCAGTGTTATGTGCGAGTTGTACATTTATGTCCAGAATTTCTGTCAAAGACTATCATATTTCACCGCCTTATATGCTCTAAAACATTATGAATGAAATACATTCTCTTAGCTGGATCTGGTACGCAGAAGTCAAATTTAACATTCGCCATAAAACAATAGCTGAGCAAATGAAACAGCCTAACATGCTCGTATTTGCTTGCTCTATTATTTATAGTTCTAGTAACAAACGTTACGGATATGCTCCGACTGGGTCAAATTCAGCCGCGATTATAGTTTAAGTTTGGTCATGCAGCGCCCATAATCTCAATAACTGAAGCTGCTAATTTAAAAATGCGATTTTTAATGTTTTGTTTGATGCTTTGACATTGTTCCTGCTTGTGCCTTGAGTGTTGTTAAAAAAATTGCGTGTTAAAACTCACTTCCTTCTTTAATGCCTTCAAGCCCTGAGAGAAAATAAATGAAAGGAAGTGAAATGAAATACCAGTTCTCACCGAAATAAATGGCCGCCCGAAGGTCACAGCACACAGGAACTTTGGTCAGCACGCAGGCATTCCGGGATTGGGAAACGCTACCGCGTCTTCCGTCAATATTTTACTGCGTAATCACACTCCCCTCCTTACCCTCGTGCAGAAAGCGGAGTTAAGGAATGAGAATCTCATGGTTGATTGGTCTGGTAAGCGCGCAATCTTTGTCATTTTTCAGCTTAAAGTTAGAGAGAGGAGTAGGAAAGCAGGAGCTACTTAATGGCAGAACGGGGGTGCGCTGTAAAAAGGCTCGTATTGTATGCTCTTGTATGTTCGTCCCAAAATTGATTGTGCATCGGATGCTATGTGCCTGGCTTACAAACCAATGACCTTTAGGCAGATGCCGTGTTCTTCCTAATCACCAGCTTGGAGGCTGTAGTAACGTGATACTTACCGGAGACACGTGTGGACTAGAACACGCATGGCGTCAACTCTGCAGCCAATACCGAGTAAACAGGAGTGCTGCATGAAGGCTACTTTTTGGGGTTCCAACGAAACTGCCCAGCCAAAGGGTGTACCGAAAACAGGATGTATTAAGATCATGTTTTATGCCGTAGACTGGGATTCCGTGATTTCGGAGTTTATTTTTCGAGTAAGTTAGAATGTGTTTTTTTTTTTTTTCGCGGCGTCTGTCGGAGTTCTTTTTTTGTTGCTGTTAAATTCCCAAATATTTAAATTATGAAGTTTAGTTTTGCTATGTTTCAAAATCTTTAAGATCAAAAATAAAAATGTATATTACCCGTCGAGAATGACCCCGCCTTAAATTTGTAAAAACGCAAGTGAACCATGTGACATTGGCGTCCTTGCCTTTAGTAAAACTGATTGTATAACAAGAAAACTTGAAAAGTCACCTCAATATCATGATCTCCTTCACGCAGTAGTTAGAAAACTTTGCTTTTCATCCTATTCGACCACCTTTCTTTGTGGCTTCGTGGAGTGGAGTGGTGAGATGGAAACGTCAGCTACGTCTCCTATTAAAATAAGAGTTAATAGCTTTCAAGGTTATTGAGACACAACCCTACCTTCCTCTAAGAAGTTCAATCTGGTAACAAAAAAAAAAACGACCTTGACTGGATGAACGGTGAACCTTCTTTGATCACTGCTATAAGTTTTTGAACGATTCTGTGAAAGCCTCTCCTGATGACCGCTGAGCCTGTGCTCTTACCAAGCTTATTCGTAGCAAACTTACCTTCCGTTCATTTTTTGTTTTGTCCATCGTTACCTCCAAATTTCGAGTTTTCAGTTAAATTTAGATCGAAGAAAATTTTACCGGCTAGTGTTTTTCCGATATTTTGGGATTTTTAGGAAAACACGGAACTCTGCGTATAACCCAAATCTAAATTAAAATGTAAAATTAACCGCGACACCTTACTGCGCACGATATACATAAATATATATTGGTATATATTAACAAACCGTTTAAAATTAGGAGTGCAGTTTGAGATTCGTGTTCTTTAACATATGCTTTGGAAATCATTCCATCCTTGTGGAGTTTGTTATTTCATCGTTTAAGAAATAATACGGTTTTCGTTACATGTACACGGCCCTTGAAAAAAAAAATTCAGAAACTTTCTTGTTATTAGCGAGCTCGTAAATCTATGGCGCTGCTCATTTCCGGGCATTATTTCGTTTTTCATTTCTAAGTTAATTTTATATAAGGTAGCTGTCTTCATTACACAACCTCGGCATCACGATGACAAGACATGGGGCGAATGAGGGCTCGAAAAATCTTAAACAAGCTTATATATTTAACAAAAAAGCAAAAAAAAAAAAACAATAAAGTCAGCAACTTTGCTTGCTGATTTGTGGGCTGCGCAAAATAGAGGTGTTTTAGGAGGTTTTCTGGGTGGCGCGCAACTAACGATTAGGTAATTCGACTTTTTTCAAGTGTTAAAAGGTACCTAAAATATCTAAGCACGCCGGGATAGACATCCTAGTCTGTAGCATCGGAGTCATACGCTTCTATAGCCGGCTACAGACAACTGAATGACCGCCCGTCAATAGTTTGAAAACTTTTCTTAAGATGGCTACGAAAAATGAAGTTTCGAGCGTCTATAGCATTGAAGTCATGCAATTTTTATAGCCGGCAAAAAACAACTGAATGGTCACGCACATGTAACAGCGGAGATATACAACTTTCTATTCGCGCTTACAGACAACTGAGTTTTTGAATATTTGTAGCCTTAGAGTAGCACATTTCTCTGGCTGGCTACAAGCAACTGAATTGTAGCGAGTCTATAGCTTCGAAGACGTAAACCTACATATTGCGTGTTTTCACAGACGTAAATTTGTCCATGATTTTGTTTTTATGAAATGTCTGACGTGTGCCGAAGGCGCGAATTTTGAGGATTTACATGACACCCTCGAATGCGTGGTGCACAGAAGCTTATATATTTGATCGCGCTGACATCAGAAGCCAGGCGTGCGGAGAAATAAAGAACGATTCAACAACAAAAACAGACAACAAAATAGTGGATTAACATCAGATGAAAACTCCCTATAGGGGGTGGGCCCCCCAAGCAGCACAAAGTTGGCCAGTCATTGTCCAATAGCTGGCAATGGTCGTTTGGCCAGTGGCCAGAAAGTAGAAAGTTATTTGCCGATGACTGGCCTTTCTCTTGCCATTGGCCAATGGCCACTGGCCATCAGCCATCGGCCTAGCATTGGAGGAAAAATGGCTGCTCTCTGGCCATGGGCCAAAAGACCATCGCCAGTCATTGTCCAATACTTGGCGAAAATCTGTGTTGCTTGGGGGTATTCATTGGACGCCATATTTGAGAGCGCTGTTTAGAGCTCACGTTGCAAAAGAATTTCTAGAGCTCGCCGTCAAGTACGCGCTCAGCAGCCGCGCACACAGCTATGGCCGCCATTGAATGCTCCTGTAGTCTGGTATAACAAATTGAATGTTTGCGGAACTAAGCGGAGCGCAAGTTCGTCTGCTTTTTGGATTGTCGTTGCGAGGATGTCAGAACGCCGAGCTCTTATAGGCTGATTAAAACAAGATTGTGGGTAGACCTCCAAATATCTAGCATCGGGGTCGATTCACTATCCTTTCAATGAGAGCCAATCAAATCTCGGTGTCGTTCTGACGTCACCATAACTCCTGCGCAAGAAGTAGACGACTTGCTGTCCACATAGCTTTGTATAAATACAGCTTTCTTGAATCGGCTAAAGGAAATGTTATGGTGACTAGTCTTTAGCCTAAGTGCAATAATATTTTCTTACTGGCATAGCTTGTAACACAGGTTTTTATGGCCGATTATAGAGTGCCATAGACGGAATTAGCTATACATAGGATTGTTTATAGATTCCGATAGACAATTTTTGTATGGGTTTAAAATAAGCTAATCACTGCGCCCTTACATATTGATCTCCCGCCTATGGGTCAGAAAGTGGCGGCAAATAATTCTCAAAATTTCCTGCGGGCGCCATCGTTTTGGTGATGAGTGGAGAGCGGGTACGATTATCGATCGTTAAGACTTGAAAATGCGACTGCCTGAACTTCATATATGGTTTCATTGAGCTCAAGAAGTACCGTCTTCAGCGTTTTCCGGATTGCTTTAACCTTTTTCGAGGACGGAAAGCCATTTCCTCCGACGTCAGATAAAGTTTGAGATAACTGGAAATAATTATTTTAATTTCTAAGATGGCTGTCATGTCCTTTCTTTGAAGCGTAGCTTATTCAGTGACTTTAATCGACGCCTGACAGCGTTTGTAATCTACAAAGTGCAGAAGACGTTTCCATACAGAGTTTGATACCGATGAAGCAATGCTGTCGAAGTCGCGCGTACAAACGCGCATGGCTTAATCTAGTAATGTTGCGATATGCCAGCTAGAGTAAAAATGTAGCTAGAAATCAGGCCGCGCCCATGGGCATCTAGTTTCGAGAGCTTAGCTCCCTAAGTATGAAATATGTATAAGCCGACTCACAAAATAGCCCGTGACATTAGCCGTTCTAAATTTTAGCGCTTTTGCGGACGCTCCTCTCGCTCGCTGGAATGGAAATCGTTAGCTGGTGGAATGTTATTATCGCACGCTATAGTAGTGCTTTTTGTAAGCAGCGTAATATTATTGGTGACGTGCGAGACCAGAAACGTCGCTGTACTCGGTTCTTCATGAATGGCCAAAGTTAGCAATCATGGAAAGCCTATGGCGTCCTGAATGAGCAGAGCAACAATTTTTTTTTTTACTTGGCGCAAATATCGCTTTAAATAAATTCCTGACGTTTGTAACTAGTGAAACACGCGATTGTTTCTCTCATCTCGCTAGGTTGTTTGAATACGAAAAGAACGAGCAGCTATCAGCAGCCAAAGCAGTCACTTCCTCTGAAGCCAATAGACCCTATGCGAAATGTAGAGCGCCATCTAGTAGCACGCCGAGAGCTACGTCCGCCATCTTTGTAGGAGCGAGAAAATGAAACCTGAGACCCGACCAGCAAAGACACCATGTAAAAAAGCGACGGCGCTTTGTGCGAGAGATGCTGTGCCAACGCGTTTCTGCGTTCCACTGCGGAGGCAGCGATGAACCTTTGATTCGTGCGTGACGTGAACACGAACGTGAACAGGGTTCACAATTTTTCTTATTTTTATTTGTTACTTAAAACTTTTAACGTAAACTATTGGTGGCAACGCGAACAAAATCTGGACGTTATTGCGCGGCATGAAGCCATTTACAACGATTGAACTGGGCCCTAAAACATTCACGAAGTTGTACCAAATTCGTTTCTGAACTTTGTTTTCTCTTTATGCGCGTTGTTTTCTCGGCCTACGTTTTTCTTGATGCGCAAGTAGTTCGATGTATGCGGACGAGACCAAGGGTGTTAAGCGAGACAAAAAGATGACAGTTCTATTAATCTACGCCACCAACCATAATTGAAGATGCGTGTGGTTAAGAGTAAATAAAAAAAGCTGAACGCACCAAAGAGCCCTCATTTTTTTATGTCATATATTTAAAAAAAAATAATTACTTTAGAAAGCCAGAAAACAATCTCCTTGCTTTGCCTTGATTTCTATGCACTTGATGTGGCTTCGGTAAACGAGGTTTGTAAAACATATCTAAAGCTGAACAAAAGAGTTTGTTAATATTATATACTCGAATATTCAAAGCGCACTCACCTAGAGTAGAAAACACAACAGACATGGACGACGTGTCTGTTTGCTCAACACTCACAGAGACGGAATTTTCTTGTCTTTTTTGTACAAGGCCACTTCGACAAAGTTCGATGTCGGCGGAGGCGAAAACTTGCGTTGCGGACGTCGTGTGGAGCAATACGCGCGGTGCCAACTTCTATTCACACTCCTTTTTTTGTGTGTGTGTGTCGCAGTCAACGTAGATGCTTTGTTTAGTACAAAGAAGCTCGGGAGTAGTTTCGAGGAAGTCAATTCGGCTATTCTGCCAGGGTTAAACAAATCTTCATTAATAGCGCAACATCCGTCAACTGTGGAAGAGGTCAATGCTTTCGAAAATCTAGTTGAGCTCTTTGCAACGACTGAAAAATATTGCCCAGAGAACAGTTTCCTTTAAAAAAAACAAAGCTTTCCACCAAAAAAAAACAATAAACTTTATCCTTTAACAACTAAAAATGATAAAATAACTAAGAAAAAAAAACAGACAAAAGAACTATAACTAACATCGAATCGCGTGAATCTGCGTGGAGCAGTCTACCGCTAAACAGCATGACTTAATGAGTATTAGCATCGAAAAAATAATTAAAAGTTTCCTCAGAGACGAAAGGCATGACGGGCAAGTCCTTTGCCCACGTTGAGTGATCGGAATTAAGAAAACTATAAAGTTTCCGTAACGCACTTAGTGGCAGAGCGTCCATGTTCTTGAAACGCTAAAAACCGAAACTGAAGATATTTGACGCTACCAAGATGGCCGCGTGCACAGCGCTGCCAGTCTGCCAAGAAGTTTCACATACGGTCTTTTAAATACAACAAATGTTTGTCAGCTCCGCGCTCGGGTTGAAAAATCATAGGACACGCACTAAGTTCAAGAGTCTGTTGGGGTTCGGCTATTGTCGTCATCACAGCGATACAACACGAACCACTACGCGAATGCTTGTCAAGATGAAGTTTTGGTAAGGTGTTTGATGCGAACGATTCAGCACCGAATTAATCGCCGGCGCCACTACGCACGCGCGCAAATTTTTGTGGACTGGGGAAAGAGAGGCTTATTGAGTCGTTTCAAGCTGACTGCTTCCTCCACAAAACAAAAAAAAATCTTTTGGAGGCTTCGGCAGACCTCCTAATATTCACGGCACTTGACTCGTCCACACTCGCTTTAAGCTTCAAGATTGTATATCAGCACGGGACTTCCCAATACTTGGCTATGGTGTGCATTGTTGGAACATGGCTGGATAAATCGAAATGGCTAATCACAGGCCATCACATTGCCTCCTCAAATGAACGAGGTCCAATGCGGTGGATTGTTGTCATTGTGCTTCTATAACAAAGGAATATATGAGCAGTTTAATACACTCGATGCTGGTAAGCTCTCATCTTTTGATAGCTTCATCTTGAGTTGCGGGAAGTAGACGTTTTTATAGCCTTCACATCCCATGGAGTAATAGCGTACCCTCCAGTCATAACCTAATCGAAGCACCGACACCGGATTGGAATCGGTGCGATTTTCTGTGACCAAGTAGTCGTGAGCAAATGAGTGGCGATGAGTCTTATAAAAACCCCTCTCGGATCGTGCTCGCATTCGACTTACGTCATAAATAAGAATGCTTGGGGAACATGTGAAAGCTCAGTAACATTGCAGCCACACGCGCTGAAGGTCTGCTGCTTCTTGTGCCCATCGCAACCTTTCCGAGATTGTTCTAATTCCTATTAAATTTACGTGTGGACCTGGCGATGACGCACTAATAGTCAGATAATCGTAGATTATGAGAAATTGAAACTCACTAAAAATAAACACTCCTAACTAACTCACGCACGACGTCCGTCTCTGAGCATTTTCACCCATACCCTTAGCGGTTCGAGGGTGGACCGGGTCGACGGTACATCAGTTGCGCACTGCACTCTTAAGAAAAAGCTAGTAGTATTTACTAGGTAAGAGCTAGTAACCGCTTGTCACATATGTTACTAGGTACCTAGTAACTTTAGGTAGCAACGGTCAAGCTAGTAACGGTTACTAGGTCAAGAAGCTAGTAACTGTTACTAGCCTCAAAGTAGAATCCATGCATTTTACTACCTCTAGCTAGCAACTAGCGCAACCTCCCGACGGAAAACCGGAAACGCAACTAGTCACTTGATTTCCTCTGGATAAAAAAAGGTGTGGGGTTACGCCACTTACCACCAGGTGGCAGGCGCAAGACAAATTGAAACTGGAAATGAGTAATCCAGGGGGTGCTAGTCAACGTCCAATTAAAAGTACACCAAAAAGGACGACGATTATTTATGGTTTATTTCAATTATTCCACATTCGCGAGTTGATACATACACACCCACATTTTTAGCACACAATCGACACAATACATTCAACACAAACACACGATCACTCTAATCGCTAACTTACGTACGGGGACAGTGGGAATCGAACCCAGGAGGTTTCCCCACCGCAAGCTTACAAGTTGAGACGCGTTAGCCCACTCGGCCACTTCCTCCCTGCTAACTACCTTGACTGTCCTTCAGTCTTTAATACTGACCACTTGAGTGCGCAAACTTCTTGTCGTGTATCAGCACGTCAGTTCTTCGCAGTCGCTAGGTCAGTTGCGCGACGAGGCAAACCGCTTAAAACTGACGGGAACAAGCGGCCAAGTCGATGAGCGGCATTTCCTAGAAATTAAAAAACCGAGCGACGCGACGGGTGACCGTGAGAAATCGCCGTCGCTCGTCGCTGCCTCCGTCGATAGTCTCGTCACTCGCTAAATCGATTACATGCGGTTCAGCTTTTAAAACGAATGCGGTCGCCGTCGGCGAGAGAGTGCTTTCCCGCGACGACGGGGAGTACGACGGCAGCTGCACTTCTTTCGCGTGCTGCGTTACAAAAATGCATGCAAAATTAATACCGCGTGCAGCTCGCATCTTAATTTTTGTACAATACGCTGACGAATGCTCGCGTTTTTGGGGAAGCAATAAGCAAATTTAGAAAGACTCGTAGAATGCCAAAACAGTTTTTTTTTCCATTAGTCCTAAAGCTACATACACAATTAACAACGCACATCAACGGTTGTGACAGTGCACTGTCACGACCGAAGACAGCTCAATCAGAATCATTCAACCACCGAGCATACACAAACCGTGAAGAAGTTCTCAGTGTCAAGTAGGAGGAGGCAGAGAAAAGCTTCTTGGACGACGAAACCCAATCCAGTGACAGCGGCACCGGCTCGTTAGAACTATCCTCTAGAGCAGTCCAGGTCCACGCACACACTCGCCCCGTCGAGCGCACGAACATTAACTATGCACTCCAACACGGGAACACGAGAACTGCCCACGACACAAGGCAAAAACGGCAGGTTCACATCGGAGAAACTAGCGTCTTGCGAACTCCGACCACTCCGACTGGCCCCAACTTGCTTGTCGTACAATGTTGCCAAGCGTCTCTTGTGAAAGAAAAACATTAGTTTATAAAAATACAAAAATAAAAAATATAGAAAACGGAATGAACTTTTTTATTTGTTTTCGGAAACGTTTTTAGTGTGGTAAGTGGCTATTTTCATCCCAGTTAAAACCAAAACTAAAATATAAACGCTCGCAAACGAATGCAAACGAGAAGGAAGGTAAATAAGCCGCATGGTCATTGCATCAACAATGGCTGCTGCGCTCGCTGCAGCGCTGACTTCCACGTCGTGCTGGTACGGAGGCCGCGATCGTTATAAAGTCAGCTCCAACCCTTAAACATGCCCCCTCATACAATATTTGACGCTACGATTGCGTGTAGATACCTCCCCCTGCGATCCGAAACAGCAAGTACGTCGCTAACGCTGGCAATCGGGTATGAAGCAAGCGCCGCCATCTTTTCCGCACCTTTGCGGTAGGAAATAGCTAGTAGAAAGGTAGTAACGGTCACAAAAGGGTAGTAATGGCTGCATTTACTAACTTTTTACTACCTATCGCGCGTTTGAGGTAGTAAATAGTTACTGAAAGGTAGTAACGGTCAGAAAGGGGTAGTAACTGCTGCAGTTACTAGCTTTTTACTAGCTTTTTTTTAAGAGTGTGGTATAAGGTTATGCGAAAAAGTTCTATACTTTGATCCGACTACTGCACTTAAAGTCACTGGGTCCTGGTGAAGTAGCGCCCTCCCCTGCATGCTAGCCGGTCGCCAACATATACTAACATACAAACGACCAAACCCTCACAAGGTGATAGTCGGATTGGCCTCCGTTGCCATGTCAATCGCCACTTCGGTTCATTCAAATCTTCGAAGTTTCGAGAGAGCCGTTTTAAACCGGTCGTGACAAGATCCCCATGGCGCATCATCGTGCTCAAGCGGTACTTCCCACATAGACGGGTCCTTGGCACTATGTATGCAGTCAACCTGTCAATCGTGTCCACCTTCAGGGGTCGCTTATTATTATTTTGTTCTTCTCGAGTATTTCATTGCAATAAAAATGTGTTGAGGAGCGCGCTCGGACCGACTAGTCTACGGGGTGTAGCCAGGCGAAATGGTGTGACCTAAAAGTCGGTTCGCCGGGACCTTGCTGGATGTGTGAGCTCCGTCTCACCGGGCTGCCGTGTGGGCTCCAGGAAACGGGCGGTCATTTCTAAGCGGAGTTGCCGCCCCAGACATCTGCTCCCGCAGAACGAAGCCAACACACACGTTCGTTCTGGTCGTGATCTGAGCGCGTCCTCGAGGGATCGGCCGAATCGCTAGCTTTTTCTTTATTTCATAACAATGTCAACTGTCAGCCAATCAGTCATCTCGCTTGATGTGATGTCACGTATCTTCCTCTTTTACACATCACTAGAGATACTGGGAGCTTGACGCTATTTTCTCAGGATCCAGTTACTTAAGTGCCCCTAAGTTCATTTAAATTTAAATACATTTCAAACAAAAGTCGTTGCACCGTACATCTAAAAAATAAAATTTGATCTCATTGACGGAGGTAACATAAATTTCAGACTGTCAACGTTGGGGGTGTTCGTTTAAGAATGCAAAAACTTCAAGTTTCTACCATGCTTTTTTGACACACGCTTTAAACTGCTGAGAAGAGCCACAATCTTTAGTAGCATTCAGTAATTTGTATACGTCTATGACAGCTGTTCAGGCTTTAAACTTCTGAAAACACTATGTTTCATTCGCTGCTTCAACAATTCTCCAGTAATTATTATCTCATTTTGTTTATTATGAAAAAAAAATCGATTACATAGCAGCTTTGCACTGTACCATCTGAATAGTACAACCTCTCGTTAATTCCCCGTAATGGCTAAATGTGAATGGGGATCGTTCCTTATAGACTCTCATGGACTACACACGATGATTAGAGTTAGAACTACTGATACCTAATGTTAAACCCCTGGCAGGTATTTCATACCAGGATGGAATCTGCACTCATCTCCGTGTTGGTATCGTAGAAGACAAGGGTCGTGATTTTGATGGACTTACATCGCTAGTTATCCAGATCGCACACCTGTGAGTACATGGCTACCACACTGTTTCTTATAATGGCTGACCACAGGTTTTTCCGCTCGTTTTATTCCAAGAGGTGGTCAATTCAATCCAAGTTACATTCAATTTAATTCAAGTACCATTTCATTTATTCCCAGCGCTACCCAATCTTATTTTAGGGCCAATCATTTTAATACACTATATATTCATGCATTTTGTTGTCGTTTGTGGTCGGGTTTCGCTTATTATTTTGATTCATTAGAGTAATTGTTTATATAGTTATATTTTGTTGGGGCCTGCTGTAATATTATTCACTATTTCGATCACTTCGAGCTACTAGTCGCTTGATTGACATGTGGATTACTGTTTTGGTAACATCGAGATATTAGTAGCACACATAACGTTAGCTAAATTTATGATTTTATTGCTCTCTTGTTGACTTCGAAGAATTAGGGACGAAAAATAAACTTCGTAGAAGCTCATTTAATAATGTGATTACTTCTTGGCTATATGGCTATTATTGACACAAACAACTTTGTAGAAGCAAACTTTGTGTTACTCAGTTGATTACATTGAATAATATTGAAAGATGCGACCTAAGATGCGAACTCATATAACATCAGTTTGACTACTCCTTGTATAATTCTTGGTACTATTCACCTAGTTGACTTTAAATTACCTCAAGTAAGTGGTTACTTTTTATCCCTCGCCGATATATTAGTCACATAACTGAGTTTATATCAGCGTTATTGACATCTTGATAGACTTATTTGGCATAAGTGACATTTTGGTGATACTCTTTATTACTTCGAGCTGTTATATCACCAAATGACCTATTACGATATTAGTCAAACCGCATTACTATAATCCTTTTGATTACTTTAGGTTTTCTTTGAACCAATATATTTTTAAGTGGCCTAATTCATATTTTGATGCATTTTTATTACTTTGAGTTAATATTCAGCCAAGTGATGTTTTAGAATGTCTATTTGCTCAAAGTAATCAAAATAGTCATTGCAATGTGAATTAGACCAAATTAAAACCGAGTGGGTCAAAGAAACCTCGAGTTCATTAAAAGTGTAGTCATAATGTGAAATGCGCTCAAAATAATTTTATAATAACTCGACGTAATCAAGAGAGTCACACAAATGTAAATTAGGCGGAATTAAAATATAATGTGGCATTGTGATCAAAAGACCAATCCTGATGTCAAATGAGCTACTATGCAACATTTTGGTTGAATGATAGCTCAAACTAATGAAAAGAGTCATCACAATGTCAATTAGGCAGAATCAAAATTTATTGTGTCGAAACAGATTTGAAAAAACCAAACTAATAATAATGTGAACTAGGTCACAGTAGATCAATTGATAGTAAAGTAAGCCGAAAAAATCAAAAGTCACTAAAGTGTTAATGTGGCGTTACTAAAGTCCATTGGGTTAATACTAACTCAGAGAAATCAATAGGGTAGTCATAATGTCAATCAGGCTCATAATATTTCAATTGGTTGAGCATTAGCGCAAAGTAATTTTAAAAGTTATCTCAATATCAATTGGGCGCATTAACGTTTGTTGGGTCGAAGGTAACTCGAAGCATTCAAGGAGTAATCGTATTGTGATTTCAGCTCATAATAGATCAATTGGGGGTATAACACCTCGGAGTAATATAAGATAATCAATAAAATGACATGTATGCCGAATTAAAGTCGACTGGGTGAGCAGGAACTCAAAAGTAATGAAAGTAGGTATCATAATGACTAGTAGATTCATAATAAATCAATCGGTTAAATATTATATCAAAGTTATAAAAAGAGTCATTACAATGTTTCATAAAGCGTATAAAAGTCCATCGGGTCAAAATTAACTTGAAGAAAAAAAAGTAATATTACTCTGAATTGCGCTCATAACGTGTCAATTGGTGGTACAATTCAAAGTAATCAAAATAGTCACTAAGATTTATTTAGGGCCGGATTAAAGTCCATTGAGTCAATAGTAACTCAAAGTAATCAAATGAAAAATCATAGCGTCTACTATGCTTAATCAGTTGGTTGAATATTAGCTCATAGTAATCAAAAGAGCCATCAAAATGTCATGTAGGCTGAATTAAAATCTGCTGTAATCCGTTGTTTCAAAAGTAACTCGAAGTAATCAAAAGCCTAATAATAAAGTGATTTGAGCTCATAGTAGGTCTTTTGGTGATGTCATACTCGAAGTAATCAGGAGAGTCGATAAAATGTAAATTATGCCAAATTAATGTACATTGCATCAATAGAAACTCAAAACTAATCAAAATAGTAATCATCCTGCCTTTTGGGCCCATAGAAAATAATTTGTTTCAATATTAGCCCAAAGTAATCTAAATGGTCATCACAATGTCATTTAACCAAAATAAACTTCATTGGGTAAATAGTGACTCAAAGTAATCAAATCTGTGATTACCATATCTATTAGACTCCTAATATATCAATTAGTTAAGGTTTAGCTCAAAATAATCGAAATGGTCATCAGAATGTAAGTTAAGCCAAATTGAAATCAACTGGATCAAAAGTATCGCAACGTAATCAAAAGAGTAATAATAAAAATGTGAATCGTGCTCATAAAAATTGCACGTTTGGTGTAGTAACTTGAAGTAATCAAAAGAGTCCGCAAAATGTCAATTAGGTGGAATTAAAATTCATTGGGTCAATAGTAACTCAAAGGAGTAAAAATGGCAATCTTAATGTTAATTGATCTCATAATGAATAGTTTGGTTGAATATTACCTCAAATTATTCAAGAGTCATCATAATACCAATTAGGCCGCCTTACAATTTATGGGTTAAAACTAAGACGCAGTAGGAAAATGAGTAATAACATTGTAAATTGAGCTAATAATAGATCAACTCGTTTCATAAAAACTCGAAGTAATCAAGAGAAGCACCACAATGTAAAGAGTAATCATAATATCAATTAGGAAGAATTAAGCTACATTCGGTCAATAGTGAGCCAAAGCAATCAAAGGAGTAATCAAAAAGATAACTGAACTGAAAATAAATCACTTGGTTGTATAAACGTTCAAAATAATAATGAGAGAATTCTATAAATTATACCAATATATGAAGTCAGAGATGTCACCCGTTACCTCAACTATTCACTTGAAAGCAAAACATATTCGGCAGAAATCTGCCTGGTTGGCCTATTGTGGACCTATTGTGGACTTTATGACCCCAACGGGTCGGACGCTATCCAATTATCTTCACCGGACTTTGGCTCCCCTCGTCGGAAACACGTCGACCCGTGTAGAAAATGCTGGCCACTTCGTGGAACACGCCTCGCAAATACTTCTCAGCGACGATGACACCATGGTGTCTTTCGACGTGGTGTCCCTCTTCACAAGTGTCCCTGTTCCCCTTGTAGTTGCTGCAGCCCGCGAAGCCCTCGAAAAAGTCAGCTCCTTGACCACAAGAACCAACCTCACTGTGGAGGAACTGTGCCGTCTGCTCGAGTTTTGTCTCCGTCAGCACATACTTCACCTTCAAACGGGAGCTTTTCAGACAGGTCAGTGGCACTGCAATGGGTGCGGCCATCTCGGTCACAACGGCGAACCTCACGATGAAAACAATCGAGCGAAAAGCGCTGAGGTGTTTCCCCAACAGCCCTAAAGTATTTATGCGTTATGTGGATGATTGTGTCTGCATTCTCAAGAAACTGGACGTGACTAATTTTTTGACACACGTCAACTCTATCGAGCCGGCCATTCCATTTACCGTGGAATGTGAGACGAATTGCACCTTGCCGTTCCTTGACGTGCTGGTGAACCGACGAGGACAAGATCCGACGTTTACGGTGCACCGAAAACCAACACACACCGTACGCTACCTCGATTTTGACTCCAACCATCCAACGAGTCATAAGGCCTCAGTGGTTTCGACCCTCCTGCGTAGGTCAACGACTATCTGCTCGTCGGAAACCGACAAAAAGAGGGAGAAGAAGACCATAATTGAAGACCTAAAGAAAAATGGCTACTCTATTAGCTTTATTGAGCGCATCGCCCGACGCCAAGGTGTCGCCAGACAAAACTAGATGCGAGTAGAAGAAAGACAGCCCCATCGAGTCGCGCGCATCAGCGTTCTCTGCGTAAAGGGAACCAGCGAAGCGCTCGCACGGGTACTGGGAAAGGAAGGTATTCTGGTCTCCCACAAGCCCACGTCCACACTCGGAAGGTTTATGCCGAGACCGAAAGATCGTCTACCAAAAGAAAGGGCACAGGGCGTGGTTTACACCATTCCTTGCGCAGAGTGCCCCGCAACCTACATCGTCGAGACGAAGAACTTCCCCGAGCGTATCCGCCAACACAAGAACGACGTGCGGAAGTTTGACAGTGAGCGCAGCGCCATCGCCGAACATTGCGATACCCCAGACCATCGCACTGACTTCGCGAATGCGCATGTGGTGGACACAGAGCCCAATAGACCTTTTGCGAAACTCCCAAGCGCCAAGGAACATGCCCCGAGTGTAGTTACACGCGCTGCACGTGCTGGCGTCAGCAGTAGTAGTGTTTTTAAAGCAAATGTCTAAAACAAATGACATTTGCACGCGCGCTTTTCAACGCTTTATTTTGGTGTTCTACTTCAAATTGTTTATACGGGGCAGGCGAGCGCGTGTGGCGCGTGTCCATACATTCCCATCATACTCCCTGATGCTTGGGTAGTTTAGCAATAGGTATATTTTGGAAGAAGACTTTTCTTGGAATCGTGGCACATCCAGCACACGCCAGGAAACCTAAACAGGTCGCTGGGCGCGTTGCCCTCTGTGTATGCGCATGGTCTCCGTGACCTGACGGAAAAGCTAAAAGACGACCAGCTCCATAGCTAAAAAGTTATTTCGCAATTTTTCAATCTCCCGAATTCTCCTTTTTTAATTTATTTTCCTTTTCTTTTCTTTTTTGAAGACGAAACGTTTAGGAGCTGCTGCTGTGTCCGCGTGACTTCAGTCACCCCTGAAGAAGAAACCGAGTTGGTTTTGAAACGTCGGGTTGCGTTTCAAATTTTGGTTGGAGATACATTTTCGTACTTAAAGTATTCAAGATGTCAATAATGTGGCTATTAACTCAGTTATGTGTTTAATTTAACAAAAAAAGATAAAAAATATCCAGTAACATAATTGAGTTAATTTATTTACTTGGGTGAATATTTACTCGGATTAATTAATTAATTAATTAAAGGCGCAATCAAACTCTTTGCTGAACTTATGTGAGGTCGAATTTTTCAGATTTATTTAACGTAATGGAGTGAGTAATGAAATGTTTTCTTATATTATGTTGTTTGTGTCAATAACAGCTATAGCACCAAAAAGTAATCAGAATGTTAAGTGAGATTCTATGAAATTATATTTTTGTCAATAATTCCTCGAATTACTCGATAGAATAGCAAAAGTTTGCGAAACTTTTATTATGTAAATTGTGGTGTTTATAGGTCAAAGTAATTGAGAAGTTGAAGCGATTTAAAGTCACCGATGTCAATAATATCGAGAAGTTATAAAAACAGTAATCACAAATTGCAATTGTAAATATATCATCTGAACTGTAGCAATAATTAGTCGAGGTAATGAGAAATAGTCATCAAAATGTCAATTCAGCTAAAGTAAAGTTGAAGGCGCCACTAATATCTCGAGGATGGCAGAACAACAGTCCACATATCGGTCGTGCAATTAGGAACTCCAAGTGATAGAAATAGATATCAATATATCAGTATTCTATAACAAAACCTAATTGCATAAACAATTATTCTAATTTATCGAATGTGTAAACGAAACACGACCACTGAAGACAAAAAAGAACGTACATGTATACATTGTGGATTAAATTTACTATCCCCGGAATTAAATCGGGTAGTTCTGCGATTAAATTCAATGACGTTTGAATTAAATTGAATGACACTTACATTAAATTGACCATCGGTTAGATTAAAACGAGCGGGAAAACCTCTAGTTATCCATTTTTTTACAGCTACCGCGCGCTGTTTTGTTTTAGTAGGCACTTTACCCAGAAAAAAAAAGTCTTATTATTTATGACGTTTAGAAGCAGGACGACAAGACAATAAATATGTGGTCATTAATATTAATGATTTAAGCGCTGCTAGTTTCATACACATGTATTTTATTTCCACACTATCGTAAAAAAAGCAGAACCAAAATGTAAAACAAAAATTAAAAAAAACACTAATGCATTTTAAGCTATCCACATAATTTCCGAAGCGTTTTTACGTCTACCCCAAGGCTATATGACACGAATTTTCTAAAGCTTTACTGGGTGGTTTCATTTTGATTCGACCAACCTTGTCCGGGTGGGTCCTCAATATTATCCGTAAAAAATATTTGTGAAATCCCAATTCCTTTGATGAGCAAAACTTCCTTTCTAAAAATTAAAAATATGTGGTTCGAGAAAAAAAAAATATGAAACGCTGCCGGATGAAATGCGTGAAAATCGCGATACGATTTTTCCTCAAGTTTAGACGGTATTTACAAAATCTTTACTTCTCACTTAGTCATAATACTTCTTTATACTATACGTATGCAATATGCGCTATGTTTTTAGGCGTATTGTATTTTTGTACCATTTTTATTCATTTTTACACAAAATCGCAAACATGCCACCCAGAGCAATTTCGACAAACATAGGGATGGCTATCTCAATCGAACCGTATGAAGCTATGTCATAAGACATCTATCAATGCTTAGGTATTTATATAGGCTATCGATTGGTTTATCTTTCTTGTTTATTGAATTTATTAGACAAATTTTATTTCGCCCCAAATATGTACAAAAATTGAAGATATGCAAAATTTAAAACAATTTTTGAACAGTCAATTTTTTTTTATTTTCTTTTAACTTGTTTACTTCATAGCCCATTAGTAGTAGAAATAGTGTATACAAGTCTTGGGTGCAATATTTTTTGTTGTATTTTAGTGAAAACTAGTTGAATAAACCAATTTTAAGCCTGTCACTCAATCCTTGGTTCCATTATTCTGGCTTCACCGCAATGCTAGTGGCGGTATCAATAATAGCAGATGGCTTTAAAAACCAGTTTTTCATGATCAGTTGGCCGCTATATATGCTCATGACAACTCCTGGAACATCTGACGCACGCTACGAATTTCAAAATTAACCATTCATCTTAACAGTAATGGCAGCTGCCGTGTGAGAGCGGGGCGAACTAGACATTATATTTGGAGATCTGGCGGTCGAGTGTTCTTACCGATTAAATCGCTAAAGCGGAGTGCGGTTAAGTGAAATTGAATATGTAACCTATGTTACATACGATAGTCCGGTTTTTGAGAGAAATGAAACCCCTTACAATTATTCTAAAAGCCGTTATAGCCAGAAAGAACAACGATTAAAATGTTCTTATTGCTTTGTAATTTTGCCTTAAAATTTCACGGCTACAGGAAGCATCTTGAGATGCCCTTTACTATGAAATACCAACTGGAGCGAAGCTGGTAGGAGGGACGTAGAGATCTCGAAAGCGGCCGCCGACGTTTCACCGAAAGAGTTGGACATCTGTTTGTAATTTATTTACATAGATTAATAAATCACAAACAAAACATTTCTGACAGCCACGTAGAGGTTTCTTCAAACAGAATCGTCTTCAAAATAAAAATACCAAAACAGTTTTTTTTTTCCTGCATCAAACCGGGTATTAACGTTAAAAGCACTCTGTTGTTTATTGAACACCTCAAACAGCGGTCCTTTTTGATCAGCGCTAGGGAGTGAAATTATAGTCTCAGACGATACATCTGAGACAATCACTGATATGCTTCGTTGACCTCGTGCCTCCGACCTAGGATGTGTATCGGACTGGCTTGCTGCCCCCAACTATCCTCTCACCAGAGGACCTCACTGCGCAAACTTGTCTGTCTCTGTTTTGTCAAGGTCATTCAGATGACGAGACGAACAGAGGAGACTTTGCCTTTATCACGCCGGTCTTCCCAACGCGCGGAACCTTATTTATGCAGGGGTTGCAATGCATCTGTAGTTATGACCGCTGTGATTATTGACAGATGCCGGCAAGACCACTGTCTCGGGTACGCAAGCACCACACAAAAGAGGAACTCGTTGTCGGCGTCTATCTCTTTTAAGTTTGTCTATCTGATGTTGTACGTGCCTCCTAAGGTCTGCTGTCCGCGTTAAATCCCCTGATTTTTTTATCGTCTCTTTTTCCCTATTTATTACTTCCCTTCCCTTTAAAAAAAAAAGACATACAGCGCGCTCTTTCTCGATGATGCTTTTCAGCAATTATATTCACCTAAGTTTCGACTCTAAAGCAATAAGAAGACAAAAATAGAAGGAGAGAGATAACAAACACGCAAAAGAACGCAACAAGGAATAACACACGGGTTTGAAGTTGGAAGTAGGTGGCCACTCGTATTCCGCCCGTCGTCTACATTTCAGTCATGGCTGCAGTTTTCAGTGTTAAAAAGAAGTCCTGTGTCGACTACTTTGAGAACATACGCGAGTGATATACTGCAACCGATATTTTCGGCCCGTAACCGACCTCAACGTAGATGCATTGGAAATAGTCCTGCCTCCAACCAAAGCTGTTACTGTCTTGGCGACGGATATGCTCTACCAGAACGGTTTTCTACGCACAGGTGAGCAACATTCAGCTTGTATGGTGAGTGACCCATGTTCAAGCTCTTCGGCAAGCTCCATTGAAGAACATGAAGTGAAGTAGTAGATGACATTAACGAAGAAATATCTGCTAAAGGGCTTGAGACAACTCCCTTACGGATGCCGTCTGTCGTAAAGCCAAAAAGCCGTCACTCCTTAGCGGCAAGCAAATAGCGGGAAATAGAAGGGTCGTACAGCGGACAAGTACATAAAAAGTTGGCTACAGCGTATAGCCTGGCAACGAGTGACTGTGTAACTGTGACGTAACTGTGTAACTGTGACGGCAACGAGTAGGTAACTTTGACGAGTGGTGGGCAAACGTTAAGAGAAGCCTTTGTCATAGCACCATGTTACCAGAAGAGATGCCAGCTGCTCACGCTTGTTCCTGCAACGGTAACTGTTAACGAGGTCGCACGTTTAATCCAGGAGGCATCGAGGTTACTAAAAAATTCCAAGCAACTTCGTGAACGCTTTGGCGTATGGGATCATCTCGAGCCATACCAAGGCACTAAGATATGCGAGGACATCGTACAGTCAGCAACGTGGTTTTACACTGACGATAATTTCGACTGTTTCCGGCAGAGCCCCAACAAAAATGACGTTGTAAACATAAAGGATTGGGAACAAGTCGTTGTCACGTTCTACATAACCAGGCCCATTCGAGTAGCCTACCGGCTGTTTAAGAAAGCTAACCCGGACTCCAAATTAGGACTGACCAAGTTTCATTCGCTGCGACAAAAATGGGTTTAGCTGAACCCTGGCCAAACCGTGTGTGCACGCATGTGGTGCACAGATTTTGATTTTGTCTATCTTCCCTCAACAGCGTACGGGAAGAAAAAATAATGGCTCAGGATATTTTCGCTTTGTGCCTTCGCCCAGACTCAATGCCCAATAGGCCATATGCGAAATGTAGAGTGCCATCTAGTAGCGCGCCGTGAACTACGTCTGCCATCTTGTTAGTGCCGAGAAAACGAAACCAGAGACCCGACCGGCAAAGACCCCATGTAAACAAGCGACCGCGCTTTGTGCGAAAGATGCGATGCCAACGATTGCTGCAGCGATAAAACTTTAATTCGTGCATGACGTGAACGCGAACGTGAACAGGGTGTGAAGCCATTTACAACTAATGAACTGGGCCCTAATGTTTTCACGAAGTTGTACCAAATTTATTTATGACATTCTTTTTTCTTTTATGTGCATTGTAGTGTCGGCCTGCGTTTTTCTTGATGCACAAGCAGCTCAATGCATGCGGACGAGACCAAGGCTGTTGAGCGAGGCAAAACGATGGCAGGTCTAATAATCTACGCCACCAATCATAATTGAAGATGCGTATGGTTAACAGTGGTATGGTTACGTTCACCGCAGTGGCTAAAACTTCGATGTCGGCGGTGGCAAAAACTTACGTTGCGGACGTCGAATGAAGCAACACGGGCGGTGCCGACTTCATTTTACAACCTCCTTTTCTTTTAATTTCTTTTTGTCACAGCCGAGGTAGATATTTTGTTTTGTGCAATGAAGCTCGGGGGTGGTTTTGAGAAAGTCACGGCAGTTAGTCTGTCAAGGTTGAACAAATCTTGATTAATAGCGCAACATCCGTCAACTGTGCTTGAGGGCAATGCTATTGGAAACCAATTTTAGACCTTTGAAATGCTTGAAAAATATTTCCCATGACAGTTTCTTTTAGAAGTACACAGAGCGTTCAAACAAAAAACCCTCCGCCAGTAACAACTAAAAAAAAAAGAACTAATTTTGAGTTATGTATTTGCGTGGAGCAGTATAGCGCTAAACAGCGCGACTTCAAGCGTATTCGCATCAAAAAAGAATTAAAAGTGTTCTCAAAGGTGAAAGGCATGGCGGCCTAGTCCTTTCGGAAGCCTCTTCACACGCTGGCAACAACAAGCTTCCTCAGCGAAGGCGTAGGACTTGGCCCGCTGCTTCGACGAGGTTGTCGCCTGCGTGCACAGGCCTCCGAGAGTTTTCTCAGACAGTTGCTGTAGGTTGTTTAAACTGTTCGTCCATATTTCATGGTCCGAACACGGAAAACACAGCTGCTGAGCTATCGCACATTGTCCGTACGGCTGTCTCCGATGCCTCCGCCGTGGTTTCGGTACCGACAACGCTTGCCAACATTAAAATGGCGACGCTCTCAGTGTTGTCAGACCACAAAGCAATTTCGCATAAGTCCTATTGTTTAGAGGGTGGGTGCATGAAATGCCCTAGCATTGATCGACTCTCCTCAAAACAAAAGAATAACAAATGTTTCCAGAGGAGGAGATTAGATTCTGCACGTGGGAGATCTGTAATTTGGTGAATGAGACTGCGGGATTGAACGCCTTCTTGAAAGAGGTGCAAAAATGAGCCACAAGGTTTTCGACTTACCACTTCATCCGTAAAAGTCAACGGGAAGCTGTTTGGATTGAGAAGAGCAAGGTGACCACTAGACATATTGTCGTGAATTATATATGTGGAGGAACACTGGACGGTGACCTTGCCACATGAAATAGAAGAATATCAATGGCACAAGTGCCAAATCTATGTGTTCAGATGTGTTCCGTTGACCTCGCAAGGTCCCACATTTTTTGGTGTCGTGTCTGAAGACCTGTGCCATGACACTGCCCATGCGGTACTCGTTCTGAAGAGAATTGAGGACTGGCCGGAGAGCTACACTCCAGTTTATACGCTAGTCACGTATATATCTGACGGTGCACCAGCTCAACTTAAGCAAAGATTTCAGCTCTACGAGTTCCAACCAGTCGATCTTCCGATGGTGAAGCACGCTTTTCTGCCTCAATACATGACAAGAACGCCTGTGATGGAGTAGGGGGGGCTACTTAAGCATCAGGCGACGGTGCACACCTCCGTTCGCCTGTGGATGAGGCCATACACACTTCAATGAACTTTGTGCAAAAGGTGCGAAAGTGTGGAAAAAAACGTTACTCGCCTGAATTAGAAGAGACGACGTCAGTGATTTCTCCAAAACCAAGGGAGCCGAATGAGGATCCATACCGGCTCAAAAAGGCATCCGCCTCTCACGCGTGTGGCGACTTGAAAAAGGTTCAGTGCTTCTTAAGCGAACTACATAGCCGGTATTTTAGCGCCTACACGGTGTTTAACAATGTGTGACTTTGTTAACTCTCTCGGAAAATTGCTGACGTTTTGTAAGAGCCTCTCCATGAACACACGGGGGAGCGTTGAGCGCAATGATCAACGTATGTATGTGCATTTTATTCACGTGAATTCACTAGTAGTTGAAACAAGTGTTTTTTTCGTGTCGTGATACCAGCGTTTTTTTTTTCATGTTGTCAGCTGAACTTTGTTTTACGTATGTAAGCTTATAAGCAAAATAAAATTATCTACATAGCCCAAACATTTCAAGTTTGTGCAAAAACAATGTCCGTGCGTTCATAAGTGGAAAACATAATTTCCATGACGCAGAATATTTGTTCTGAGCTGCATCATGAGTGATTCTTCAGTGTTTATATTTGAATTACACTTCTTTATGTCACACTGTGCGACAGCGATTTCTAAGATAAGAACGTTCACCTGCCAGAGCTGTCCCCCAAACATACTTCAGGAGGCATTACTGTTAGCACGAATAATTCATTTTGCCCCCCGTAAAGCGTCTCATATGTTCCAGGGGTTGTCGTGAGCATATATGATGGCAAAGGGATCATGATGTACTGGCTTCTAAAACCATCTGTTAGTAATGACACCACCAGTAGTATTGTGGAGAAGCCAGAATAGTTGAACCAAGGATTGAGTGACAGGCTTAAAATTGGATTATTTAACTAGTTTTCACCAAAATACAACAAACCCATTACACCCAAGGCTTAGTTAGCTACAGTACTTATAAAGCTTATGGGCTATAAGGTACAAAATATAGAAGAAAATAAAAGTTAGCCTTTTTGAGTAAATTGACCTCATAATTTGCATATTTTAAATTTTTGAACATATTTGGGGCGAAAACAAACTTGTACAATATTAGGAATAAAAAATAAAAGCATATCCATTGATATCTTATATAAATAGCTACGTATCGTTATATGTCTCATGACATAGCTTCATACCATTCGTTTGACATAGTTGTCCCAATTTTAGTCAAAATTGCTCTGGGTGGCATGTTTGCGATTTTATGTAAAACTTAATAAAATTGTAAACGACAACACGTTATTTCTAAAAACAACTCGCATTGCATACCTATAATGTAAAAAAGTACTATCACCAAGTGGAAATTCAATATTTTGTAAAAAACCCCTAAACACGACCACAAATAGAATCCCGAATTTCACGGATCCCACCCGGCAGCATGCATATTATGTTTCTCTCGAACTGCATATTTCTAAATTTTTTAAAGGTGTTTTTGTTCATTACTGTGTTCGGGATTTTACGTTTATTTTTTTACAGATAAATTTGAGGACCCACCTCGACAAGGTATGTCGAAATAATATGAAACCACCCTAGTACGCAGACAAAACATAGTGATCAGGTTTAACCTGCAGTCTGGAGCTTTATCCGATGTACAATCAAGTTTGTGTTATTTTTTTATTTTTTTTTACGCTAACAGAGGTAGCGATTTCGGGAGAGTAAATCGGTGATTCGGAAAAGGTTTACAAAGATGGCGGTACTAACCGTTGATATTTAGAACATAGGTTTTTTTTTTTGCTACTTTCTTTTTTGTTTGAAACGAACACGCGCTTTTTCGGTGATTCTAACCGTAACTCAATTTAACCAAAACTCCAATCGGCAGCAGTGAATTAGGGCACGAAAGTCTTTGCACAGTTGATTTATCAAAAATAATGAAGTTCACCTTCCGTCTAATATAGTCGGTGCGGTGCTGCATTTTCTTCTAAAATGTAATTTTTATTCAGTCTAGGCACACCCTGGGACGAGGGTCACGAAGCACCAGAATGTCTCGGTGAAGATGGATATCTCGTGAGCCTTGACACTTCAGAGACGCCTCTTCCCATGCTTTCGAACTGCACAAAAGACTATCTTTTCAACAAGTACCAAAACAACTTGTAAGCGGTTTGTTTTAAAACTCCTAGTAACTAACTCTTTATGTATGGATTAATCTGGTGAAATAGGAATCACAACGGACATAAAATTGCGAAATGTTTTAGCCCGCCTACTGAATTCCTAATATTTGAAAACATGGTCGCATACAAATCAAGGAATCGAATAGAAAACATGTCAAGAAGGCAGAGATTGTCTTCCTTAGGTGATTGAGCTTCCGTTTCTGTCGTCATTTTCCGTATGACAAACTTGCACAAGTCATGAAAGGAACACTACGTGTGGCGTTTTTTGTGTGTTCAAAACAACATGTAACGTGGCATGTGCATTGGGAGTGCTTAATACCGGCACATTAAAAATTATAGAAAATATTTTATGTAACATTGGGCAGGTTTGGAAACTTCAACAACCGAGGTAAAGTACAGCAGAACAGGAACTTGCGTCATTAAAGAAACGAAGACAAGAAGGCTTCACGTAACATAAACGTTTCTGGGAAGTAATGGCAGTTAAAATTTTTAGCCTAGTAATAACAATAGGACAGATGCACGAAAGGGAACTAAATTCGATATACTTCTAATCATACAATTCGCCCAGTGTGAATGAGGCGCTCAACTATATGTAGGGTTGATGATTATTGCCATGTGCTTTCATGATCAAACTACATTAAAACTTTAAACCTCCCACTGAAAATAAGAAATCGGGTAAACTTGACCACTACACGAACAAATGCGTAATAATTGCGCGAACCAATATACGATGCTAAGACAGCGCAAAATACAATGACAGACAAAAGGGTAGATGCCTACTGCCCGAAAGAGTTAGCAACAAAAAAGAAACGGCGCTTTTTCGCTAATGACTCAAACATTGCATTCAAGAGCAGTACACTTTATTGTTTTAATTGATTTTCCGAACCATAACCTTGTACCAAATGAGCCTTTCAATTACATAAAATGCTTACTGTCAATGTTTAGGTTTAGCTCCGCTAATATATTTTTGTTGCAGCTATATTTTGTTTTAAATTTAGGTCAACGCGCAGCCTAAACTACGATCCAATAGGGTCACTCAAAAGGTCCCAGGAGAGCGAACTCATTGAGTTCCTTATCTTTATTTGCGCGTGCTATCATCGACAAAACCGATAAATAGCAGCCACGGCCAAGCTAGAAAGAAAAGGTGCGCTTTTTTTACGGCCTTCACATTAGGCTGTAGTTTCTCTTTTCCATCTCAGCTCGATGGAGTTGCTGCGACCTCAACCCTCCTACAGCGTTTTTACTCGTTTTAGCAAGAATCTGACCACGCCGACCTGTTGGCTTCGGGGTTGAATTTAAGGATTCAACATGTCTAAAATCAGCGAACAACGTTACAAAACTGTTGAAGAAAACAGAAGACAGAAAGTAGCTGAAAACTGATTTCAATCTTTTTGTACCCGTAGCGACTGGCTCAACGCACCACCCTTCTACACTGGAGTTCAGGAATGTCCAGGTTAGTTGGAACTAAAAGACGTTAGGCCGCCCGCCTTCAGTGACTTACGCAGAACACTTCTTTGTCCCCTCACAAAACAAAATTTTATAGGCAAGCGTCTATTTATTGTAAGCTGAACGTTTTTAAATCAGCGAACCACGGTAGCTTCTCATGGGTACATTGGCACACAGTTTCAATCAAAGTGGTCGTAACAGTTGTTCAGGGTAGCTAAGGCAGTACTCGGAGGGGTTCAAGTCCCTTGATGAAGGTCATGTTTACAAGTGCCAGCAACCACTGTTCTGGAAACGCGGAAGACACGTCCCACGACCGGGTCCTTCGCCGCCATTCGCTTCTAAGGCCCGCTTGTTCCAGTGCTGCGCCGTCATTTGTTTCTAAGGAACGCTCGAGACACGGGCCTCGTGCACTGGCTCATTTGACGCTACATGCAAGACAAACGCAAACTCATCAAAGGGCTTTAGTAACGGTAACGTTCTCACGACTCCCCCCCCCCCCTCCCCCTCCCCCGTTGTAGAAAAACTCCCATTGCTTGTATATAGCGAACCAAAGTCCGTATGGAATGCCGCTCTTTATCCCGGCCGTGGTGCAGCGAATCCGATATGACCTAACACTTCAGTATGTCTTTCAGTAATTGTGTTAAGATATCTGACTGCAATCTGAGTTATTTGGATGAGGGCTGGAACTTCTTTTTGGACATTTCCTGATCTTGAGAAAAGTCCCAATAATAGTTTCAGGCAAAAGTAGACATATACACCAAACATTTTTCATTATGTTTTCATCAAATTAACTGCCCCAAATTTCCCCAACTTTACGTTCAGTGTCCTTGGAGGATTGTAGATGGTCCCGATTGTCTCGTTTGTCTAGAGATCTTTATAAGTGATCCGATATTTCAGTGACACGACTGTACACAGTAGACTTTCAACGATTGATAGTATTTTTATTCGTGAAGGACTAAGCGCTGTTTAAAATATTGGATTGCTGGTAGTTCTCTCCAGCAAAAGACAAAACTTAATAGCTCTCCCCCTCAAAAAATAAAAAAAGACTAAAATAAATATTAACATAATGTGTGCACCATTCACAGAACTCAAAATGGCGCTCATGACTTTGGACCCATCGTCTCGGAAGAAATGAAGCAATTGTTCTCCGACTTTAAAAATTTGTTCATAGAGAAAAGACACAGCCTAAAAATAAACACACTTGAGGTGTTCCTGACAAAGTCCTTCAACGCTGAAATAATAAAAATGGTGTTTAGGTGATTACAACAGCTTAATCTATTAATGCTAGGGTTGTGCAATCGATCGATTAACCTACCGATTCATCAAATAATGCTTATCGTGAATAATTTTTAACCAGTTAATCAGTAAAATTTTACGAAGCTAAAAAAAGTAAAAAGTGAAATGCGTTCACCACGCAGATGGAGAACAGAACAAAACTGCATAAAGGGCGAACTTTAGGGTAAATATTAAAGCCTACTTTAAAGTCAATAATGTATATTGCTCTGATAATGCAGTGAGTGCGCAGGCGAGCTGGTGGATGTTAACCATTTTGTTCTTAGCCCGCGACTGAGGCAGCAAAAGAGGAAATTTTCAAAGTAGAAGAAAAATGAACAGTCCAGGACACGTCTCTAACACAGCTAAAGACAAGTTTATTTGGTCACCACCTTATATACACTCCACGAACTTCACCACAGAACCTTCTCGCCCTTTCCGACCTAAAAAGCCAAAAGATAACAAAGGTCTCGACTCTCATGTCTTTCCACCTCAATTGTCAAGCGACCTTGAACAATCTTGACATTTTCTAGAAAGCAACACACTCTAGCTCCCCTTCCCGGAAGACAATTGACCGAACCTTCGCGTACATAGCACACCCTCCCCCTCTACTCTCCGGCCCACAATCCCAAAGCAACCTGGCAACAATAGATTCCAATCCACCTGATCCCCACCCGAAGACACGAAGGAGGAACCCACTTACACCATTTCACATTCAACAACCACTTTACAAAACTCTTAAATCCGCAAGAATGTTTTTGCACTGCTGCTAAGCTGTAACGACACCTGACTAGTGCAGTTGCCCATTGATTTCATTCTTATTGTTTCTTTAACAACCCTTTTGATGTCGTTTAACTCCCTGTGTATTATCTCTGTTTCAGACCAGCATGGTATACAATTATTACATTCTTGAACATGTTTCGCTATTTCCGAATTAGCCACGTTGTTTTTTACATTTCTTTTGTGTTTAGTCAATCTGTCTTTTATACACCTTGACGTCTGCCCCACATACTTAAAGCCACATTCCAGTGGGATTTCGTATACCACTCCATTCTCACACGGAAGAGACTTTTCTCGATTCGTTTTTCAGTAGAAAGACAATGAAGAAGGCAAAACGGTGCTGGTTATGAGGAGGAATTCGTAGGGAAGCAGTTATCCGTAAAATTCGCAGACAAATGTAAAGGGGAACCAAAGCAAGGGCCAAAAAGTAGAACTAGTGTAATTCCGTATTATCACAAAATTTCTTACTACTTCAAAACTTGTGCCAAAAAGTTCGGCGTGGATCTGGTTTTTAGTTCGGATTACAAGCTCAGTAAGCTCACACCCTTCCACAAAAGTGTAAGAGAATGTGCAAAAACGCATCGAGAAAGGTCTCTTTCGTGTGAGAATGGAGTGGTATACGAAATCCCCCTGGAATGTGGCTTTAAGTATGTGGGGCAGACGTCAAGGTGTATAAATGACAGATTGACTAAACACAAAAGAAATGTAAAAAAACAACGTGGCTAATTCGGAAATAGCGAAACATGCTCAAGAATGTAATAATTGTATACCATGCTGGTCCGAAACAGAGATAATACACAGGGAGTTAAACGACATCAAAAGGGTTGTTAAAGAAACAATAAGAATGAAATCAATGGGCAACTGCATTAGTCAGGTGTCGTTACAGCTTAGCAGCAGTGCAAAAACATTCTTGCGGATTTAAGAGTTTTGTAAAGTGGTTGTTGAATGTGAAAGGGTGTAAGTGATTTCCTCCTTTGTATCTTCGGGTGGGGATCAGGTGGATTGGAATCTTTTGTTGCCAGGTTGCTTTGGGATTGTGGGCCGGAGAGTAGAGGGGGAGGGTATGCTATGTACGCGAAGGTTCGGTAAATTGTCTTCCGGGAAGGGGAGCTAGAGTGTGTTGCTTTGTGGAAAACGTCAAGATTGTTCAAGGTCGTTTGACAATTGTGGTGGAAAGAGATGAGACCTTTATGATCTTTTGGCTTTGGAGGTCGGAAAGGGCGAGAAGCTTCTGTGGTGAACTCCGTGGAGTGTATATAAGATGGTGACCAAATAAACTTGTCTTTAGCTGTGTTAGAGACGTGTCCTCGACTGTTCATTTTTCTTCTACTTTGAAACTTTCCTCTTTTCCTGCCTCAGTCTCGGGCTAAGAACAAAATGATTTTATATTGCACCGTTTAAAATATCGAGCAAAATATATTTTTACTTAAAACAAAACGTTCTGCATAGAAATGCACGAGAACGATCAATCGGCGCCCATCCTAGTGAATGATAATAAATGCACTTCGAGCGTATTTACGGCCGTACACCTTGTCTCGTATAGTGCCCCAATTTATCACGATTTTGCTCAGATTTTGTATCTATTTTATTCATAATTTTGATCCGGTATTCCCAGCCTTGCAACAATGAAGCCAAAGACGACGTTATATGTTAATTAAACTAATGATCCATTAATTCATGAACTGTATCTCACATGTCCTTCATGAACTGTATCTCAATAGGCCCGAAGGAAATGTAATATTGGTACTTTGTTTGCTCGAGCAAACAAAGGATGGTGGTCAAAGACATCTGCGGACCTGTGACGTTGAGCGGGCTGATCTTCGCTTTAAAGAGAGCCAATGTGTGAAACAATTCTTCAAAGAAATGGCTAGAGACGTAGAAAGAATAGGCCAATCTCAGTAAGCATTCGGCGCAAGCATGACGCCGCCATAACTTTAGTTCACTTGAGGAAGATGGCCGTTCATGCGAGGGCTCGTGCCGTCTCATGCTTTGCAAGCGCAGAGTTGGGCGAGGTTTTCGCACGTGGAGAAATACCAAAGTTCCCTCGATAGATTTTGTTAGCGCTGGCGTATTGAAACTGCCTGGTGAGATCGGTCTATTGTGAGCAGCGGCAGAGCCTTTTAAGGCGAGAACCTTACATGTCCGACTACGGTATAAGGTGGCTGGGGCATTGTGCCCGAAAGATGGCAATTAAAAGAAGTCATCAAGCACGCGCCGCTCAAGGTAAAAGCGGACGCGCCTCAAAATAAAACACAAAGAAAACCACAGCAACGCAGATACTTCGTCACAAGACCCTTGAAGCAGGCACGGGCGAGATGCCTGGGCAGGGGAGGAGGGTGATGTCACCACCTGAGCGCCGTGTGCAAAAGGAGGACGTGGCGCGCTGCCTACGGCGCGTCAGTTGCGCTTGGGACTTCATATGTGCTCGTTGTGCGCTTCGTGCAATGGACTGTGAAGTGACCGCCTCGTTATCTAATGCCTCGACATCGGCACCATGCGCAAACGGGATCCGGTCAAAATGATCCCGGTCAAAATGGTCCCGGTCAAAATGGTCCCGGACAAAATGGTCCCGAACAGAATGGTCCGAACTGCCATTCCGGACAAAATGGTCCCAGCGTGGCATTATTTATTTGCTGTTTGCAGGTTTTTTGTATTTTCTACTTTTGATGGATATTAGCAGCGGCTTGTAACTCTGTGCACACAGTAGGTGCAAGGGCTCCGTCCCTAGAACGACTTTTTGAGGGGTGTGGGTCATATGAATACATTTTCGTACTAGATCTTCGCTTCAGCAGCGTCGACTTCCTGTCTCTTAAGTTTTCTATGTAATAAATACGCTCATAATTGCGGAATCAATTTATGATTTCTTTAATATACAATGTTCAGACAGCTCGATGCTGTTTCTGAAAAATAGAGCACGGTGGTACGACAGGTTCATTTAAAAAAAAAAGCACGTCAAGAACCTGTAGTATGTGTATGATAATCATTTTTGTTCCCAATATCGTTTTGAAGGTCGATAGCGCTAATTTGAAAACAGGTTCTGGCGATAGAAAGATATTGATTACAGACGTGGAATATATCGGTAGAAATCAAGAACCTTTGAGGAATAGAGCTACATGGTATAGATAGAAGAGATTTAAAATTTGTTTCAAATGATTATAATGAAAATGTTGATATTACCCTTGAACGTGTGTCAAAATAAAAGTACCAAACCATTTTGTCTAATTAAGAGCGCTGAAAGTATTGATAAATTCATCGGGGACCATTTTGTCCGGTTTGGCACTTGGGACCTTTTTGTCCGGGACCATTTTGTCTGGGACCATTTTGACCGGGACAATTCTGACCGGGACCATTTTGTCTTACACCCGCGCAAACACACACAACGAATACAATACGGGCAGAAAGAACTTTAATAGGTGTAGAAACATTACTCGAAAACATTTAACCCGCGGAAACATAGTGCTTTCGAATTCTTACACGTAGGCGGTCTTAAGTGTCTTTGGCGTGTTTTAATTTTCGACATTTTGTGTAGAGCAGGCTCTGCTCGAAAGTTCGAAAATAACGAATCTCCTACTACACACAATTTTTAACGCGATAACGTCCAGGAGCTCATGTCGCAACAAATCCGGCGTGGGCGCCTTCGTCGGCGTCGGTGGGACCAAAAAATCACATAATGCATTGCACGCAGCTACGTATGTCACACGTGACGTCATACATGGCTGGGCGCTTTTCTTTTTCTGTTCCCACCAAATTTAGAGGAAACATTTCCTGCCAAATTATGCTGGTTGATAAGGTCATCCCGTCACATCCATCTTAGACGTCAGGGGACACATGACGCTACCGACTTGCCAACGCACACACGCCTGCACGGCTTGGGAACGATCACGTGCTTATATGGGAAGGTTTTGCGAACGGGACCCTATAACGCTATAACATTCCACTGTTGAAAGCGAATCTTAAGCGTCACCAATTTTTGTTTTACGCCATTCAAAAAGAGGTATAATTAAATAAAATATATTTCTTCATTTGTAAATTGTTGCTGACAAGAGAAACAAGTGATGTAAAAGCGGACCCTTAGATTGCGAAACGAATTCATAAGGTATAGTATATTCGGACATATAATGGCATAAAATGTGATGTGTCATTCGAAAATGGCACCTGAATTTGACAATGTACTGGCGCCTAGAAGAACATGAGTGAAATTAATCAATCAACAAATGTTTATTGCAAAAAGTTAAATCAAGTCCTCTTGACTAGAGGTATCTGGGTCGGTGTATGCTTACACTCTATTCACACGGGCACCCATAACCGCGGTTAACTGAGTTTTAACCACTGTTACGCCGCACCACAGTTACCGCACTATACTCTCTGAGAGCTATTTCAGAAGAAGGGAAGAGCGCGCGTGGACTGCTTTGATGGATGCTCAAGATGCTCAAGCGCACGTTCATCGATAGCTTTGATTGCAGTACAGCAGCATGGTGTCCGCAAGTATTGTGCTCTAACTTTGGCGTAGCGTAACTACAGTGAAGTGTGTCCGTGTAACAAAGGTATAGGATGGGTAAGGACTGGGAAGGTAGGGTGTCCTCAACTGAGGGAGTGAAACGTTCCGTGAGCATTTTCAAAACGTAAAACGTTCGAGGGAGTTTCAGTTGTGCTGAATGCGTGTCTCTCTTAGCGGGTGGATGGGTATGCCTTGCTCTTTCTGTGGCTGGGTATTTCGTATGCTGTTTAACAAATCGCCAAAACTTGTCTGGTTTCGGGAACAAAGTACAGAAATTTGAGCCATCTGCATACGCCTAGGAAATACGGTTCGGCTATGGCATGCACATGTTATATATGTAAGCTATACAGAGTATTGCTAAGTCTAAAACATATTTCAATGATCGAATCTGGATGTCGTCTCTATGCCTACGCCAAATGTTATTCAGGCTTGTAAATACCGTAAACACATCGAAATCACGTACAGGGTAAAAACTATTTTATTCAAATACACTGTTTGACTGTGGCCTACTATTTTACATGCCCTACAATTTTTATTTTATTAGTTTATTTACTTCTTTCTTCGTGCCTCAAACCGATCGAAGTTTGCTTGAGGCACTTAAGTATGAAATATATCGTGCTCACAAACAGCTATACGTTCGTAACAACATGCATACATACACGTATACAATCTAAAATAACAGGTTTCAAAGGGATATAGCAGATATATGTACAAGAGTTACTCAAAATCACGCTTGAACCGTTCGTAATCAACAAAACTATCCACAGAGTTGGTGGACAAGGCATTAAGCATAAGTTAAATGCGGGTGATGGGACATAGCTTCTCCTGATGAAAGGAATACAATGGACCGGAATATTTCTAACATAGATAGTGCTTGGAAATTAATTGAACGTAACATTACACGATCAAGTTAAGCGTAAATCATTCTATATAAAAAATAGTACGTTTCGCACTACTCTTCTGGTTGGTAACGTTTGAAAGTTACGATTTTTAAGAATTTAGGCTTAAGCATCAAAGATACTTCTTTACACAAATACCCATCATAAATTATACAGGGGTCATTCCATGTCAAACATCCCAATCCTTGCGCTCGACTACCTTCGATTTCTAAAAAAAAAAAAAAATTCATGGTCTTTTGCCGCATTGTCCATAGCCACGCCCTGAAATATTTTTGACGAAAAAATTTTTTTGATGGCGTGCGCGTGGTTTTGACTTTTAAAAATAGAGTGAAACTAGGTATCACACCATAATTGATAAAAAATAAGCTTTTTTATGTAACACCCAACAATATTTTTTTTCTTCTTAAATCTGCACGACTTTCGACTTGGAATGTGGTTGGGCTTGTGCAGTTTTGTTTAATTTAATTTTTTTAACACAATTTTTTAATGTTATTTTTATTATTTTATTAAAGATATTTGATTGCTCTGGGGACTTAATATGAATTTTCACCGGCTTCCCTCCAGATATATAATCTATAAAAAATGTTTAAATTGCTCAATTAAATATCTCGGAGTAAAAAAAAATCCTGATGTTGCCAAAAGTGCGTTTTGACGCATAAACAGCCGTTTATTTCACCCTGAAATGTCCGAGCAAAATACAAAATATGGTGGGCTTGAAAGAACAATCGGTTTTCTTTATATTCAGAAAGTTTCTTCAAATCAATTTTTGCGTAAAGCGAGTTAACAATTTTTGAATTTGAACTCTGGCACCACAACCCGGTGTCGCTTCTTAAAGGGTAATTGCAAAGAAAAAAAAGTGCATTTTTAAACAGCCTAATTGGGACAAGCATGTCACAGAACAATTTTTCCGCCAAAAACAAACTTTTTACAGCCATATTTATTGCGCGCCACAAAGTTATTTCGTCCGTTCTAAATCGCGCGCCACAAAGTTGGTAATATACGTAACGGCGTGGCTGCTATACGTCACGGAGTGACGTATAACAGCCACTCCGCGCGCTTCGAAAGAGCGGGATTTTCAAATGTGGAGTTGTGACCACGACTAAATTACGTCCTGTGGCGTAAATGTTGCTAGAAAAAAAATTGTTTTTTCGCGGAAGATTTGTTTTTGTGACATGCTTGTCCCAATTAGGCTGTTTAGAAAAACACTTTTTTTTCTTTGCAGTTACCCTTTAACGCCTCTTCGCCGCACAGCAGGCCACCGGCGACGACAGTTGACACGATTAGGTCCAAAGAAAAGACGGAGTTACTGCCGCTTCCTCTTATTCGTCTTTTCAGCTGCCAGAGAAGAAATGGCGCGCATTGTGCTGTTAATCGGAGGTGCCGCCAGTGCGTAGCCATTGCAGGCCTGTTGTGCCCTTTGTGTCCGTGTGCGGCTCCTCACACTCCGAAACGCGATGCCTAATCAACGGACGGCATCAGCTGACGTGAACTTCTGAATGCGTCAGGCAACGTGGACTTCTCTATAAATATTTTAGGTAGATATATTTATGGAACAGTGGAATCGTTTTGCCTAAAACCACACGGTATTTGGATTGCTATGTAATAAGCATTATGAACATTGGCTTGAATCAATTTAAAAAATAGGGAATATATGAGAATTTTAGCATTATTATAGTTTTGTTACAAACTATCTCTTTGCTTCAGATGACTCTAAAAGTCTTATTGACAGCCCTGTATGTATACTGCACAAAAGAAAAGAAAAAGGTTTCAGGCCGTACAAGTAATTATCATTCAAAAAAAAAACTAACTTTGTGCAAAATTGCATTTCGCCGTTTCTAGAGCCGTCAATTCTGCTTGAGGTGACCCCCACAAAAAATACGGACCATGTTGACTTTTACAGAAGAGTTTATTGCCTTTTGTTCTTGAAAGTTTTAATAAAAAATTTTCGTTCTATAGAGGAAAAAAACAATTTGAAGTATAGCTCTCGCGCCGCAACCTGGCGTCGTTTCTTGCGTCCCTTTTCACAACACGCCACCGTCGAGCCTGGCAAAGCGTGCGACGGTGTCCCGGTTTGTGCGTGCAGGTAGACAGCAGGACTTCAAGTTGTCGGGTACATCTTGGTGGGAAGAAGCTTGTTTTCACTCTTGTTGCTTTATGGATTTTCCTATTTCGACTGTTTTGCGTGGCGGTGTCCTCCTGTGGTCTTCCACTGTCTTGATATCAGCAGATGCTTAGCGCTGCCGGGTCAGAGCATCCACTAGTAAGCTTGCTGTTTCTTACGTACACATCGCAACCACTCTCTATTGTCAACGTCAGGACACTAATTAAACAACAACACAAAAGCACAGTGAACGGGCAATCTCAAACGACGAGGCAAATTGGTGTTAACGCATGCGCGCCATTGGAGGCTCACGCCTCGTTTGTTCTTAAATCGGCTTTGAAACGGCAAATTCTTGCGTCGCTGAATAGTTCCGCTTTTAACCGCAGTATGCGTGACGGCTAGATTTCGGGGCTATATTGTCGCCTTTCCCTTTTAGGAGAAGTCCACGTCAGCTGAGGCCGCCCGTCGATTAGGCATCGCGTTTCGGAGTGTGAGGTGCCGCCCTCGGATACAAAGGGCACAACGGCCCTGCTATGGCTACGCACTGGCGGCACCTCCGATTATCAACATGATTCTCGCCGTTTCTTCCCATGCAGCTGAAAAGACGGAAAAGGGAAAGCGGCAGTGAACTCCGTTCTTTCTTTGTACCTAATCGTGTCAGCTATTTTCGTCGGTGGCGTGCTGTGCGGCGAAGAGGCGTTAAGAAGCGACGCCGGGTTGTGGTGCGAGAGTTCAAATTCAAAAATTGTTTTCTCGTTTTAAACAAAACTTACTTTGATTAAACTTTCAGAATCAAAAGATAATCGATCGTTCTTCAAAACCTACCACATTTTGTATTTTAACTTGGACAACCTCAGGGCGAAATAAACGGCTGTTTATGCGTCAAAACGCGTTTTTCGGCAACTTCAGGATTTTTTTTTACTGCGAGATATTTAATTGAGCAGTTTACACATTTTTTTATAGATTATATACCTGCAGGGCGACCGGTAAAAATTTCTATTAAATCACCGGAGCAATCAGATATTTTGTTTAATAAAATAACAAATATGTTAAAATAAAAAAACTGTGTTTTTTAAAACAAATATTTAAATTTAACTAAGCTGCACAAGCCCAACCACATTGCATGTCAAAAGCCGTGCAGATTTAAGAAAAGAAATATTGTTGGGTTTTTTACAAAACACTGATTTTTCATGAATTATAAAGTCATACATAGTTTCACGCTATTTTTAAAAGGTAAAATCGCGCTCACGCCATCAAAACAATTTCTTTCGTCAAAAATATTTTAGGGCATGGCTACGGACAATGCGGCAAAAGGCCATGATATTTTTTTTAGAAATGGAAGATGGTCGAGTTCAACGCCCGGGACGTTTGGCATGGAACGACCCACAAATGAGCCTCTACTTAAAATGTTCAAATTGGTCTGGTTCGGATAATGCAAGATAGTTCCAAGCCACACTGGCAAACTCGGTGCTGGAAAGAATGAGGCTACAGATATATGAATAATACACAAATAATTTGTAAGCTACTTTGTCAAAAGATAGATCATGCGCGACACTTTAAAAGCAGAGCTAAAAATCTGCTATACATTACAATAAAAATAAAGATCGGTATCAAAACAAACACCAAGGTCACGAACTGTTGTGATGCGTAAATCGAGAATGGTACCGATAACGTAGTCATTCAAAATAAGTTGCCGTGTTCAAAACATTCATAACACCTTGGTTTTATTAGAATTAATGATTAAATGATTCGATGAACACCACGCATGTGCACGTGACATAACATCCTGTAAATATGCAGCCAGCGAGTGACCGGAGGCGTAAAGACAGCTTCAAACTATCAGCGAATAAGCAACACATTAGAAGTTTGTATGCGCATCTGAATATCATTATAAAAATAATAAACTCTAGTGATTCAAATTAGATCACCGAGGGTCACCGGGTGAGAGAACGAAGGGTCCTGTGAAGCTGTTCAAGATTCGCACACTGTTTCTGCGATTTGTTCGATAAAACTGAAGCCATCTAATTAGCGTAGAAGAAACACCATACAAAGAAAGTTTGTGTAGAAACAGCTTATAAGTTACCTTGTGGAAAGCCTTGCACAAGCCGAAAGAAGCTCTGTATAGACTTGACTGCGTGTTAGAATGTATGACACAAAGTAATGGAGAGATTAACAAATGTTACTTTCCACAGATCAACCTTTCAGGAAGCTATGATGACGGGTACTTATATTCTGTCGGAAGTAGTCAGAAAGACGGGTACGAATAGGGAAATCGAAAACCTTAGAAGAGGAACATAGACTAGAAACTGGTCTATAGTTGTCAAAAGCACAAGCATATCCGCCTTTGTGCAGAAGTACTAGACCGCCGTTTTCCAAGAAGACAGGAAGGCATACAGTTGCAAAGAATGATTAAAAATGTGTTCCAGAACCTGCACAAATAATTCTGCACTGCACCTGACGATGAAACTTGGTATGCAATCAAAGACCGACGATAATTTTAATTTTAGTTTCGTTTTCGCCTCAAATATTTTAATTGTATTTACAGGTAGGATACTCAAGAAGTATTGCAGATCAAAGCTATGGGATGAGGAAGTGCCTTGAAAATATCTGTGCAATAACATTCACAAAAGTGGCCTGCGAAATTATCTGCAACCTCTAAAGGCGAGGTACTCCGTTTCTCCGGTCTTTCATATGCTGTTTAACAAATTCCCAGAGCTCGTCTGGTGTCCGGAACAAACTATTCTCTACTTGTAGTTGGTGAGCATATTTGTCACCAGCATACAGCTATTTCACGAGCCTTCGGATGTTTTTGAACATTGCGTACCATAAATTCGCGCCTGTCCATTTAGAAGATTTATAAAAATGCACCTTTTTGTGCCAAAAAAACGTAATTCCTTGAGAAATCAGATCGGGTGCCTCTTACGCTGGATATTACGTTGAGGAGTAAAAATATGAATTCCTTTTCCGAGAACCAAAGCAAAGTTTTCAGTAGGAGTATCAACAGAGTTATATTATTTAGAACTGTCGACAAATCTAGAGCTTGAAATTATGTTTAGAAGCCTAGGTAGTCATTCATAATTTAGTAATAACGGGTAAAACTCTCCCGAAAACACATCTTTTTTTAGAAAAGAGAAAGATATTAAAAAATACGGGTGAGAAGCATCAGCAGGAGCGTGCGTATCGCTTACTGCAGTTAGATCATCAATAACACAGTTTGAGAAAAAAGTGTCGTGTGGGTTCGCGGCTGGGTATTATAACGTGGTGACGTGAGCAAGACCATTAAAATAAGAAAAAATGGTTAAGCAATACATTTTTACTTGTTTTCGAATGTACACAAAGAAGTTGGCAAAATGCTCACTCAACGCCAGGCTGGTTGGAATCGCCGTAAACGGGGACGCTGAACTTCAAGATATGTATGTACTTCTCCAGGCTTTTAAGATTATAAGTAAACTTTATTCAATTTGAAAAAGGCGGATACTAATATTTTTCATATAAATGCTTTAAACCATCACTTGGGTACACCCTTGATCCAAACACGTGCCTCGTACGTTTGTAGGTCGTGTCTCGTACAGCTAGACACAGCGTCGTCAACCACAATTAACACATCGCCACCAAACGTACGTCCAGTCGCTGCATAGTTTCCATCTTTCCGGAGAGAGAGAGAGAGAGAAAACTTTATTGACCGAGGAAATGGGTCAAGGGGAGTAGAGGTCATGGTGGTGGTGGTGGGCAAGGGGCCGAAGGCCCATCCCCTCCTGGACGTCTTCTCCTTTATTTAGGTTGGTGGTCCCGTGGTGGCAATCGGCCGAGGCTTCCCGGCGACCTCTTCCGCCCTTTTGACCAGGCGGGCCTGTAGGTCCGGGTCGGGGCTGCGAAGCGAGGCCTCCCACCTCTCCTCAGAAGGGATTTCGGGGAAGGGATCCTGAGGGCATGCCCAGATGATGTGGGCCAGGTTGGCATGGGCGCCACATAAGGGGCATGCCGAAGTTGGATAAAGGCTGGGGTGGATATGGGTCATGGTGGCCGGGTTGGGGAAAACTCCCGTCTGGAGTTTGCGCCAGACGTGTGATTGTTCTAAGCTAAGGGATTTGTCCGCCTGCGGATAGATTCTGCGGGAGAGGAGGTAGTAGGTGGTAATGTCATGATATCCGATCAGACGGTCCCGCGCGGACCGGGCTCCGTGGTAGGGATACAGGCTCGGCCCAGCCCGGATAGTAAGTCCTCGGGCTAGGTCGTGAGCCGTCTCGTTTCCCTCGAGCCCAGAATGCGCTGGGGTCCAGATCAGTTGGACTTGAGATTGCGGGGGGTTTCTGCGCAAAATTTTGAGTACCGTTGCGGATATGCGTCCGGCGGCAAAATTTGGAAAGCGGTTTTAGAATCGGTAATGATTGTTGCGGGGGTAGTAGGGTTAAGCGTTAGGGCCAGCGCTATCGCCGCTTCCTCCGCCGTTTCCGGGATGGGCGTCCGGACTGTGATCGAATCTTGCGGGTTGCTGTTGGAGTTATTGCGAACTGCGACTGCGGTGAATGCTTCGTGGTGTCTATATTCCGCTGCATCTACGTACACGACTCGGAGGTCGTTTCTGTAATTCTTGTGTAGGGCGCGGGCTCGTTGTTCCCTCCGATCGGTGTGGTGCGTAGGGTGCATGTTGCGGGGGACTGGTTTGGCTATAATGTGCGCGTGGATATCTAGGGGAATGGTTGTCGCGTCCTGATGTAGGCTGTGGTGTCCTATTCTTAGATTTCGGAGAATGTGTCTTCCTGTGGGGGTGCGGGCGAGGCGTTCATATTGACCCATTAGATGGGCTTCAACGAGTTCGCTGGCCTTGTTGTGAAGGCCTAACCCTTCGAGTCTGGCAGTGGACGTGCCAGGGGGAAGGCGTAGCGCCGCCTTGTAAGCGCATCTTATGAGGATATCGATTTTGTCAGTTTCTGCCTTGGTTAATTTAAGGTAGGGGATAGAGTAGACTATTCTGCTCACGACAAAGGCTTGGAGCAGGTGGACCCTGTCCTGCTCAGTAAGGCCTGCGTGTTTGTTGGTGACTCTCTTGAGCAGACCTATAGTTTCGTTTACGTTCCTTTCTAAGGTCTGGAGAAAGTTGTGATTGAGTCTGGTGGATTGTATCTGCAGCCCAAGGACTTTGAGGGCAGGGACCTCTGGGATCCCTCTCCCGTCAATGTGGAGTTTGATTTTCGAGGGGCGTTGTTTTTTCTGGTTCGGTGGAATGACGAGTAGCTCAGACTTAGCTGGAGAGCAGGCCAGGCCCGCTCTCCTCGCCTCCCCAACAACCACCTCTATGCCTCCCTGCATCGTTTCTTCTATGTGGCCTTCATTCCCCTGGTTAGTCCAGAGGGTGATGTCGTCTGCATAGAGGCTGTGGTGGAGGTGTGGATCTGTGCAAGTTTCTTGGGGATGTCTATGATTGCCAGGTTGAAGAGTAATGGCGAGAGGACGGCTCCTTGCGGAGTGCCTTGACTGCCTAGTGGGAACGCGTCGGAGACGAGGTTGTCTAGATGTATGGCGGCTGTTTGGTTTGATAAGAAGTTCCTAATGTAACTGTAGGTTTTCTCGCCCGGATTGACCGACCCTAGACCCGACATTATGGCCTCGTGCGCAACGTTGTCAAAGGCTTTAGTCAGGTCGAGGGTCAAAATCGCTGCCGTGTTTTGGCCGCTGATTGGTTTGATGATTTGTTCTGAGAGTTGTAGGAGTATGTCTTGCGTTGAAAGACCGGTTCTGAAACCGATCATAGTGTGGGGGAATTGTTCCGTGTCGTTCATGTATGTCGTGAGTCGGGCTAGGATGACGTGTTCCATGAGTTTACCTAAGCACGACGTGAGGGAAATGGGGCGGAGGTGTTCGATCGCGAGCGGTTTGTTTGTCTTGGGGATGAGGATTACTTTGGCATGTTTCCACGATCCCGGTAGTTCTCCCGTTCTCCAGCATGTGTTCAAGAAATCTGTGATCGCTGTGATGGAGAAGTCGTCGAGGTTTCGTAGCGCCCGGTTTGAGATCTGGTCGGGACCCGGGGCCGAGCTGGATCTGAGTTTGCCAATGACCAGTCGGACCTCGGCTTCCGTTATGTCATTGTCCATTTCGCTGTTGGTTTGTCCCGTGTAGGGGGGTAGTGGGATCTGGGGTCCTATCGGAAGGTACGTGTTTCGTATTTGTGCTATGAGTTCGTCGTTTGAGCCTGAGTATGTTTGGAGGATTTTGGTCATCCGGTGTTTCTGTTCTGTCTTGTTCTCATCTGGGTCGAGGAGGTGTCTTAATAGCTGCCACGTCTTCTTCATTCCGAGGTTTCCCTGCATCTGGTCGCAAATCTGGCCCCAATGGTCGCGCGCGAGCGTGGTCGCGTGCGCGCCGATCTCCGTCTCCAGCCGGGCCAGCTTAAGCCGCAGTTTGCGGTTACTCTTGTTTCTTCGCCATCGTTTTAGGATCCCCTGGTATGCCTGCCAAAGGTGGCTGAGACGGGAGTCCACCGCGTCGGAAGGGATGTGGGGATCTAGGTCTTTCGTAACTGTTTTTATGTCTGCGAGGAGTTCTTGTGTCCATCTGTTAATATCCGTAATGCATTCTGGGCTTTCGCACTCGCCCGCATGTTTAATGTTGGATTCCCGGAGGGCTCTGAGCTTGTCCCAGTTGGTCAGGGTTTTTTGTCTGAGTGTTTGAGTGAGTTTGTGTTTGGGTACCATCTCTGTCTCGATTATGAAATGGTCGCTGCCCAGTGTTTGGTCGGTAACCCTCCATCTCACCTGATTGGTGTGTAGGGATAGAGTGAGATCCGGGGTGCTGTCGCGTTGGGCGCTGTTGCCGATGCGTGTAGGGGTATTGATGCCTGTTTCTAGTGTGAAATGGTGTGTCTGGATTTGTTCCCAGAGGTCTCTGCCTTTTGGCTCGCAGGTTGGGTATCCCCAGGCCGTGTGAGGAGCGTTAAAATCCCCTCTTATGAGCAGCGCGTGGGGGCCCACCTCTTTCCTTGTGAGCGAGAAAAAGCGGTTGAATCGATGTGCCCTGGATTTAGGAGTGCTGTAGATGTTTAGAATATATAGTCTGTTCGCTCCTTTTTTGCGTGGGAGGACAGTAATTAGGTCGTGGGGAATACTGACGCTGTCGAACTGGCTCCTATAGGCCGGTATATTTCTGTGTACGAGAACCGCCGTTTTGAGGTCGGTCGCACTTTGAAAGGTTTTATAGCCGGGCAATTTAACAACTGTGTTTGTCTCCTGTAGCGCTATAATTTCCGGGGTGGCATCTAGGCTTTGGAGATACATCTGTAAATTATGTTTTTTACGTTTATATCCCCGGCAATTCCACTGCCAGACCTTAATGGGGTTGTTCTTATTGTTGTTCTTGTGTGGCATTATGTGTTTCGGGTTGGGGTATGTGATTGGTAGCGATACCAAGCCTGTTCATTATTCCTTGCATAAAGGTGTGTAGTTCCGATCTGTAGGAGTTCATTTCTGATTGGAAGGTTTCCATGCTATTTTGCATGGTGGTCATGTTTTCGTGGAGCGCGGCGTTTCCTCTCCCGATTGCGATTATTTTACGGTCTAGTTCTTGTTGCTGAAGGGATTCTCCTGCGGGGTTGGGGATTTGTACGGTGGTTACCGCAATCGCTCTTTTTGGGGGGGCGGGCGAGGTGGCCTCTTCAGCGGGGAAATTTTGTTGTGAGATTGCCGCGTTTTGACTGCGGATCCTGTGGAGTTGCTGTCTCAAGGCATTCTTTTCTTGCCTAAGGGTGGCCATTTCGGCTCTGATGTGGGCTAGCTCATCTGCTAGTTTTTTGGGGACGGTTAGGGGGGTTTGGGCCGAGGTGGAGGTGTGGGAGGCCCCATCATCGAAGCTTACCAATTTGTCGTTACCGGCGGTCGTCTGTGATGTCGTCGGGAGGGTGTCCCACCCCTTGTGGTTGGCCTTGGGCCGGGGCTTGGATGGAGTTCGTTGTCGATTGGTCGATGGGGATCTCTTCTGCCTTGATTGGGACCTTGTTTGGGCTCTTTTCTTTATCGGGTCCTTGGTCCTGGAACTGCCGCGTTCCGAGGCCTCCGGAAATATTGCGATGCTGTTCGTGTGGTTCATCATTCTGTATCCAGGGTGGGGGCGTGGAGCCCTGAGATGGTGGTGATGATCATGGTTTTGAGCTCAGCCACGATTCCTGGGACGAGGGCCGTCAGGGCTGCCCTGATTTCCGCCTGGATAGCTGCACGAAGCGTTTCATCCTGTTGTGTTGGGGACGGAGGTCCCCAACACAACAGAGGTCGATCGCGGTTGACATTTTTCCGCACGGACGACACCAAGTCTTCGGTATCAACGGTTGTATACGTCTCCCGCCGAGAAAGCAGGAGCGGGAACTCTTCTGCCCCTCGGAAATGCGGCTGTGATGATTGAGTGTCTGATAGTTGTCGGGCAGTACTAGTATTTCCCTGTGTGGTTCGGTTTTCGTCGGATGTTCCTTTTATTTGTGAATTAGCCTCGAGCAGACCTGAGAGCAATTCTTTAACCAGTGGAGTGAAGGTGTGATGAAGAATCATTTCAGTCGCTAAACACTTTTGGTGGAAGTCATTCAGCGCCTCCGCGAAATTCCCCGAGTGACCGCACATGCACCGCGCTGGTGTCGCATCCCCTCTCGGAAGAGTCGAGAAGAGAGGAGGAAGAGTAGCAGCGTGCGCCTCAGGCGAACTGGGAGGGGAACGGCCGCGATCGTTTGGGGAGACCGGGAGCCGAGGCTGGTTGGGGTCGGCTGCCAGAGAAGTATGCGGGAGGGTTGGGTGAGTCCCACTAGCTGTTTTGCAGGGGCGGCTGGTTGTTTCCGTGGGATGCCTACTGCTGTTGTCATTCCCGCTCCGGCTTCTCTGAGACGCGTTGGAGGTGAACCCGTTTGTGTAAGGACGTTTCTCTTCCCTCTGGTGTTCTTCGTGGAGCAACGAAACAGGCGGTGGCCAACTTACTGCCTCCGTCCGTCGCATATCTATGTCGCCAAAAGGAGGCTCGCTCCGTGCAGGCCAAAATGCCCCGCGGGAGGATGATTTCGGCAAACCAAAGGGTTCGATATGCCGACCTCCAGTCATCGCTCTCCGCAATTGGGACCGCTCACTGGGTGACGGGACGGATCGGCAGCGCATCTCTCGTCTGGGCATCCCGCCATCTCCTCGGCTGCACCGCATGAGTTGACGACTGCGGCCGCAGTTTGACGATGATGGGTGCCCCCGAGTATCAACATCTCCACGAATCCAGGTGCCCCCGTGTCTCGAGAAGGAACTCTCTCCCCTGCGTTGCGACACATCTGCACCGCGGCACCGAGTGGGGGTGGTGGGTTTGTGGCCCACGGAGAGCTCTGCGCTCCGGCTCGGTGTTTCCTGACCTGCATGGAGTACACGCGCAAAGGTAGGTCTGCCTCTCCATGGGTTGTTTTCTGCTTGTGGCGGTGCCAATATTGATATTGATGTGAGCGGGGGCATCTCCATGGAGGTCTTCCGGTCGTGATGGCGATCCCTTTGAGTCGTCTTTTGTTCTCTAGCCGGATAAACCCTGTACCACCGCGGGCCCAGAGTCACGTGGTCAGGCATACTTGGGCCTTTAAAAAAGACGAAGATTGATGTGCCTCTTCCCTTACGGGCGATGTCCAGAATGGTCCCTTTTGCCTCCACCATAGTCCGAATCACCTGTATAGAGTGTTCGCCGGCCATGCCATGCACTGTTCCCACGGAGGCGTTTGTCGGCGTAGTTGGGAAAGAGCGCACCGGAATTTGGACCAGGTTGCGGATGAGCAGAAGTCTGTCTCTTGTTTCAATGTAGGGTGTGTCAACCGCTAGGATGTTTTTAGAAGGATTTAGTCGGATGTTTGTGACGGCCGTCTTGCTGAAAGCGCTTCTGATTTCTTTAGAAATTTCGCTCCGTTGTGTTGCTTCGAATGGGCGACTTTCCAGCGAGGGATGAAAAAGCACGGTGTAGAGTTTATCAATTTGGTATGTTGGCTTTTTGAGTTTTCTCTCCGATCGGTATGTGACCAGCGTGTAGCCATCCTGGGTGAGGAATTCGGCAGGCGCAACCCCGCATGGACGGCGCTCACCTGGCGGATCATGACAGGTTGGTGCTGCTCTTCCGACGTTAGGCTCCCCGTCGGGATTGTCCCCCCCAAGGCACTCGAAGCTGTTCGATGTCGGCACGTTCACCCCCGTTGTTTCGCCGTTGTTGGTGCTTAACTCGGGTGTCTCGTTCATTACCCTCTCCACGGGCATGGGGATGGGGCGCGAGACGGAGGAAGCCTCTCGCTGAGTCGAGGACGTTCGCGGTGGGTCCGGCGCACGGCCGGCGGGTGAAGGGGGAACGGCAGGAGGCGCGTGTTCTCTCTCTCCGTCTTCCGAAATGGGTGACGTCGGCCGAGTTGGTGGCGCGTGGGCGTGGCCTCCCTCCAGGCACCCCGGGAGGCCGGCAATGGTCCCGGTTTGAATCTCGTCGACCGTTGGGGCCGTCCTGACCGCCGGCGCTCCCGAGTCAATCCTTTCAATGACGGGATGCCGATGATTGGTGGTCTTGAGCTCGGTAGCCTCCCCTTAACCATTCCGTTTTGTATCCATGGGTGTCGCTGGAGTGTGGGCGCCTCGAGGACACAGCGGTCGGGGGCGAAGGCGTCTTGGGCTCCCTGGAGCATCACGTCGATGGGGGGCCATGTTGGATTTGGCCGGCGTCCCAAGTTTCCTTTCTAATCCATCTCCGGGTCCCTAATCCGCAACTGGGTCTTAAAATTTATCTTGTGTTTTTTTCTACGCGTTTGCGCTTTGTTTTGTGCGAACTGATTGATATAAAACCTTCAGAGATTTTGTCGAAAGAAATAAAAAGACGGGAGCTTACGTGAAGGTGGTCGAGCCAAGCTGGCCCCCTGGCGGCCTCTCTCCCATCTTTCCGGAGAACAGTGTAAAAAAAAGGACAATAGTTTTTTGCTCAAGATTCGATTTAAAAGCCATGATTTCGTTTATCAAGTAATATTAAACATATTAAAAAAAGGCGTTACACAGGAATTCGTCAGTCTTAGTTCGCAGACCGCGCGTGTATGAACAGTAAGACCTTAATACTCTATTCATTTGAGAAGGTTCAGTCGCAATAGCGGGACTTCTTCAATTTTCTGAAAACCTAGTGGAAGATGCGCTCCTCAGGCCAGACTGTTGGTTTAAGTATCACTTCATATGAGTCGCGTTCAACACACACGTGTAAAGATGAGTAGAAATGGAACGTTATCTTTAACTGAGTGCACCACACTGGCTTACCATGAAGTAGGTTCACAATCAAAGAACAAACATCGGCAGTAACTTTGCTAGGGTCTAGGCTGGATAAAAAAAAAACAAATTGCTTTTGTAACGGCTCGTGAGGAACAACTGTTACCATTGATGCCTTTATTTTATAACGGCATCAAAATGTTGTAAATACCATCAATTCCTCGGAGTCACTTGCAGAATTAAGGTAGTGTTTGTTCAAATTTATTTGTTTTATGCATTCACATGCCAGCTACAATTAGAAGTTTGTATCTCTAAATTTACAAAATGTTTATTAGAGACATTAGCTATTGCCTCATTTGTATTTTCTTTGCAGTTAATATTAAACTTTTATAATTGGTCTTGATATTATTAACCCTTCAGAGACAAATCGACGTTTCTTCATATAACATCAAGGCGTCCACGTGACAAGCGAAAACGGTTTTGATAATACTGCCTCGCGCGTAGTTGTCCTAGTAGGCAGCGCGGCCGTGGTCTAACGGTTATCGTGCTTGCTTCTCACGCGAAGAGCCAGGGTTCGATTCCTGGGAACGACGCGTCTTTTATTTATTCTTCCAATTTTGGTGTTCTGGTAAATTAGAATACTCTGTTACATGTTCGAGGTCAGGGTGTTCTACGCGCCGAATCTTCTACGCCGATTGTTGCACAAGCCCACGTGTGTACAAAAGGGTCTCCGCGTGGCGAGGAGGGTCACTCTCGCCCCCAACGTTCGATCCTGCTGGTACGCAAACTTAAACGCTCGCGACGCTCTGTTGTTATCTTCTATAGACTATTTCTATATCCCCCAAGCACCCCGGCCCGCGCTAAAAGAATCATGGGAACGGTGTTCCTTCAGCTCCTGGGTGATCGGTAATTTCGACCCTATCCTTGGCTACACATCTTTTGAGCGTTATTCGGAGTCACCCTGAACAAGCACCTGATATACCCCAATTACCTGTCATATCGCTTTTAAAGTTTCTCCTCAATGTGAGTGTTTTTGATGCTGTGCATGTTGTCCACCCTTCAACCTGGATTGGCTGCAGAAATCTCTTCCATTATTATCATTCTCGTACAGCTTCAAAGACGCTGACATTAAGTTAGAAAAACTAAAAGTGCTATAAACAGCCCTGCGGCCCTGGTTTTTGTTGTTGTGAATTCTCGCCTTTTTAAGCAATTCCTGCAAAAACAACAATCACGAGAATGATAATATTGTAAGAGATTTCTGCAGCTCAGCCAGGTTGAAAGGTGGATCGCATGCACAGTATCAAATATGCTGACATTGACAAGAAATTTTAAAAGTGATATGACAGGTCCCTGGGGTATATCAGGCGCTTGTTCGTGATGGCTCCGAATTACGCTCGAAACCTCTGTAATTATGGAATTGGTCGAAATTAGCGATCATTAGAGAGCTGAAGTGCGTGACTTGCGGGTTTTTCGATCCAGTACCTCCTTGGGTTTTCGTGTTTATCGCGGTCCCCGGGGCGGTTTTGTCGGCTGCGCCATGGCGTCTTCCGCAGTCCCGTCGAAGGCGCAGTGATTTTCTTTTAGCGTTTCCGCCGACACGGCTGTCGATGAGATCATGGACGCGTTTCAAGTAGCCGCCGGCACCAGAGGCTTGCAGTACCTCCAGCACCACGGTGGTGCGAAGTTTTTGGCGGCTGTCAGCAGCATGGCTGTGGCCAACTGCCTCATAGCACGTTGTTGCCGCGTGCTTCGTGACGTCGAGGTCCCCCTCGAACCTGTAGGCGGCCACGTCATCCACGTGTCCGTCTATCGTCTTCCCCCGTATGCCTCAGAGGAGGCCCTCGTCCAGGCACTCAGCCCGTACGGTAAGGTCGAAGCGATTACTTACACGACCTTCCGTGTCCACCCCGACGTCAGGACCGGCACCCGAGTGGTGAAAGTGGAGATGGTTAAACCCATCCCGAGCTTTATCACCGTGCACGGGCATCGTGTGATGGTGGACAATCGAGGCTTTCGTCGTGTGTGCCGGAGGTGCGGGCAAGAAGGACAAATCGGTCCCGCCTGCCAGACCCCTCGATCCGACAGGTGCGGCGTGTTCAGTCATCCCACCGCTGGCTGCACGGCGCCCTGCCTTCGCTGTGGTCATGCGCACGCTACGACCGACTGTACGCAGCGCAAGACTTACGTGGAGGCCACGGTTCAGCCCCGCGACCCTCTGCCCCTCCCCAGGAAACCTCCCCCGTTCCTGGTGCCTCTTGTCCAGCAGACCAACATGAAGACGACTCCTTTGGCCCCCCAGCCCTACGGCTGGATCACCCCCCGTCGGTCGACCACCCAGCCCCCCTCGTCCCAGGAGGCTCCCGCGACCACAGTCCCGAAGGCTGCACGCAGGTTGCTTCCGCTGTAGACGACGACTGTCTGAGCTCGAATTCCGACCGCCTCGTCATCGCAGACCAGGCCGACGTCACCCCCGGTCAAGGACACCCGGCCCCTACGCCCACCCTACCGATGTCGTCGCCCACGACCGAGTCGTCCACCAACCCGTCGTCCGCCGAAGATGTCGACACGCCCTCTGCTCGTCCCAACACCAAGCGTGGCCTACCGACGACAAGCAGCAGCTCGGACGCACCCCACGCTTAGACTGTCCCAAAGAAGCGTCGTGTACTGCTTCCAGACGACTCGGACACCTCCGACCATCTACAGAGACCTGAACTGCACATGGAGGACTCCGACAGCTCCGACCCGCTGGTATTTTAGCTTGTCCAATGGCCCTACACTATTAGAAAAAAGTGTATCGATAGTCCTTCCTAAGGGGAGGAACGGTCGTGTAACCTATGTTCCTTTAGAAAGGGAGAAACATTCGTTCCTGAAGCAGGGGAGCAAAGGGTTCCTCCGTCGCCTACATCTCATTATGGCGGCCCTGAATCGAGCAAATCCAGCTCAGTGAGGCTTAACGAGGACGCTACGTCTCTTGTACGGGACGAGAGGAGCAGCAAATAAAAGCGTAACACGAGCTCTCCGAGAACTGTGTTTATTTCCGAAGCCAGATTCGCCCCGCAAGTACAGAGACTTCCGTTTCGGAAGCCGTTACTCAGTCTTCTCGCCGTCAGCACTGCGATGTAAAACGGAGACGACCGATATCCAGTTACTTCGCGCCCTTTACGTCTTAACTTTGCTGTTCCTCGAGTCACAATTCCTTCGTCAACCGCACATCACGGAGGAATGACAATTCAATCCGCGAAACCAAAAGCCGCTCTCAAAAGAACAAACTCGAAGCCGCTGTTTATTGCGTAGCGTGAAAGAAGGTTAAATCGCTTGCCACCAGATGGCACGGTCAAGCAGAATAATTGCAAGTAGCTAGGCTAGGTGGCGCTAGGTGCCGTCCAATTCATGTTCTACAAAATATATTTTTATTTTCTCAGGCTACATCCGCATCGGGATCTTTGGGAACCTCTACGACCTCTCCTATAGACAGATGTAGACACATTACGCATCCTACAAGCATCAGGTCAACATACATTGAGCGCATACACATACATGTCACATACTAACATCAATACAACAGCACACTAACCCGATCTGTACTCTTGATCTCTGCGTTTCAGTCTTTTATACTGGTCGTTTTGATTGTACGGAATTTCTCGGTGACTCCCTAAGCAATAAAAAATATTCGCAGCATGTTCATTTTTTCCAGTGATGTCATACCTCTAAGAATATTTTGAAAGGCTCAGGGGAAGAACCTTCTATTAAAAAGTAAACGCTCGATCATGCCGTAATTATTTGAGAGCCAATAAATCAAGCCGCTCCGATGTGGTTCGAAGCCATGAGTTTGTTTCTCCGACGGCACGTCGTAGCCTGTATTTCTATTATAGTGTTTGTTTTTCTATTTGTGCTGTTCGCACACGGCTGCATTTGCCGTCTTGAATTAATCTTTGTAGAGCGGATATTCACTCAGCTGGAAGTGATGCTTCACAGGCAGAGACATCGCTTTCCGATCAACCTTCAAAGCCGCGACTTGCGGCAGGTGTTAAGTGTACGGAGCTACACCGTGGCGAGCTCGAAAACTTCTAGCGCTCATCCCAGCGCGCCACTTAACCAGGAGCCGTAGTATATTTAAACATCAAAATAAAGGGTAGCTTTGTTTTGCCTACTATTATTTTTTAATGCTGAAATTACATACTGTTAATATACGTGCTTTCCGTCGTAATTGTGTACTGTTCAGTCCTTTCCCCAGAGCGCAATCGCTCTCGGCGAGGAGAAAACCGACAACTGTACGATAGGAGCTTACTGTTCAGACCAGCTTTCCAACATGACGATCCGCAAGTCGATCAATTGCACGTGCCTAATCCTTCAAGTGGTCTTAAACTTTTTAATGTAAAGCGGAAAGTCAACCTGCGACACCCTGCCCCCTCCGCTCACAGCCCGACCAGCTGCATCAATGCCCAACAGTTTACGTCATCTCATCTTGATGTTACACCACTGATACGCGAACACACGGCCACAGTCTTCTGTTAACAACCCGCAACACTGCCATCACGATGTTGCTGCTATGTTGCTAACACGCAGAAATACAGAACCACGTTGAACGCCGGTTGGCCCTCCCGGCATCGGAAAACAGAACCGAACTCAGCACGGAAGGCACCCAGGCAGCCGGCAGCAAAACCTTCCTGTCTTGGACGCAGTTCCTGCGATTTCCATAACGTCGAAAACGTCGACGCAGAACCGCGTGGTTCCGCTACTGTAGTTCCGCGTGTGTCCCGCAATCCGCCCTGCGCAATCCAGAAACGGTCATCTTACCCAGTGTACGTAGCGCTTCTGGCACTGCTCCGGAACTTTGCTGTTTCTAGTGGTTTCGTTTGCTCGTTTGATAACATTAGTGATAAAAACGTCAATGCAACCGAAATGTTCTGCACGTTTGGACTAGAAGACGGAATTACAGGCGGCCTTCGCTTCGGCTGAAGCTCAATCAACTCAACAACGTTTATTAAACAACGTGCGCGACGTGCTCGAAAAAGAAACCGAAAGAAGAAGAGTCGGGAGGGCGAAAGCTTTCTCCCGTCTGCCTGGGGAAGGAGAAAAACGTTTCGTTCCTCCCTGTTTCTCGTGTCCGCTTGGGGGCGCGTCAGTAGAAGGGAGGAAGACGCGCCGTTGCTACCTTTTTCCTCCATTTTTTTTAGAGTGTACTACGTTTTTCTTTCGCTTTTAATCTGGGACTACACGTTCTGACTCTCAATGTGAAAGGTTTTCGTTGTCCCACTAAGCAGCGCGAAGTTATTTACTTTGCCCAGTCCAAGCATTGTGACTTCCTTTTCTTGCAGGAGACCAATTTATTTTCCGCGCAACATGTGATAGAGTTTAAAGCCCGGTTTTCGATCCCTTGCTATTTTTCTCTTGCCTCCTCACACTCACGTGGTGTGGGCGTTTTAATCTCTCGCAGCTCTCTTTTGTGGGGTGCTTTTTCCGTCTGCGACCCAGACGGTCGCGTACTGGTTTATAAATTTTGTGTTGGTAACGCCAAATTCCGTGCGATAAGCGTTTTCGCGCCCATGCGTCCTTTGGCGTCTCACCCCCTTTTCAAGTGCCTTTTTGCAGTATGTACCTCCGAGACGGGTTTTTCTTTCTTTGTGGCGATTTCAATTGCGTTCTTGATTCTAACCGCGATGTTCGCGGCCCTGGCCGCGGGCGTGGCATCTGGAACGCTCGTGAGTTGGCCCGGCTGCTCGGAATCTACAACCTCTGCGACGCTTGGCTCGAACTGCACGGCTCTTTTTACGCACCCACGTGATCGCGCGGCTCCTCGTCCAGCCGCATCGATCGGGTGATCTCCCTCCCTGTCTTGTGCCGTGCCTCCTTCGTTGCGCTGTTCTCTCTTTTCCCGTCGCTGCCGGATACGTTTCCGACCACCGCCCGGTGTGTCATTTTAATCCTCTTGAGCTTTCTGCATCCTCGCGGCGACACGTGGCCTTTGGACACCACGCTGTTGCGAGACGAGCAGGACCTTTCCAGCCTGCACAAGTCGATTCGCATGTCGCTGTCGGTTGCTCCGCTGTCTCCCGCCCGCTGGGAGGTTATCAAGTCCGACTGCCGGTTTTACGCGACGACAGCGGGGAAGTTGCTTCGATGCCGCGTGACTGAGGCCCTCAATGAAACGATCCGCCGCATCCGTATCGTGCAGCGTGGCGGCACGCGCACCTACTTGATGTCAGAGTACTTGGCGCTTGTTCGCGACCGCTACCAGCGTCTGCTTCACTCGTCGTTTCGACCCACCGTCGCGGAGCAACTACGGGGTTAGCCCGTGGACGATCCCGAAGTGCTTCAGTGCCTTCGCGCCTCTCGTACTGGGAGAGATGAACCCTCGTGCGTTCCCAATGTCCGCCTCGCAAGTGGCGGCCTTTCGGCCGACCACCGCGACATTATCGCGGTGTTCTACGAGTTCTTTTCGTCCCTTTATCGTACGGACCCTGCGGTGTCTGTTTTGAACCTTGCCGAGCGAGTTCGCCTATTTTGTGGTGACCACATGGCTTGTCCCGACATTGAGGGTCCTTTTCTTGTACGCCCCACCACTCGTGATGAACTTTTTGTCTTATTCCCGTGCAATGAAGGTCGGGTCTGCCCCCGGGCCCGACGGTTTGCCTGCCGAATTTAACTGTGGCCTTTTGGGACGTCCTCGCGGACCCTCTAGTCGACCTTGTGAACCATTTCCTGGAACCAATGCAGATTGTTGGGCTAGTTGGTACTGGGAATTTGACGACATGATGGCACTTAAGACAAGGACAAAAGGGGAGACCAGACAACACGGAGCGCTACTTCAACTGTTTATTCTTGAAAAAGGGGAAAACATAAATACACTCAAACCGCTTCACCTCAGCCAATCCCAGGCCTCACCGTCGCCCGCGAAAACGCTATCTCCTTGTGTAACAAGTCAATGGAGGCAACGCTGAAAGATTGTGCTCCACACTGTTTTATCAAGTCTGCTTCTATTATTTCTCTGACCGTTTTTCTTTGTGTCTGAACAGAATCGCGCTCGTGCTGAACAAGGACATTTCCTGGAGACTGGGGAGGTCCCTCCTTCCTTCCGACGCGGTCGGGTCGTCCTTCTACCCAAAGATGGTTCCCCGTCGGACCCCGCGGCATGGCGGCCTATCACACTCCTTAACGTGGACTACAAACTTGTGGCGTCTCTTTTCGTTTCGCATATCGGACCGCTCTTGCCCTACGTGGTGAGCCCAGCTCAGACGCGTTCTGTGCCCGGGAGGAACATCTTCTCCTCCCTGTCTCTTACCCACGACCTCTTTACGTACGCGCAGTTCACCAACTTGTAAGGAGCCTTCGTCTCACTAGACCAGGCGAAGGCTTTCGACCGCGTCGAGCACCAGTTCTTGTTCGAGGTATTCGGCGTTTCGGCTTTCCTGAAAGGTTCGTCGCCCTCCTACGGTCACTGTACAGCGGCTTGACCAGCCGTCTTCTTGTCAATGGATGACTCCTTGCTCCATTTCCCGCCACTCGGGGAGTACGGCAGGGTTGCCCTTTGTACCCCTTGATCTATGTTTTGAGTCTCGATCCCCTCTTAAAACGTTTGGCGTCCTGCTCGGACGTACGAGGCTTCCCGTTGCCCGGTTTAGACTACGTCACCGTCAGTGCCTACGCTGACGCAGGGGCGGATTTATGGGTCAGGCCTGGGGGGGCGGTAGGCCTTCGGCGGGGGGGGGGGGAGTCGGGAGTCTGCTGAGATATGACACGGTCCAAACGTTGCCCAGGTCTATTTTGTTTTTTGTTGAACAAATATTTGCTATGTCGCCAAAAACTAAACTTCTGACTGGTGTATATCAATGATTTTATTTTAAAAAAAGTTGACCTTGGGGAGCTCAGGGGGGGCCGCCGCCCCCCCGTCCCCCCCCCCCCCCCCTAAATCCGCCCCTGCGCTGACGACATCGGTTTGTTCATTGGAGTCTCGGAGAGCCATGAAGCTGCCTTGCGACTCTTTTCTGAGTATGGCGTCCTGTCGGGCGCACAGTTAAACCGCTCCAAGTGCAAGGCACTTCTGCTCCGTGGCACCTCCCCTCCAACCTTGCCGGTTGATATCCAGGTCGTCACCGAGCTCCGCATCCTTGGCTTATTTTTCGACTGTCGGTGCGTGGCGTCCCGCACCAGGGAGGTTGCATCCACTAACCTCAAACCGCAGGTCGAGACCGTGCTTAACTTGTTAAGGTCGTTTTCTGCGGCCCTCTCTTTTTCGCCGCTCACGTAGCCATCCCTCCGCCCCCCCCCCCCCCCCCCCGGTTTATTCACCGCTTCACTTCTTGTCTCTTTCGCTTTTATTGGAATGGGGGCTCCGAGCATGTCGCCCGGGCGGTGCTACGTCTCCCCACGTCCCTCGGCGACAGAGGCATGCCATGTGTCGACACGCTGACCCGTTGGCTGGCCCTTCGTACCGTTTTGGGAATACGGGAGAACACGGAGCACCCTGCGCGTTCGCTTGCCCTCTGTTTCATGGGACCTTCGCGCCATGCGCTCGTTCCTCGCGCTTTGGGTAACCTCTACCCTAGCGCCGAGTACACTCCGCCGTTCTACCAGGTGGTGGTGAGCCTCCATAATGAACTGCTGCGCTCGTTCCCGAACCTTGTGGTGCGGCACGTGGCCCCTGCCCGTGTTGTCGAAGAACTTTGCGTTCAGCGCGTCACTCTCGAGGAGCGCCAAAAGGTGACCGCCTTCCCCTGGTCTTCACTGGTGTCCCGCCGTCTGCCTGGGCCTGTAGACGATTTTGAGTGGCGTCGGGGTGGGAAATCCTACCCACGAAGCAACGTCTCTACCGCGGGGGTTAGTCCCGGACCCCCGTTTCTAAACTGCGGACAAGTAGAGACTGTTTCTTATATCTTCCAAGAATGTCCGGTAGCGCAAACATTCTGGCGCCTCGTTCACCACGGGTTTCGCCCCATGGGAGTTCTCCACTTCGCTCTCGGTGGCCGGTGCCCGCGGGGTGGCCTGGCTTTGCTTCTTCTGGCCTTCGGGCACTTCGTTCTCTGACGGAATCGCTGTACCGCGGTGGGCCAACAGCGACGCACCCGTGCCATGTGGCCTCTTCTGTCGCAGCTCCGTGGAGCCTCGCTCCGCCACCTTGCGTCTGAACTTTCCTGGTTAGGCGGGCGTGAGTTCCTGCGCAGGTGGTCCTGCCGCTACGTTACTTTAGTCCACGGCCGCATTTTCTTATTGTCTGCTCCCATCGCCCAGGTGTGAGTGGAGTACGCGCCCTCGCGAGGATGGTTTTATTTTGACCGTTTCATTTTCCCTTTGTTCGATGTAATACCGGTAGTTTTGTTGTACTTTCCTTGTGTCGCGTCGCGTTATTCTGAGACGGCCTAGTCCGCCCGTTCTTGTGCCTTTTTTTGCCCTGTCATTGTACCCTTCGCGACCTTGTGCCAAACGTCAATAAAATATTTCTTAAAAGCATTCCCATGATTTCTCGAGTGCGGGCCGGGGCGCTTACGAATATTGCAAATGGTCTATTACCTTTTTGTTTTGGACAGAAGTTCGCCGCATTAAACGTTTATACTTCCTGTTTATTCATTGTCCTTTCGGTCGCCACCCATGATAATAGCGCTAACTATCATTTCGAAACGTTTCATCTGCTGATGTGGATATGTTTTGTAACTTCGTTTTTTCTCATATATTCTTCTTTTCATAAAATTTTGAAATAGCATATTTATATCTTAATTTTGTAGGCAGGTTTGGAAGTAATCCATGGCCTATGAATTTCTCTTAATATTTAGATTGACTTAAAGGAAAAATGTTTGCATAATTGTTTTAAGGTTTTGTATAAATATATCATAGGGCACTTTAGGGTCTGTCCCTCTAAGAACATATTATCAGATTGAGTTATCCATGTAACAACAAAATGCATGCATATACTTGAGCATGATGTTTTGAAATTGTCTAGAAATCTGGGCATTTTTGATATAAAAAAAACATTCACTTAAAAAGATTGGAAGGTGGTGACTAAGATGAGTGTTTAAAAATCATCCTTAAGACGAGTACTATCAATGTTTGTAGTGAAAATTTCAGAAGACATTCCCAGCGCACGTAGAGTGATAAAACTGTATATTTTAAGTTATATTTACACATGTTAAAAAGGAAGTGATTGCATAAAAGCTATGTGAAAGTGGCTTGTGCATATCTTACCAAAATTAGTACAATTCAGGATTTTCTTAAGGTTTGACGAACCACCGATGAATATTAGCTGACCTCATGTAGATGCGGACAGGAAGAGCCTTGCTTTATTACTTTCAACGGGTGACCAGTTTTCTGATTTTTGTCTTATGTTAAATGTCAGAGGGTACCCTTTCGTGACACTGAAATTCCGGGGTACCAAATATTCTATCACTGAACTAAATATGCCACCAACCTTAGAATTTACAATGATATTGAGGCATCCATTATGGTGCTTCGCAAGTTTATTTTCTGATTAATAACCCTTCCGTACTTTTATTTGTTATGTATATGCTTTCCAGACATACCGAACAATGCTGGATGGACACACCAACCCCGATTATAGAAAGAACGGAAGATTTACCGGTAGACTATTTTCGCCTAGAGGACTTCTGCACGGCTAATCGTCCTAACTTCCCACACGATACATATTGCCCAGTGAGTATACAATTTGATCAATTTTGTGACGTTTGAGAGGTCTGTTGCACGTAATGGTGAATTCCGCTCGCAGATCTCAAGCGCTCCAAAAGCGCTCCATTTGGAGCGCGCATATTCCGCTCGCAGATCTGGCTCGAGCTGGTCATCTTCCCCTCGTAGATCTCTGGCAACGCCCGCTCCACGGAGCGCCTCAAACTCCGCCGAACTTGCTCTGCGGGATTTCACAGATCTCTCCGGATGTTGACAGAGCGGCCCACGTGATTTCCTTCTAAATCGGCAGTGCGCATGCGCGGCGAGGTCGCGAGGTCGGCAGGCCGGACGGGTCGTCGAGTTGGATCTGTTCGGGTGCATCGGTTGTTTACGTGGGATTGTGACGGCTCGAACGCTTCTACCTCGCGTAGATCAGGGATACAAAGCCGGGACTGTGGAGCGTGGTAAATCGTAAGCGCTGGCATCTGTGATCGTGAGAGGAAGAACGACAGGAAAGCCGGAGGCAGACGCAAGGTTAGGCCTGTTCATTCCGCAGCCAATGATTCTTTACCTTTTTACACGGCATTTCGCCGCCGTTTTCCCGTGCAATAAAGCAAGAAGAGATTAGGCAACGACCGTGCAAGTGATGGTTTGTTACCTCTGTATTTATTAAAGTCGTATCAGAAATCTGAACTCCACCGCTGGCAATCGCTGTCCGTGCCCGGCCGCTTCGACGCGGCCGAAAGGTATGTGACGGTGCCGAACGCGGACTGCGCGGACGTCTTCGTTATTTGTGACATGAGCGCCGTGGTACGTTTAATTTCGCACGGCCTGTGTTGCGTCTTATTTCTGCGTCGGAAAGATCAGTTGGCTCAGGCGTTGGTGGGCTCAACGTTATTAGAACAACTCAGTTCTGGAACTCCGCTCCGGAGGGGGGTCCCTTTGCGTGGCGCCTGTTAGAGGGCGCGCGCTCCGCATTAATACTCGCTATCATCATCATTGACGGCGCGGTTCTGGCCTTTTTTACGGATAACAGCAGCAGAGAACTTTCAAATTGTTTCTGCTGATGTTGGTAGTCACATTTTTACTTTTTACCGGCGAAAGGGCAAAAACTAACCCAAAACCACGCTGAACCTCGAGAGGAGTCGGGACTCAAATGCAGCCGCGGAGCAGTAGCAGACGAAAACGCGTGGATTAATGCGCCGACAGCGCCACCTAGCTGCAAAAAAATCGGACACGGTTTCGGACCCCCTCCAATGTACAGCGTCTATGGGAAGTTCCATAACTGAGTTGATCTAGTAACGGTGGGTGGGCTTGTCAAGTTCGAGCAGCGGCCATTTTCAATGGCGGAGGGGGAAGCGATGGGGAGGAGTGTGGGGGAGGTCACTCCAAAAAGGCAAGTTTATCTTCCCCTCGCCGATTCGGAGCGGGTCCCACGGAGCGGAATTTTGCCTCCCTCGCGGATTTCGGAAAGCGCTCCGGATCTACGAGTGGAATTTACCATAAGCTAAAATGCAATTTCGTTGGAATCGATTTTCATTGGGATTAAAAATGATACAGCGGATCGCTTGAATCCTAAAACTGATGTAACGAATCGCTTGAATTTTTCATTAAGGATCACTTCAAGCCGTGGCCAGCAGCATTTTTTTTTTTTAATTTCTACCACATAACCTTGAGCTTAAGGTAGCCTGTGGATGGTATAAAGATAATTTTAGTATTACAACCGAGCAATTTATAGAGGTAACGCGTTACTAGTAACGACGTTACTGGTAACGCGTGACATTTTCGCTAACTCAGTAACGTACTCGTTAGTATTCGGAGTGACTAACGAGTAAAGTATTTTCGTTACTTTTTTACGGTATCGGCTATAAAATTACGTTACTCGTTACTCGTTAATTTTGACCAAAACTGGTGAAATACATTAGGGATCTGGGAAAAGGTCCCAACGTCTGGTCTAACGTTTAGAATAGCAATCTTGTGCATAACACAGGAGACGTTAGGGGTACTTAATTTACGTCACTAAGCTCAATGGAGGATCTAGCTTCTCTGCTCGAGGGGCAACTACTTGCGCTCGAGCACGCAATGCCCGGGCAATTCCGTGTCTTGCTGCAAAGACTTCTGAAACTTCGATTTCCTAAAACGGCGGTTTCCACTTATCAGTAGTGGCGTCACAAGGGGAGAACGGGGGGGGGGGGGGGGGGCGGACCGCCCCGGGTGCAGCGCTCAGGGGGGTGTCGCGGCGGGCCACGAGAGCGGTGGGGGGGGGGGGGGGGCTGTCGCGGCAGGCTACCGCCCCGGGTGCCGCTGACCCTCGTGACGCCACTGCTTATCAGTCCATCTATTCACCCATTCATCTCAAAATCCTGCACAAGCTAATCGCCGAACGAAACCAGCATCCCTCACACTAAAATTAGAAGAAGAAAACCTTTCTGACCAAAAAAGACATCCGTTAAAAGGCGACAGTATCTCGCCTCTCGAAGGCGAAGGTGTTTGGTAACGGGCACAACACTGCAACCAATTGACATGGCATGGATTTTTGGAGAAAACGTCTCGGCGAAGCAATACACTCGTGCTCATTATAAGCAGGTTTATTTGTCACTAATCATAATGGTGATCGTAATGCGGATGATTATAAAGACGTATTATATCCAAAGTCACGCACGCGTATCTTAATTGCTTTATGAACCGTCCTTCATTTCAAATTCAAAATGTAAACTCGTTAGCCGCCAAAATGTAGCGAAAAATCGTCTCTATTACTACGTACCTCTAAATTTACAGGTAGAGGTCATTCGTTACTAGCAACCACACTTAAGTAGCACTTTAAGTAGAATATATATTATAACTGTACAATTTTAAAATCTTTTAAAATTCAACTTGCCACATCTCTCTAAGCCTTACTTTTATTGACATCAAATTACTCCTAAAGACCAATCTTGCTGCATTTTAGCACTAATTCTGAAAAAAAGGTTTTATCGCTTGAGGTGTTTACACTAACTTATTAACACGAAGAAAGAGTGCGTCTGAGTAATTTTTGAATGGGTCAGTTGGGCGAAGTTTTTCGAGCAGCTGAAGAAGTGTAACCGCAGTGTATGCACCACTAAAAATCGAGAAATACAAAACACATGTCAGGTGCGTCCTAAAAGCCCGAGCGCGCTCTCTTTGTGAACACAACCAATTAAAATTATTCGTGTTCAGACACATCTGCTGACTGTCTTACTAAAATTAAATTACAACCTTCCAGAATTACATCCTAAAAGATATTTGAATAAAAAAAATACAGTGTTTGGAAGGCTCTAGTTTCTCCTTTTTCGCGCTATGCGCGAAGTAAGAGTCTACCGCAAATGTAGATATCGAGAAACTACCTCATCCAAAAAATGCCGCCGACTTTGTTATGCTTTGCACAATCTCTCAAAAGCCCCGCCCTGCTCAGGCAAGCAGGTGCCGACAGCCAGTGTGCATGTAGTAGCACAATGTTCGGGAAGGGAGGAGCATGCTGAAGTTTGTCCTACTGTTCTGGACCGCTATGTGCCCTCTGGAACCCGAAGCGTCGCGCAGGTGGCCCATATGTATCATGGGAGTAAATAAACGAATTGAATTGAATTGAATTGAATATGGATGGGCCCCTAGAAAGTACACAGACCGCCGCAGTTGGTTTTCCTCGAGTTTATAAAAAAAAATGTGTATTCTATTATTTCAGTGTTGTGTGCAACACTCAGCCAAATTAGCATTGCATTGCAAGAAAAGAAAATTACAATGACCTTATTTTAGCTATATGGCAAACATAATGAAACACTCCTACTTGCGAAAGTATTGATTGCCCGACATATTGGGAAAATAATAGGCACGAGAAAGTAAACACACAAATTATAGGAACTCATAAGGATGTTTATGTATTGGATCATGGTGCAATTGGGAAAAATATATTAACTGGTGCATTTTATTTAACATGAAAAACTTTATCCTCAACATTACAAATGTTCCGTTAATTCGATAAGTAATTACTGGAAAGCAATCGCTCTGTGCCCTTAAATGCGTTATTTTAATGCATGCGCTCGACCAAAAATTGGCCAACGCTTTCTATGCAGCTATCCAGCACAATCTCATGCAGCATTAATTATAACTCTAAACAAATATATTTAGAAAACATTACATTGCAAAATTACTCAAATTCATAAATATTTCCTCCGATTCTAAATTAACTAAGTTTAGAAAAAATTTGCATATACGGCGTTTTCTCTCTTCCCTCCGATTTAGGTAGCTAGTTTATTAAAGTGTCTTACATCACGCAGAATCTAAAACACAATTACACGTATGCTCAGGAAGAAGAAGTAGCATGCAATAAAATGCGGAGCCTGGTGAACTGGTGGCGAACGTTGAAAGACAGTTAGGTTTAGATCCTGCAACGACATTGTCTATGGAATTCGCCAACAAACTGTATTTATCAAAGTTATAGACTAAACAATTTCATTGTCTTAACTAGAATTCCTTGTTTTCGGGGTTACCTTTCTTCCAAATTGGCGCTGCTGTTTCAGGGCTAGGGGATTTATCGGCCTCCCGCCGCCCGCCGTTGTGATCGAAAGGACGAACTTGCTCGTTCGAGGAAAAAAAAACGTATCAATATTAAAAATCACTTCATCCTTAGTGTGTTATATGACGCTCTCAACCCTTGCAATCCCTTCAGTCCTTCAGCCCATCAAAATTTCCATCCCATCAAACCCTTCAATCATTCAAACACCTTCAGCATTACAAATACCTTCAGCCCTTAAGAACTCTCAGTCTTTCGGACACCCTCAGTCCTTCAACCCCCTATACTCCCAGATGTCTGTGAACCATAAACCAAAAATACAGTTGCAAACGTTATTGAAAGATTAATTCACATATTGAGTTTTACAAGCATGTAATAATTCAAAAAGGTGATTAGAAGCAACATGTACTCAAACCCGGGTGCAAGCAGCTGTTGTCAAAAGCTGACAGACCAAATAGTGGAAAGTGTGTTTTTTGCCTCAAAAATATATATTTCGTGGTACTCACAATGCCGCTGTTTCGATTCCTGAGGTGCACGGTAGCGCAACTAATAAAACCGACCGGGTGCATCACAAGCAAACAGACACCCTCTCAGCAGCACGTTTAGCGGAAACCAGAAACTCAAAACCAACGTCTGCGACGTTGAGTAGTCGTTAGCACGGTCAAGGTGTCGTCTCTGGTGCCATCGCGGTGTCATGTCCGGCGTCTTTTCCAATCACTGGATGAGCTTCTAAAGCCGAACGGACAAAGAGACGCAACAAACAGTGCACTGAGACACCCACTCGATCCACATACTGACTTTCTCCAAAACAAAGGTCCCATGCATGTGCGGGTAGTCAACACTGAGCGTCCGTTCGTTGTGGCCGCCCAACAATGATCAAGCGGCTTCCCCGACACATCTATCCTGAAGGGTTACCTGGTCGCTCACAAGGACCCGTTAAAACGTTTTTGATTGGTGCCGTTCTGTAACAAAAAGATTGGTAGATATCAAACAGGCATCTAAAAAAACTATTGCGAGTCACTTACCCCCTCTAGGCATTCGTAAGGGGTACGTCATGGCCCTTGGAAAACTTAAGAAACATATCTAACCTGTCAACTTTTAAAATTTACGTCAAAACATAAAAATTGATGGGTCGCAAAAAACTTTTTTTTTTTATATAGAACTATTACCATCTCGTTCTTGGGCGCCAGCTGACGAAGTGTACGGGTAGCCTATGCCCACTCCTTTTATATCCGTTTTTGTGGCGACACCCCCCAACCCTATGGCACGCCCTACCGCAGCATGCGGTACCTGAAGCGTGGTGACGCGCTGGGCGCCCGCAAGGCTTATTTTTTTACGGATAAATTTCGGCCTTAGAGGTTATATTTTTGGTTTAGGAATATAAATGGTGGTTTTTCAGGTCTTACGCTGAAGAAGCACGTATGTAGGATTCCCCTTCCTCCACTGAACATGCGCCTGATCCGAGCACTTGGAAATCGTCACGGTGCCAACACTAGAGAGAAACAAGTTCAAAATTTGGGTTCCCAAAAAATCTGTGTCCTTGCGGGCTCTGTTTTGAGTCAACGCAAAATAAAGCTGTAACGAAATAAATTTATTCTTGAAGCTTACCTTGTTTATGATCTTGGAGCGTAAGCTTAAGCTTAACCTCCAAATCGAGCTTTGTTTTATTTTTTAGTGGTTTTGACTAAATATGTTCGGTGGTTAGTTTTGGATGGATAGGTTTTAATGATCACACCGGACCCTATTTGTAACTCGACTCAACTACAGGGTGAAACAAGGAGACGGCAGGCTCTTTAAATCGACCGGAAAATTCGGTTTCCTAACCTATCGCGCTAAGACTTTGTGCAGCGTTGCCCACAAACGGTGCATTTTTTTTTGTAAAATTTGCAAAGAGCGAACTTACCTGAGGAACAAGTAAAGAAAGAAAAAGGCTTAGCTCCTATGGAAACGCAGCGACGCCACCGGTCTTCAAAGAGCACGGCGCCGTTTCGCACGGGACACAAGAGATGGCGCAACGAACGCCGCCAACGTACGAGCATACGGTGCCGAGAGCCAGCGTCTTTAGCAGACAATCTTTTCGACTCGAAAACGGCGCGCGTTCCGCAGGCGCCGACAGTCGCAGAAACAAAAACAGGCGCGGTAACAACAAGCAGCTGCAGTTCCTTGTCTGCTAAATACGCCGGCTCTCGGCGTCGTCTGCTCGTTCGTTGGCGGCAGTTGGCGTCGCGACCGCTTGCGCCATCTCTTGCCTCCCGTCCGAAACGGCGCCGTGCTCTTTGAAGACCAATGGCGTCGCTGCGTTTCCATAGGAGCCAAGCCTTTTTCTTTCTTCACGTTTTCCTCAGGTAAGTTCGCTCTTTGCAAATTTTACAAAAAAAAAAAAATGCACCATCTGTGGGCAACGCTGCACAAAGTCGTAGCGCGATACGTTAAGAAACCGAATTTTCCGGTCGATTTAAAGAGCCTGCCGTCTCCTTGTTTCACCCTGTATATTGATAATTACAGGCATTGACTGGCCTTACGTTGCCTTGAGCATTTGAGAGGTTACTGGTTTTTGACACTATCTGTTTTTTTTTAAGGCTAATCATACGAAGTGGGAATCTGCTTCACTCTGCGAGCTTCCATGTTGCAAGAACGATACAACTTTCAGAGAACCCTACCGTTCATCACCCGATGGCACGAATTGCACAGGTGAAGATGGCGAAAAGGTGAGGCAAAACAGTTCAGACGCCCATTGAATGCTTCAGATAATCCGCTATTTTTTTTCTTTCAAAATGTTTCACGTTTGTTCGATATTCGCTTATAGAACTCTGGGCCAAAATATTCTTAGTAAATTAATCTCTTTTGGTACTTTCCTGAGGCCGTGGTCTGCCTTAGTTGGAGCTGGAGACGTTCTACTGGCAGCGCTGGCAAATTCCTATATACTGTCGTTGCTTTTGATTTCTCTAGTTGGTGGCATACGTGGTTAGTGAGAGCCGGTTAACAACAAGAATATCATCCCGTATTCGGCGCTTGCGTGACACCTCCTTAGCTTTAGCTCATGCGAGGCTAGTGGGACGTACAGTATAATGATGGGACTGCACGAGTCGGCTCGTGCCGTCGCGCACTTATCACGCGCCGACATTACCGAGGTTCTTGGCGCAGAAAGCACGGTGGCAAGAAGACTGATGTTCACTCCATACATTCAGATAACCGTGGAGTCGCCAAACTGGCCATTGAGATTGATGTATAAAGGGCATGCAATGGACGCCATATTTGATTGCACTGTTAACAACGTATTTTTGAGAAAGAGCTCGCATTTATAGGCTGGGAAGACCTGAAATCTTAATGGCGCGGAATGCATGATGAAAAAAAAAACTGGAATCTTTGCGCCAGCACGCGCTTAGCAGCCGCGGACAGAGCTATGGTCGACAGTGAACACTCTCCACAGACCCGTTGCTATCGGACAGGGGGCGCGAGCGCGTCTGCAAGACATAACCATGTTATGCTGGTAGCGCTATCCTGGCGGCGCTGTAACGTTCGAGTTTGCACGTGCCACGTTCGAATGCAAGCATCTGTCAGCATCCGTAGACTTGCGGTAACAAAACGTCTGAAAAAACTAAAATAAAAAACAAAATATTAAGCAGCTCGTGGCCTCAGCGTCCCATTCAGGTTTATTATTTTATTGCGTTCTCTCACAGATTCCGTGAGCTCGTACGTTCCACTTTACGTTATAGCGAAGCTGAAGCTACTTGCAAAGACATGTTACAGTCATGTCTCGTTAATACGGACCCCGTTAATATGGATACCCCGCTATATGGACACCACTTTCGGGGACACATTGGGAAAATACGTTCATTTTTGTCTCGTTATTATGGACAACTCACATTATGGACGTTTTTTCACGGGAACGGTGTTGTTCATTAACGAGAGATCACTGTACCCCGAACGATGCTCGCACTGCATGAGCGCGCGTGCTTGGAAGGGACACTGCAAGCTCGGAGCTCGGTCTTGTAGCCTCTGCTACGCTGGCACTTCGAATGGAACGGTGTATGAAAAACTGTAGTGGGGAAGCGTATGACGCACATTCGAAACACGAGCCAAATATTAGATGCGGAGCATCTCTTGCTCGGGTCTATGTCCCGCGGCGTCGTAGTCCGTACTCACACTACGCATGCGCAACTCTCCTCCTTCCCTCTCTCCAACAGCTGCGCGTTACTCTCTCCGCTATCTCTCTCTCTCTACCAGCTGCGTGCACTTCGCGTGCGTTCGCTTCTACTCGCACCGCGCGCGCATGCGCAACTCTCCTCCTCTAGTCTCCTCTCCTTCAACTTGCGTTGGTTACCACACATCGCGTGAACGTTGTTGGAAACTCCGCGATGCTCCGTGTTGTATCGCGTCGGCAACCTTGCTATCTCTTGTATGTTTTTTTTTTTTTTTGGTTTGCTGAAACGCTGACGTCATGAGGCCAATAAAAGATTGCACTGCTTGAGTCGAGCAGGCAGAAAACCACGGAATACGACTACCGCGTCATTGCTACCGGAGGGCTCGGGTCGCTTGCTCGGCCGCCTTCCCCTGGCCGATACTACAAAGTGGCGACGAGGAAAAGCAATGAGTTTCGCGGGACTTACGCCGCCTCCGACGTTCCTACAAACGCCCGGCCAGCCGCATATTCCATGGAATCAGTGGAAGAGCCTCTTTTCCACCTACTTAGAAGCGCCGGGTGCAAGTGACTTCGCTCCGCAGAGACGTAAAGCCATTCTTCTGCACTCGCTCGGCGTGGAAGGGCAACGCCAGTTCAGCAACGCCCCTGCTTCCTGAACTACACTTGTACTGCCTGTACAGACTGCGGTCGCCGCATCTGGAGACAGCAGCAAGGAGACGACCACCGGTGGGAGATTGCCGCTCGCGGACGATACGTTTCAAGTCGCGCTGGCTACATGTGACCGCCTGTTCTCAACGGCGACGAACGTCCTCGTCGAGCGTCACCGGTTCAAAGAACGACTGCAGAACCCTGGTGAGTCTACTGAAGCCTACATTTCCTGCTTACGAGAACTTGCAAGAACGTGCGAATGGGACGGTTCCCCTGAAGTTGCAGTTCGAGACCAGCTCGTTTCAGGAGTTGCGCCGGACAAGGTACGTGAACGTTTGCTGTTCGAAGGCGCAGGACTGACTTTAGAAAGGGCAATTGCGATACCAAGCCACTACGAAGAAACGCTGAAAAGTTTGCAAGAATTTTCAGCTGCCGAGGGAGTGAAGCAGATACGGAAATCGAGTATGAAAGCGACGCGAACACGGGACTCTGCTGCGTCACGCTCTGCCCCGGCGCGGGACGCGAGGGAGCGTCGATGTTATCGCTGCGGATCTACTCAGCATATGGCCAATTCTACGAGTTGCAAGGCCAGAGATAAACGCTGCTTGAAGTGCAAAAGAATAGGCCATTTACAAGCCGTTTGCCGGAGTACGAAAGACGAACAGAGCGTCAAGCAAGTTCGAGAGCAGGGAGAGGCGCGCACGGCGCTCTTACACGTAGCGACGAGCGAAGCGCGCCGCGGCATTTACGTCAAAGTTCAAGTCGAAGGCGTGGAAGTTAAGTTTTTAGTAGATACAGGACCGTCGGTATCTATTATCACAGAAGATATCTACATGATGCACTACCAAGCGACTATGCCGTTGACCGCGCCGTCTGTAACCCTACTCGACTTCTCTAGCGGCGAGATTTCTGTAAAGGGTTGTTTCCTCGCGAACGTCCTGTACCAGCAGAGGTCCACATGCGTGCTTTTCTACTTTGTCCGACAAGGAACCGCAGTGCTCGGACTGGACGCAATTCGAAACCTGGACTTCTGCATTCAGGGGTCTACCCTACAATGCCTGCAGACATCTGTACAGACAAGTACCATTTTCGCGCGTCTGCCGATAGAATTCCGTGCAGAATTCGGCCATGTTTTCACGGATGAAGTTGGACTCGTTAAATGGTTTGCACACCATGTCAAGCGCAAGCCTGGCGTGCCTCCCGTCGCAGCAAAATTGCGCCGACTTCCGCTAGCTCTTCGAGAGCAAGTGTCGGCAGAACTACGGCGTCTTGAGCAATGTGGCATCATTGAAAGCGTGGACGCTTCCGAATAGATTTCACCAATTCTGGTTGTTCGCAAGCAAGACGGTCGCATCCGCCTGTGTGTGGACATACGTGAGGCCAACAAAGCCATCATTGTTAATGGATTCCCTCTACCTCACACGGAGGAACTCCTGCACCAGCTGGCTGGTGCAACCCACTTTTCAAAAATCGACTGAGCGTCGGCCTATCACCAGCTGGAGTTGACACCGGAGAGCCGGGACCTCACGACGTTTGTTACTCATGAGGGTCTCTTTCGTTTTCGGCGGGTGTGTTTTGGCCTCGCATCTGCTCCTGCTACGTTCCAGAAGATGAAAGCGCTACTAAAGGAATGCAAGAGGTACTCTGCTACATCGATGATGTTATCGTCTACTGGAAGTCAGAGGTAGAGAACACCTTGAATCTTCGAGAGGTCCTCAGCCGCATCGCTGCTGCAGGACTACGCCTTAACAACAAGTGCGTCTTCAACGTCCGGGAGCTTACGTTCCTGGGACATGTCGTCAGTCACAGGGGATTGGCACCTCTCTCCAGTCGAAGGTCAACGCCATCGTCAGTGCACCGCGGCCTAACGACGTCGCCGAGTTACGTTCATTCCTCGGACTCGTTGGCTATTACGCCAAATTCCTCTTCCACTATGTGGACATTGTGGAGCCTCTGCGCAAGCTGCTGCGGCAGGGTGTCCGTTTTTCTTGGAAAGAAGACGCGGCGCAGAGCTTTCGTCAGGCGAAGCTACTTTTCTCTACCTGCAGAGCCATAGATATGTTCGACTCCTCACTTCCCGTGGTAGTGACCACGGATGCCTGTGAGCACAGACTGGGAGCCGTGTTACAACAGAAGTTTCAAGGCGAACTCCGCACCGTTGCCTTCGCATCCCGAACGCTAACTCAAGCCGAACGTAATTATTCGGTTGGGGATATGGAAGCGCTGGCGTCCGTCTGGGCATGCGAGTACTGGCACGTTTTCCTGTGGGGGCGGAAATTTGAGCTGCGTACAGATCACCAGTCCCTGGTCACCCTACTGTCGTCAAGAGGAACGGGTCGCCGGTCGACATGCATTGCAAGATGGTCAGCTCGCCAGCTTTATTACAACTTTGACGTGCTGTACCATCGGGGGAGTGACAACAAGGTAGCGGACGCACTTTCGCGACTACCTTAACCGGGACTTCAAGAACAGGAAGAAGAGATTGTCTCTCTGGTACCCTCTTGCGTAACGAAACAGCAACTATAGGAAGCGGTCAAGTCAGACTCCCTGCTTCAACTGGTAATGTCCTTCGTCAGAAGACAGTGGCTGTCGAAACGCGACCTCAGCTCTGAGCTTCTGCCCTTCTACCATCTCCGGGAGAAACTCGCGGTCATGGATGATCTCCTGCTGCGGGACGAGCGCGTGGTAATTCCGGTCTCGTTGACCTCCACGCTACTGCAAGCTGCGCATGAAGGCCATCCCGGCATTTTTCGTACCAAAAAGAGACTTCGTAACCAGTATTGGCGGCCGGAACTTGATAAGCAAGTGGAGCATGCAGTCAACTGTTGCAGTATTTGTCAGTCAGCCGACAAATCCGCCAAACCTGCAGTGGCACCCCTGCAGCCAATTCCATGGACTGAACGTGCTTGGCAAAAGCAGGCGTTGGATATCGTCGGGCCCTTCGGAAGGGCCAAGGAGAGTTGTAAGTTTGCAATAACATTAATAGACTTTTACTCAAAGTGGCCAGAGGTGTGTTTCGTCTCGAACGTGACATCGGAAACGGTGATGAAGCTTCTGACAGCGGTCTTCAGCCGTGAAGGATAGCCCGACGAACTTGTGACCGACCATGGACCTCAACTGACGTCTACTACGTTCGAAGATTTCCTTCGACAGCGAAGGATTAAGCACTCCTGTTCCTCCATTTACTACCCCCAGAGTAACGGGAAAATCGAGCGCTTCAATAGGGTGCTGAAGGACTTCGTTCAGCTTGCATCATTGGAGCAACGTCCCCTAGAAACAGCAGTACTGGAGTAGCTGGCTGTTTATCGGAGCACGCCCCAGGCGACGACATTTATGCCACCGGCTGTTCTGCTGCACGGTCGTGCCCCACGGACCATGCTGGACATCGTTGGGTGGCCTAGCCCAAGATTCTTTGGTGACCCCAGTTCAGAGATGGCCAAACTACGGGAGCGAGTGAAGACTAAGCAGAAATACAGAAAGGAGTATATGGACCGAAAGAGAGGTGCTAAGACTCCAAAGTTTCGTCCAGGCGACTCCGTGAGGGTGAAGAAATCCGCTATCGCCTAGAAAGGTGACCTGTCCTACAGTAATCCACAAAAAATTGTGGGACAGAAGGGTCCAAGTTCTTTTATTCTTGACGATCACCACACGTGGAACGCTTCAAGGTTGTCAAGTGTACCGCAGATGCCTGCAGGTGATACGCAGAGTCCAGTCAAGCCCATGTCATCTCCCTCGACATGCGTAAATCCAGAGATTTAGTGCTTCCGAAGTTTCAGATGAGGGCGAGGACGTGGAGCAGCTTGAGACACCCCTAAATAGCGGAGGAGAGCCTGTAGAGAAGCAAGTGCTGGGGGAAGATCAATGCCGGCCGCTACCGAGGAAGTCGACTCGAGAGCGGCGACCACCAGCATGGCTTCAAGAGTACGCCAAGAAATAGACATTCTTTTGATTGAAGTTAACATTGCGGAGAAGTTAGATATTGCAGTAAAGTTAACTTTTTGTAAGGGGGGAGAGATGTTGTATTGCGTCGGCAACCTTGCTATCTCTTGTATGTTTCTTCTTTGGTTTGCTGAAACGCTGACGTCATGAGGCCTATAAAAGATTGCGCTGCTTGAGTAGAGCAGGCAGAAAACCATGGAATACGACAACTGCGTCATTGCTACTGGCGGGCTCGGGTCGCTTGCTCGGCCGCCTTTCCCTGGCCAAGACTACACTCCGCATCACCCCATGGTTCTCCTCGGGAAGATGGTGTAATTTTATATTTCGCTCGCCTGCAGCGCCGCTCAAAACTTGAGAGCTGCGGGCCTATACATAGCTTGCAAGTGTCACCATTGGTGGGTACAGGCGGTTATTTTATACGTTCAGACTTTTTCGAACTACCACTTATGCAGTGTGAAACAAGCACTGTGAACCGAATGCTCGGGGCACGTAAAATGACGGCTTTGCCGTGAACGACGTCATGTGGAAGCTATGTGGTAGTATCTGCAGCCACTTTATATAGCAGCTTTAGCTCCCAGTAGTGGCGACGTGCGCGACCTAAAACGTCGCTGTAGTCGGCCTTCCACGATTGGCCGAACGCTGACTATGACGTCAGAAAAGGATTTATCATCGACTGAAATAACATGAATAAAAGAACTTTACATTTGACGGTGTTGGCAGTGTTCCTTTGAAAGCGCAATGATTTCAAGCTTCCACCATGCTATTTACAAACACCATTAACCTTGTTGTTAGCAAGGTAATGACGTCACAAGGGTGAACCATGAGAGGGCGCCACCAAAACATCTCGCCACTAATAGCGCTACGCCTTTCCCCGTGCTGCCTCTCAGCTTGATTGATCTCGCGCGGTACCATAGCAACGGGCTGCACTGGCTCGATTTCCATAACAACCGAAATGGGCGAACAAGGCCGACGTTTGGAAATGTAGCGTTCGGATATCTCGAAGCGCCACCGGCGTACCTATTGTTTGTTTCTTTTGCATACCGAATAGCACGAAGCACGACATACGGTGGGTGAGGCGCTCATAACTTTAGATATGATCGTGCCGCTATGTCAACCCCGCTTTTTTTGCCAGTCGTTAACTTACTTTTTATGACAATTATCACGTTTATTGAACGAATCGATAGATAATATAAGCCATACTAATAAAAAGGCTGCAGGAAGCCGCCAGGAGCTCGAATACTATGGGAACCTGCAGACCAGACATTAAGATTAAAATTGACGAATCTGACGTTGTCTATCTGGGTCTTTTTGCGTCGTGTTTCTACTCTGGTAGCAAAGGCTGCCTTATTCCGTGGCTCTGGTGTATTCCTGCAAAGAATAGACCGATCGTACAAGCCCTTTTGTATACGACTAAGCTCCCCCATCGCATCAAGGGAACTTTAGTATTTATTTCCAAGTGGCACTTCACTACCGCCTGTCTACCGCAAACTAAAGTTATGGCGGCACGCATGTGCCGAACGCTTGGTGAAATCGGTCTATAAATCTTTTTCGTTTCCTGTCATTCTCAGTCACGAATGTTTTCTATCTGGTATGCAGGACGAAAAATATTAAAATATTTTAACCTGTAATAGGGGAAAAAATATAGGTGAGGTAAAGCAAGAATGTGTAACAATGACGCATTTTTCGTGAACACCTTCCAGCGGCGTGGAAATATAAAAACGATGTTTGAACTCACACTATAAGTGTACACGTTTTAAATGACTGCGCCCTGGTAAAACAAACCTACTCATGAAGCAAAGAGTGCGCGCTAGTGCAGGGACCAACGTGCTGTTTACAAAGAAGCACACACGAGGTCTGTATGTGCTGCACTTACCGTTCTCCAGAGCAACAAAACCCGCGCGCACATTTGAGCTTCACCGCGACCGACAACTCAAGTCCGGCCCCTTTGTTCCCTTTCTCCAGGGTTAAATTTCGTTACTCAAGTCCAGCTTGCTTTCCCCTTTGCATTATTTGGATTATGAGTATAACCTTAAAATACAAATCGTTCACCCTTGTAGGTGTTAGATTGGTGACAGCTGTTAAACCCGTTTGCTCTACTGACGTCCAACTCCTAGTTAGCTCAATTGGTAAAGCGCTCTACAGGAAATGGAGAGGTCCCTGGTTCTATACCAAGACCAGGCGAATTTTGTTCAGTCGAGCACCGGTCAAAAGCTGTGTTCGTAGATTTCTGTTTGTCACTTGTCCCCGCTGTTCGCCTTCTCCAGAGATTATTTTAGTTAGTCTTCTCTAGCTCGCTTTCACCTTCGCATAAATTGGATTTTCGTCAAAGCAATAAAAAACAGGCCGTTAACCCTCGTTGGTGTTAGACTGGTGGCAGCTGTTAAAACCCTTTTGCTCTGCTGACGGGTAACTCTTGGTTAGCTCAATTGGCAAAGAGCTCCACTGGAAATGGAAACGTCACTGGTTCGATACCAAGACCAGGGGGATTTTTAATGTGAAAGCTTTAACTGTGCCATGGAGCGAACAGGCGTTATCAGCTCTTGAAGCCGCGCCAAACGGCACCTAAATTCCCCTGTCTCATGGAGCGAAGCCTGTAGTACGTAGCACCGAATTGATGCATAAACTCCCATTGACTGGTGCGCGGCATAGTTCCAAGGAACGCCACCCCATAGGGAAGCCCTCTTCATGTCGCAATTGCCCGCCTGCAGCAAGAGGGAGGAGGAGGCCGGGCTCTGCAGAGCTACCGTGGCGGCCGGCCTCAGAGCCCGCCGGGGCAGCCTACGCAGAGGTCGCTTGACCTGGCTAAGCGGGGTGCGCAGCTTGTAGGAATAGGCTACTTATGTGAATTCTTTCGCATTACAACACGTTAGCAGTCTTAATTGTCTTTGCAGATTTTTTTTTTTTTTTAAGTTGCGCAAAAGTCACAAAGCTGTGTTTGGAGATTTGTGTTTTTCCTTTGTCCTCCTTGTTCTCCTTCCCCGGGGTTTATTTTCGTTACGGCCGTTTTTAAGACTCCTTGAACGGCTTATTACCAGCTGCAAATCAATGCTGCCGGTAGTTAGCGAGGCCGTGAAATAAGTGGATCTGCATGCGATAGCACCTTGCTTCTAAACGTTTCAGCACGCAAATTTTGTATAGCCTGTTTCAACTTGAAGAATTGTTTGTACTTGTAAAAACACATAAAGCCTGACTGAAATGAAGGAACGTTCTATGGTAATACTCTTTTCCGCGTTGCAACCATAGAGGCACACACACACACACGTGCGCTCACAACATTGAAAACTTCAGAAGAATGGTGGAGCTCATTTCTAGTATGATTGATTTATTTACATATTTTAAGGTGAACTTGGGCGAGTTGGTACTTACTTGAGAATTAAAACATCGGTATGGAAGAGAAACCGGGGGAAGCAAGACACAGGAGCAGCGCTTACACAAATACATTTTCTTGATTTTAACAAAACAATATATGATTGCGCAGTCAAGAACAAAATGGAAGAAAAATATCAGCCTAAAAAAGCGCAGAACTTTAGAAAGCGCCAATAAACAGCCTTACACACCGAACTCGCACAAATCAAGCAAAGTTATAAAGAAAGGCAATCAGTTCCTTTACTGGACAGGACACTCAAAGGACTGCTGGCACACGCAGCGCCTAATCTTGTTATCTCTAAGGCCTCAAGAATTTCACGTGTCAGGTGGTCCCGGTGACGTATTATCTGCTAACACGTGCAATTCTCGAGGTCTTAGATATAGCAAGATTAAGCGGTTTGTGCGTCAGCAGTTGTTCGATTGCCTTGTCAGGCCAAGAGATTTTTAACCTTGTTTATTGACTTGCTTGTCTTACGCGCATGTTATGTAAGACAATTTATTGGATTTTAAGGTGTGTAATTTTTATGGAATTTTTTTTTTCTTCAAAATTGTTCTTGACATATCAAACACAAGTTCCGGTGTTACGATCAATAAAATTTAATTTTAAATCAGCGAAGTGTCTATGTCTTTCTTCATACGGTCGTTCGGGTTTCGCTCTGTTTTAATTCGTTCCTATTTAACGCCGCTACAACTAGAAAACAAATCTATCGAACCAAACCTAAATACAAATATTGAAAACAAACCACTAAACTAGTGCTTCTAACCAACAGTAATGTGTTAGAAAATATATGTCACGAAGAAAAACGAAAGTGTGACAAATATTTGTTCTTTGTTCATTGCAACGATTTTTGTTACATAATATAAAAATAGCAATACGACAGAGCTAATTATGGCCATACATGTACACGTTACCCGAAAAAAGTAACTTAATACCGTAACCCGTTACGCGATCACAAAAACCTAAATCCATTAATCTTTACCGATTTTCAAAAGGAACGAGTTACTTTTCTCGTTACTTTGACGATCAAACACATAACTGCTTTTGTTTTATGCTTTATTGCTTTCTGTAACGTTGTCGTTGCGCTAAAGCAGTAGCTGCCTCCCCGAGCTTTCATCAGTTATGTTTCTCCGCTTCCTTGAGAATACATCTCCGGCGACGTTAAAGAGTCGCTTTACTGACGCGCTCGAAGAAACGGCACTGTAATGCTTCAGGGAGATTTGGTAAATACAAAAATCCCCTCTCTTCTGTTTTTTCTGCTTCTAACGTTTGAAGTTGACAGTGGATTGTGTGCCCTTCCGTGTTGGCCAACCTCTGGGTTTACATTCGGTCTGTACAAAATTTATAAAGTTTCGACGAACAAAGCTTATTGCGTTCCAAGGGGTATAAAGTGGCGAAAACCAGAGACTATAAAGGTTGACAATTGGCCCATCTAAGCAGATTATTGTCTTCGCTGGGAGAAGGACATTTTCATCTGTATAGCTCGACGGACGTGTTCAGCGATCAACTTTTGTCTATTGCCAGACTCTTTAGTTGTCTATCGGGTTGCCTATCTGCGTTTGTCGCAAGAGAGGTATTATCAGATTGGAATTAAAACTGAGGGTGTTTAAAAGGCGTGGGCACATTACTCCTCCAAAGTAACGAAAAAGCCGTTACTCGGTACTTGACCTTAAAAGTAACTAAGCACGTTACTCGTTAGCAAAAAAAGTAACTAGCTAGAGGTAACCGGTAACTAGTAACGCCTTACGCGCATGTCTGATTATGCCTCATTGTAAGGTCTTTGTGAAAAAATAGCCTATTTATTTCTACATTTTTTTTTCAGGTATGCCTATCTGCAGTATGCGTTACGCTATAAAACGACTTGTACCAAATGAATACAATGCTGAAATCATCAAGAATAATAAAGTTGTCAATGTGCTTCTTTTGTTTCCCTTTGCTTTGATTTCCCTTTTCACATATAAAAAAAAATTCTTTAGGCCTGAAAGACTACTGTTTCCTATCAACTTTCAACTAATTGGGTAAAAAAAGATTCAGAATGTATTAATATCCGCAAAACTAAGATACGTACTTGAGCTAGAGCTCCTCGTGAGAGAGAAATGTTCATGACAAGAAAAAAAAAATTAGAAATAAGTGACACCCTGTCCCCTCTGAAAGACACGTTTAAGCTTTAATTGTTGGCTTTTCACATTCGCCGCCATTATCTTCGTGTAAGGACAGTCAGCGGCATTTTGTAAACTTGGCTTTATCGCAAGTCATAGCACAGTTGGAGGCTAAAAACACGCAAACGCATTCACACTGAGTAAAACTGCATTGCCACGGTGCACTTCCTGTACTATTCCGAGACACAAAAACCAATGCGTCAAAGCATCCATCGAATCAAAACACACATGTGTGGATGATCTCTCTCGATGGATTTATTGACGTGTTGGACGTTGTGACTCGGATGGATATTCTGACTCTATGGATGTTTTGACTCCATGCATGTTTATACTCGGATGGACGTGTTGACTCGATGGACGTTGTGAGTCGATGGATGTTTGACTCGCAACGCGATGGGTGTTTTTACCCTGGTATGAAGTGACATACTCAAAGTTTTTATTCGTTGAATATTTGATTTTTTTTGAGCAAAGTGCAGGCCTCTTTGTTTAACGATTTCTTAGAGCATGGTAAGCAAGGACACACAACATGATTTCCCTCAAGCCTAAATCAATTATGAATAAAGAAACATTAATTATTTTATGAACGTTTGTAGGATATGAAGCATTATGAGTTATGTTGTTTATAACTGTATCAGGTGTCCAGTACACCGGATAGTGACGCTTCCGACTCCCTCATTTTTATCTTATTGAGGCGTATAAAAATTGCTTACTAGAATGTGGTCTTGGTGCCGTGCTCCATATTAAATTTAAGGGGGCATGTGCACTGGGAATGACTCCACACGTGGTTACCGGAGCGGACGCACAAAAATGATCTACCAATCTACCTGCTGCGACACTTCTTTAGTTTTTACCTTGAGGTATGCATATGATACAGTTTTGGAGAAAATACTCAATAAAAGTATTTAAGTCAAGTCACTAAATAACTGCTTGATAAAGCATTAAAACCATATTGCAACAAGCAAAAAAAAGGTGTACTTTTGCGTCCACTTTTTATGTTCTTTTATTTGTTATTTTCTTGAAACTGAAGTTTGCATAGTTGTCGTGGGTCGTTTCCCTTTGTGCGTTACGCCTCAGTGTGGCAATCTTAACCTCCGTAAAACCACTCCTTTTGTTTAGGATTATTTTGGGGGAAACGCTGGGGCAAAAAAACGAATTTGGGAAGGCGAGGGCAAAACCTTCATTCTACGAACTTCGGTGAGAAATATAATTCACAATCGGAACAAACGCAATGTTTTCACGAGCTCTATATAAGTCACCGTAGCTTATTGGAGCTATCAACAGCATTTGAATGCTCGAAACAATATTCACGTTTTTTCGTACCACGCCGACCGAAAAACCGGAAAATGGCGGAATGTCAAAAATGTATTTGAGATAATGAGTACAAGATTCTCAGAAATGTAATTAAAATACAGTATAAAATACTCGCGATCAAAGGTATTTGCAAGATACCAAGATACTTCAAAAAAGTATTTGAAATACAGTATCTTAAGTACAGCATTTGAGATAAGCTCAAGTCTGATATGATCTATTGAGACGAAGATTAAGAAGCATACATTTTTGCTGAGGCATTTCAATACAAGGAATATTAGAAATTTAATCAAAACCAACGTGCTGTATATAATAGAAATTAAAAGGTGAGTTGATTTCTCCGCACACTGAGCGCACAATGAGCTCTGAGTCTGCGCAAGTGCTCGAGCAAGGATAAGGCCAAACGTTTGCGACGCATGCCCCTAAAACAATTGAATATCACTCCGCCGGTTAGTCCATACTTTTTGCATGACGTAGAGAAACAAACTTCTATGAACACCGCGGCGTGCGCCTCGCAAAAAAAGAAAACTTTGTAACGCGGACATTAAGCGGCGAGTTTGCTTTTATTTCGGTATTTAACTTTAGATGATTTTAAACATGGCTACTGGTCGACACTATGTCGATGCTTGCGAAATCAAATCCGTGCAACTCCTGGCTTGCCAGAGTTACGTTCACGTGAGCGCTGCGCCTGCTGGTACGGATGGAGCAGCGCGGCAGTTATCGCGTTCAGATCTGGCAGCGGCGTAATAGTTTTAGTTTGCGTGCTATCAGAAGGCAGGTCAAACGGCTCTGCATTTTTATATTCCGACTTTAGTTTCGGTATTCCACTGCCGAAGGTGCTGCCATGTGTCAAAATATAACTATATTCAATTTCTGCTTTAATCTCTGACAAATATTCTAGCCTATATTAACGACAAGCTGAAAATCACGCATTAAAATGCCAGCTAGAGATACTTAAAATTGTCGGCAAATTTTACCTGCTTAACACTTTCATCGACGACTTTTTCGTAGGCACCACGGTGAACTTTTTTTTTTTTTTCTTTTTTGCACAAATATATGTTAAGAGTCCTCTGTGGCAAGTTTAGCTTTTCGCCGCAAATCCCAAAAAATATCAGGGTGGGAAATACGCTTTTCTTGGCCTAGTAGTGTCTAAATAAGCAGTAAACGCTTAATTATATTCTTGAACGGGAAAACTGCAGGAGCTGAAGATCACTTTTTTTTTAAACTTATTGAACTCTCATTTCTTTTTTTCAAGAATTGAAGCTCCAAAAGCTGCGTGGAAAATATTTGCTCCTAGGCCATGGTGACTATACTTCCCGCTTTGACAAATACAGGAAAAATTGCTTGTGGTACATGTGCCTTCAAGATATTCAGACTGATTCGATTGCCTAGAGTGCCTGATTTGTAATTTAGAAGGTTACATAGCTCTTAAACCTCTGATTATCAGCAGATACCAGAAGCGAGCCTCACAAGTGCAAAGTTCTGAGAACGCAGTACGCGAATATATTTTGGAAAAGTACAGCTTCGTTTGGCCACGTATGAGAAGATATTGCGCTACGCTCACGGCTTATAAATATAACAATATCTAGCGACCTGGAAAAAAAAATTACTGCCCTGAGCAGACTGCCATTACCGGCAACCCAAGATGAGCCACACCCGCCGGGAGATGTGCTCTTGCTGGAAGCAGTTGACCAGGACGCCGATTACGGTCGAGAAACCGGCAGAAGGGACGAAAGAGGATGCTCTATGTTTTGCGTGTGTACGACGCAGTCCAGGCTGAAAAGTTCAGAAGCCTCAAGGAGGGTGAAATTCTAAAATTCAAGAGGAAGAATGTTGAATTGGCGACAAAACGACGGTATTTAGCACGGGGATCACGTGTTGTCATATCAGTGACACAACGGCCTGAACCTCTGGCTCTGGTGAACTCAGGACGCCGCGAAGCCGTAGGCACGAAGGCCGCCGCCAGTAGTCCCGGTGTGGTGGTCAGGCTTTGACAAAGACATTGAAGCTTGTGTGGCGGGGTGTACTAAATGCAAAACTAACCAGAAAAATCATGCTAAAACACCGATATAAAATTGGGAACGGCCATCAACAACCTGGGATACATTTCAAATTGATCTTGCTGGGCCAGCGGAAGGGAAATTATTTTTGTCGTCGTCGACGCGTATACCAAGTGGATGGAAGTGCGAGTAATAAGCATTATGGCGCAAAGCGAAATAATAAAAAAATTGCGGAAATTGTTCGCCACATTTGGAGTGCCAAGGATAATTTGTTCGGACAACGAAGCCGGCTTCATTTGCGATAATATCAAAACTTTCCAGAGCATGAGCAACACGATCTCAGTCACTAGTCTCAGTCACTATTGCCCCGCAACCAACGAGCAGGCTGAGCGGATGGTGCAAAAGCTCAAGCAAGCGTTAAGGAAAACGGGAATGCAGGATCTGCCATGCGTGTTGGCTCGGTTTGTATGCAAACAACATGCTACAGTGCACATGACAAACGGGAAAACACTGGCCGCGGATGATGCAAGGCCGAGAGCTACCGTTGGATTGGCTTAAGTCATCACTCCTTAAAGTGTACACACACGAAAATGACTCGAAGCGGTTTATTGAATGACTACGCGCGTGGATTAGAAAGCTGCCGAACAATCAAAAGTGGCTACTGGGCGTCGTAGTACTCCGTACGGGCCCACAATCCTGAATCCTAGACTGAAAGCAAGGTCGAGTCAGTCAACACTTGAACCACATTCGACACCGTTCTGCGGACTCGGGTGTTGAGGAAGATCTGCAACCACAAAGTTGGAATATCTGCCTAGAAGATTGCCTTGTCAAGGAAATGGACGCGAGTACTTCCGCCCAAACGCAAATCGGGCAACCAGACGATGGCGACGTCCACCCTGTACGACCATCCCCAAGCAGCACATTATGGCCTGCTCAAGCTTGAGCCAGACTGGGAAGCCGGGGAAGTTTCACTGGGCCTAGATTGTTTGGCCCCATGGCGCTAGGCAGCCCCAGCGTGGCTAGCCGGCCCGGCAGTTCAGTGGGGTTCCATGTTTAGCCAAGCTTGGCTATGCGGTGTAAAACCAGCCTGGGAAGGCTGGCAGTTCAGTGGTTAGCCAAGCTTGGAAAAACGGTCTAAATGCCGCCTGGGCCATGCTGGCAGTTCAGTGGTCAGTCAAGCTTGGCACAACGGTGTAAATGCAGTGTGGGCCAGGGCGGAAATTCTCTGGTCCTTCAATCTTGGCTATACAGGGAATTTATGGACTACTCCCAAGAAAGCTTATGTTGTCAATCAAAGGATGTTTTTGTGGCATATAGCCCAGCAACATCTCAAAGTTTTGGTGCTGTGTGCAGAAAAAACTGGTTGCTACTTTGTTCGGGATTTAGTGCCTCACGAATAATAAAGCTGCTCAGTAATTTCCGTGCGAGCTGTTGTATTTATTGTGTGGTCGGCATGCGAATGAAGCTGCTAAATTGAATCAAGTTCAATACAGTCGTTTTTTATTTCATGTTCAGTACATGGTGCTGGCCTATGCCCCAGTCCCTACTACAGCGTAGAATAGGAACAAACGACAGCGACAAGCCCCAAACCTGAAGCGCCGTTCACACATATGCAACCAAATAAGACCGAGAGAGACCAGACCGGTTTTTAAGCCTCCTGCGATGTCTTAGGACCAGATGCGCTGTAGCGGTGCTGGTCCTAAGATGTCGCAAGACGCTTAAAATCGGGTCTGGTCTCTCTCGGTCTTACTCGGTTGCATATGTGTGAACGGCGCTTTAGTCTTTCACGATTTGACAGGCTTTGTAGAATAAAAAAGGCTATGCTTAAACACAAGCATCATGCACGCGAGGGTATCTTTGGCAGACTTACAATCACTCGTGCTTATTTCACGAGTACCAAACGAATAAACGCCTGCCAGAGGTACCATCACAGGCATACTATTTGAGTTGGAGGCTTATCCGTGTCGTTTGTTTCTGTTTGTCGCTATAGTGGAACTCGGACATAGAGCGACAAAGGCTGGATGCTGATAAGGCAGGTAGCTCGTCGAGTATCTGCTGCCTGGAAACTGGGCTTCACAGCTAGCAGGTGGCTCTGCCTATCCAAGTACTAATGACAGCAATTGTCGATGGTTCACCCCATGGCAACTTCATGGCCACGACGTAGAGCTTTATTGCAGCATCTGGAGAAGTAACAGGATAAACAGTGATGCATGTTTAGCAAATATGATTTACATGAAAATTAAATCATGCTCCTAATTAAATTATAACACAGCAGAAAGGCTACTCAAATGATCTTGGTGGTATTTCCAGTCTCCTTCAATATGAAAGACCAACTGAAAGTGCGTGGATGAGATGGCAGTAGTCGGAAGAGCTATGTGCGCTTCGTGTGATTCAGTTCTGCCTCGAGGAAAGGGCGCTCACTCAGGGCGCAATTGGTTCTGAACTTAGGAACAGCTTTTGGTTTAGGTTTAGCCAAATAGTGTGCTTCATCGGCATCACGCCCAGAGATATGATCACGAAGGCTCGTAGCAAGCATGCTTATCACTGTTTTTGTTATTAGTTGTTTCTGGTGTAAAATTTAAGAACATGCATTGTCAAATAAACAGATGTTAAAGTTACACCCGAGTCTCATGTTTGAAGAAAAAAGTGCGGTGAAGAGCGCATTCATGAATTAGAAGGATGGCACGGACCTCGCACTTAAACGGTCAAAATCATTGCCTTGACTCTGGCCAGTCTCTCTCAGACAGTAATTTCTCAATCAGTAGCCGTGACATTATGCTGATGAACTGCTCTCCACCACGAAACCGGAAACTAATAAGCGTGTGTTGCACTTCAGCTGAGCCCCGAGTGAGTTCTCCCTTCGGTACATTGTAACCTCCCAGAGCGCACAAAGAGCCCCTACCAGCAACTGCCTCGGCGAGGCGCTCAGATTGGAGCTTTCATGTTGCAGGAGACTACATAACGCAGGAACTAGAGAAGTCGACAGTGACAATCATGGTTTCCGTCTATTTGTAGTATACTAATGTCAGTACATGCAAAATGAAAGCCAGTCAGAGCACCTCATTGTGAACACCACATATAACATGCAGTACTGTGGAAGGTTCCTCAAATCATCTGAAAGCAAATTTTGAATTGCCGCAAGGTAAAATTTGTTTGTTTCTCTTGATAGAAACACCGAGCCATAAGCACACTCCACTATAAAGACAATGCTTTCTATGCTTTTTTAGATGCATAGAAGTGCTTTTTGATATTTATGTTGCATACCTATAAAATTAGAAAATAAAGTAGTGCCAACTTCCACTGACAGCCCTGAAGCTATAAAACCACACAAACCAAATTCCCCAGTAATTAAAACGCAACAACAAAAACTCAGATCAGAAAACCTTCAGTCTGACTTAAGTATAATGAACCAATGAATACAAAGAATGCTAGCCATATTCTTGTTAAAATGTATTTTAAAATGTAAATGTAAAATGGAATCAGACATATATACTGGAGTCCTACTAGAGCGACCAAAAGAAACAACCAACCCCGACCAGACTTCAATACATTCAGCATGCACGCGAAGATACCTTTGGCAGGCTTGCCATTTTTCGGGGCTCATGAAGTAAGCACAAGTGATTGCAAGTCTGCCAAAAGATATCTTTGTATGCATGCTGCCTGGTCTTGGGGCTTAAGATGTCAAGTTGGGCTAGTTGGTTATTCTTCAATGAATAATATGCCAAAAAAACACTGACAAAACAAAGAACGATCTGGACAGGACACGGCATAACTTTCAACTGAATTGTTCATATATAAAAAATATATATACAGACCATTTCAGGCAACATTTCATGGGCGCTGCCATCTTGACGTCACGTGACCCTGCCGCCATAGCCGACCTTCAGTTTCTCGCCGTTGTTCCGCGTTTTGTGCTACACCGGCCACCACCGGAGCTTTGTTTTCGAGTTTTTACGTTCCGCTTTGAAATCGTGTGTTTTCTTTAGGTCCTTTCGATATTTCGGGCTTTCGTTTAATCACTTGATATCTATGTTTGAACATAGCTCCTGTATTTTCGTATTTATAGAATGGAATGGGACAGCGAATGGATCGACGATACAAGATTATGGCCTATGTTTCAGAGACCATTAAGTTCATCACATTCTTTTGTTTTTATCGCTAATAAAGGGCAGTCAACACCATTCCGACACAAAAATTTCAACTGACGCAGTAAGGCTATCGCAGTCGTGCTTCTCTCTGCATGTGCGCGCTTTAGACATTGTTTTCGTAAGTAAAAGCCGAACCGCATATAAGCGCTCTAGCGAGTGGCGAGAAGAGCGACAACAATGAGAGTCGGCGACGAAAATTTCTCACTGTCACCCCTCGCATCGCTTGGTTTTTGATTTCTAGAAAACGTCACTCAACGTCTTGGTCGCTTGCTCCCGTCGCTTCCATGCGGTTGGCCTCGTCGCGCGACTGATCGAGAGACAGCCAAGCGAGTCGCCGTCGCTTGTCTCGTCGCTCGCCAAATTGGTTGTATGCGGTTTATATTTAATTTCGATGCAGCACTGAACCATTGGCGCCTCGATATTAAGTATAAATTGCATGCAAGCGATTTGGCGAGCGACGAGACAAGCGACGTCGACCCGCTTCGCTGTCGCTCGGTCAGTCGCGCGACAAGGCAAACCGCATGGAAGCAACGTGACCAAGCGACCAGATGAGCGACGGTTTCTAGAAATCGAAAAGCCAAGCGCCGCGACGGGCGACAGTGAGAAATTTTTGTCACTGACTCGTCGTTGTCGCACGTCGTTTGTCTCGTCGCTCGCTAAAGCGCTTAAATGCGGTTCGGCTTTTATCTACGGAAAGCGCGCACATGCTGTGAGAAGCACGACTGCGATAGCGTCACTGCGTCAGTTGAAATTTTCATATGTCGCAATGGTGTTGACTGACCTGTATTAGCGTCAAAAAACAAGAATGTGATGAACTTACATGGTCTCTGAAGCCTACCCTATGATCTTGTATCGTCAACCATTCGCTGTCCGATTTCATTTCATAAATAAGAAAATACAAGGTCTATGTTGAATTATAAATATCAAATGATTAAATGAAAGCCTGAAACATAAAAAAGATCTAAACAAAAACACTCGACTCCAACGGGGAACGTAAAAAAAACACGAAAACAAAGCTCCGGTGGGGACCGGTGCAGCACACAACGGGGAGCAACGGCGACAAACTGAAGGTCAACTATTTCGGCCCGGAAAGCGTGCGGAGGGCGCGCCGACTGGTGGCAGCTGGCGTAACTGACTCCATGAAAGCGTTTATACAGATAAAAACTGACACCTGCTGGCCGAACACTCTAACGTCAAAATGCACTCCCTTATGTCTATGTTCCACTAGAGCGACAAACAGAAACAAACGACAGCGACAAGCCTCAAACCAGAGTCTCACGATATGAGAGGCTTTGTAGGATAAAGGAACCTATGCTGAAACACGAGCATCATACACGCGAGGGTATCTTTGGCAGACTTGCAATCGCTCGTGCTTACTTCACGAGCACTGAACAACTAAACGCCTGCCAAAGGCACCATCGCGAGCATGCTGCATGGGTTTGAGGCTTGTAACTGTCTTTTGTTTCTGTCGGTCGCTCTAGTGGAACACGGGCATCAGAAACCAGCGCCACTAGTTCCACAGAGAGTGAAATTCTGTCAGACAATGACACTAAGGGTGCACTCAGACAAGAGTTGTTACCCTGGTATTTTATCCAGAAGGTCACCTAGCAATTCACTGTGTCCATTGTGAGTGCAAGTCCAACTTAGAAAAAGAGTGTCATGGGCTGCTACAAGACAAAAACAAAGAGGAAAATTCACAATGCCTTTTTGATAAAAAATTAGAATAACAACTCATGTGAGCACACCCTCATTACTAATATCTGACAAAGAATTTCACGGTCTGCAGAGCCAATGACGCTCGTTTCTGGGGGAGTGTGTTCAGACGTCACATCAGCCCACTTCACATGGCGCGATTTCGCTTGCAAATTTACACCTGTGACGTCAGGCACTGCAGCTTCCCCTATGCCTTTATTTTGCTGCACGAGTGACGTCGCAACAGCAAAATCGAAAGTAAAATCAGACCATGCGAATAGGTTCACAGTGTTCTGACAGCATGTGTTACTTCCTATCAGTAGATATATATATATTTTTTTACCAAAGTAAACCATTCAGTTGAAAGTTACGACGTGTCCTGCCCAGTTCTTCCTTCATTTCGTCCGTGCTTTTTGGCGTATAATCCAGTCCTGAGGCACATCGATGTCAGGTGCTTTTCATTGTGGCTCTAGTAGGACTCGGGCAGGGTGGGTGAACAGTCATGTCTCAATAATATAGATACTCTGCTATATAAAAACCATTTTCGGGGACCAACCGGGTAAATATCTGCATTTTGTTCTGTTATTATGCACAGCTCACATTATGGACGCTTTTCGTTAGGAACGGAGGTGTCAATTTTCATGAGACATCACTGTCAAATTCCCAAGTGTTGAAATTAATGACTGCATGGTCTGAAGCCACCCCCCCCCCCCCCCCCCCGTAACAGGCTTCTCCACCGAACACCAATGCGTAGTGGTGGCATTGCAGATGTTTGCGGCTGCAGAACACACCAAAGGCGAATGATATCCAACGTGGACAATCATAGACATTGGACATTAGAATCGACGAACAAATAGGCCTACATGTTGTTGTCACAGAATTCCAACGATTTTTGTTCTTTGTTGGTTTCCGTTTTGAGTAAGATGCGCGAGCGCCGAAAACACGAGCTCGGAAGGGAAGAAAAAGAAAAAAAGAAGGAAGGCGGAAGCTGCGCAGAGCTAGGCTTCGGTGGTTGGAACAACAAGCAAGGCTTCAGTGGTGTGGGAGGTCGAACCCCGAACAAGGCTTCGTCAAGATGGTTGGTGGGTCATGAGCAAGCTTCGACGATGTGCGTGTGCTTGCGAGTGAGCGCTGTTTGGCACTACAAGCGCCCCAGAAACCACGACTTCTCGGCTCCGACTGGTGGCGCAAGAGACCGGACTAGCACCAACATCTTGGGACCATGATTCGACTTTCTTCATCCGAAATGTATGACGTCATTGATTTGGCTTCTGTTCCCTTTGTTGCACTTTCGAAGCTTTTGTCATTATCTTGCCGTGGTTACGAAGAGCGGAATTCTCGCAAGATATATTCTTTTCCTTTATATTATTTTTGTTCGTTTTTTACAACCGTGTGTGCGTCCTGCGCACCTTTTATTTACTTTTGGATTTTATTACTAATGAATAGTGTTCCGTAACGCCAGGTACGACTCGCTCTCAATTCCTACCGCCTCTAAAGAAGTCCATCGCCTAGGTTTGGCCCTAGCACCTGGACAGTGGTCTAATTCAAACTACAAGTTTGTGTGTTGATGGGATCTTTTCCAACCGAACCTGCGACAAACTGGCATTCACGACAGGACTTGAACCTGTCGCAAGTTAGTCACAGGTTCGGTTGGAAACGATCCCATAAACAAACAAACTAGTAGTTTGAATTGGACCGCCGTCCAGGTGCTAGGGCCACTCCTGGGCGATGGACTTCCTGAGAGGCGGTAGGAATTGAGAGTGAGTCGTGCGTGGCGTTACGGAACACTATTTAATAGTAATGAAATTCAAAAGTAAAGGTACACAGGACGCACACACAGTCGTGAAAAAAGAAATAAATAAAGGAAAGGAATATATCTTGTAAGCGTTCCACTCTTCATAACCGCAGAAAGAAAAACACAAAAGCTTCGGAAGCATAACAAAAGGAACAGAAGCCAAATCAAAGATGCCATACAGTTCGGAGGAGGAGGATAGTCCAATCATGGTCCCAAGATTTCGGTGGTGGCTTGGGTGCTTACAGTGCCACACAGCATTCACTCACAAGCAAACGCACTTTGCCGAAAACTTGCTCGGGCCCCATCAACAGTCTCGACGAAGCCTTGCTTGAGGTTCAACCACCCAGACCCCCGAAGCCTTGCTTGCCGTTCCACCGGCCATAGCGCCGATGCCTTGCTTCGCGTACCACCACAACCACACCGCGCGTGGGTTCCACCTTCTTTCTTTTTGTTCCCTTCCTCCGAGCTTGTGCTTTCGGCGCTCGCGCATTTTGCTCAAAACGGAAACCAGCAAAAAGAGAACAAAAACCGTTGAATTCTGTGAGAGTTGTCATGGCTGTGGATGTCTAAAGGGCAAAGTTCACATTTGCAACAAAACTTGAAATAATAAGGCATGTGGAGAAGGAGACAAAAAGTTTTGTGTCACTGGAGCCCACAAGATCTTTGAAAGCACCTTGGGTTAAACTACTCAAGAAACGGTGTGACATAGAAGCACGACAAAACACATTCTGATGCACGGCATATTAAGACATCGAGAAGAGGTGGTTTAGAGATGGGGGCAAGCAACATTCCTATATTGGGACCACTCTTCTAAACGAATGTGAAAAAATTGTTTACTCTTGAAGTGAAGAATCTTCTAAAAGAATGTTAAAGATTCCTTTTAACTTTATGTGAACAACTTCACTGCAAGTGGATAGCCACATTACCTTAAGGGCCACCATGACATAAAAAAAGACCATCTAAGGGATAGATAGATAGATGCAAACGGCTGTACCTTTGTAGCGGGCAGTAATGCCAGTGATTGTGATGGGACTATTGTGGTGGCAGTGCCAGCGTCGAAAGAGAATGTCAATGGCTCAACAATCAAGTGAAGCCAAGTATGAAGCCAGAAATAGTTAAATATCTTGCCTCGGAAATTTGCCTGCAGTGGCGATAGCATCCCTGGCAAGCGATTCACAGTTCTCATGGCTGTTAACAGAACAAGACCCAGATTACACAGCTTTGAAAACCAACACGGATGACACCACAAAAATGTATCCTTAGTGATGGGAAAGTTTAGAATTCCAAATAGTTAGAGGAACTGTTGCAGTAAAATCATCATATACGTATGAAACATGAAATCATGGATGTGTCGGGATCTCTTTGGCTGGGTCTTTGGTGGCTCGTGGACTGGGAAGCCGAGTTTGTGGATAAGCGTCCCAGCGTGTGCCTACTTGGTGACATGTGCCGCTTAACACTATCCAGTTCAATTCTAGCAGCCAAACACGACATCCAAGCAACAACCGTTAGACCAAGGCATAATTCAAAGGTAGTCTAGATTGTGTTTACCATTTATAAATGTCCAGGCACGTCTGTGATTTAGCCCATCCAGAGGCTTTCGGAGACGGTCACAAGAGCCAGCAGCTTGCTTGGGCAGCTCACTGTCAGCCACTCTGTCCCTCCATGCACCGTGCCACCTTCATGAGCTCCCACTGAAAAACAAAAGAAACAGAATCGGAAATTATAACTGCAATAAGAACATCTCAGCAGCAGATGCTACGGTATGGTGCCTAGAATGCGCCTCCAACTGGTGCGTTTAGCATTCTATACCACCCATGTACCAAAAGTGGTCTCTAAGCGACAAAATTAAATGACACCACAGGAGCCGGCATGTCATGCTGTCGGATGTTGCAATCCTGGCAGTTTGTCGTACAACTTTTGGCGAAAAATATATGAGCTAACGCAACCGTCATTGTGCTCGCAACATTCAAAATCCTGGCTGACAAAGCTTCCGTGTACTGTAAAGCTGAGGGATACCCCTCCCCCCCTCCCTTTTCCAGCAGAAACTACGACAACTGCCATGATAATCACAGCCCGGAAAAGATCCCCTAGAAGTCCATTCAGGAGCAACTGGGGTAGTTATAGAGACAAGCTCTTGCACTATGAAGCCATTCCACAAGTCTGCCATAAGCAGCAGCAGTTCATTTAGAGTATAGATGTTTGCCTTGTAAATACACTTCGAGATGAGGTTGTATCTCTGGATTCTACCAAGACTCTATTTTCCAGCAAAGATTTACTTTGGCGGGCCGGCCGAGTTCCTGAGTAGAAAGTTGCATATGCCACACCACACGAGTCTTTTGTTTACATTCAGAGAAAGGAAGGGTGAATTTCCCTGATCGATGCTGATTAGGGTGGAAATCTTCAGACTTTTCCAATTGCCAAATTCCTCAACAATACATATTTTCAGCTCATAGACGCCCTGCACAGGGTTGAGTTGGGTACTAGCGGTCATTAACAACTGCATGAATTACCTGTACACATATGCGGTAACTATGCTAAAGCCCAATTTATTCTAGTAACACCCAACACCATAAAACTACCGTAAAACACTGAGCATGCACCCATGGCAGAGTAAGCGATCAACCCCTATTTTTGAAACATATCAACTCATCTAAGGACATATTAAAGCCTATTCCCCTATTTTAAGCAAGTTAAAAAAAATATATGAAAGAGACATCAAGCGCCCTGTCGCCATGGGCGTTTATCTCCATGACTGGCAGACAGCATGGGGATAGAACGAGTAGAACGGCAAAGCAGGAGAGGAGTACGAGGGGTGCAGAGTCGAAGAGAGTTAGAAAGTGATATACTTGGGGACAACGTTCTGTGGCAATAGAGCTAAAGCTAGAGAGCCAAAGGACACCGTTTCACTGCATAGCTGAATATAGTTCAACCATAATAATTTGCTGGGTGGAACTTAACCAATCTAAAAAATATGTAAAATTATTCTGTTTAGATTTCACTTAAATAGTTAGCATAACATTAGCCAGGATGTGCCAAACCTATTGCATTTCCTTTTCAGCTATTTTGTGTTTTCTTTGTTTAAGTTCACCCTAGGTTTTCTAGCTCCCTGCGAAATTAAGAGGGCATCTTTATCATGTGCATCTTTTTGCGTCATCAGTGTGGTGTATTGTTGGTCCACTCTGTGAACTCGCCACTTTGTTTGACGTGTAAGATTTTTACAAAGTTTGGCAACCAAGATATCTTTCAACAAACCAAGCATGCAAGTTGTATGCAACGTGTATGACAAGTGGGACAGCGGGACCCGGGACTCCTAGTTGTTTTGTAAACCGGTTGGCTAGTGACCTCACTGGTGTGAGTGAGCAGGGGTGGGGATCGAGCTCAGGACCCCTGGGTTCTGCAGCGCAATCCTCGCTACACATATTCTAAGCTGTGCTGTGCCAGCAACCCCCTAGGTCCAGCCGTAACTGAATGCGATCCAAATGGAATGCGACTTTGCGTCTTGGAGTGTGCGTGCTTCTATTTCGGTATATTCCGCCCGCGCAATAATTTTTCAGCACCAGCAGAGTTTACGAATAACTGAACTCAAAACGCAGAACTTATGAAATTCGTTCATGTTGCAATTATGGGTCAGTTGGTTCATGATCAAAGACAAGCGCCGAAAAAATAGAGAGGGTCAAGAAGTTGACGTAAACACTGGCGCACTCGCAACTAACATTTATTGAAAAAACAATTTCTTACATTGCCGTGAAAAATGTCAGTCATGATTACAACCGGTGTACACCTCTATCAAGAAATTCATATTCGTTCCCTGATAAGATTATGGATGTGTCAGTTGTACAACTCACGCTTTTGGCTATAATCTCAAATACCCCGTGTAGCTTTCTAGATACTTTATCGGGGTATCTGGCCGAAAATTTGGTGCCATTAAATGACGGGAAACAAGGTCAGCAGCTGATGTGCGTGGTGGCTGCACCTGCGGCCCTTGGAAAAGACAAATGCAAAACTAAACACTGCTAAAAATTCACAGAAAGCGCGACCAAAGTTGTGTACGAAATACCAATGTGATTTGGTTCTGCGTACACACGTCAGACAGGCCTATGTATTAATGATTGCGGCCGCGAACATGAGGTGGAAACACGAGCAACCTCCATCAGGACATCTGGCCGCACACTGCAGACGCTGCTTTTGCTCCCAGTCATTTAATGACACCAAATTTTTGGCCAGATACCCAGATAAAGAATCTATAGAAAGCTACACCGGGCGTTTGAGATTAAAGCCAAAGACACCAGGTGTACAAGGTTATGGATGTGTTCAAGTGACACATCCATAACCTTATCGGCAAAAGAATGAGTTTCTTGATAGAGGGTTACACCAGTTGTAGTCATGACTGACGTTTTTCACAGCTATATAAGAAATTTTGTTTTTAATAAATGTTAGTTTCAAGTGCGCCAGTGTTCACGCCTAATTTGTCTTTGTCTATTTTTCCGGTGCTTATCTACGATTATGAAATTCAAAGCTTTTCCTGAATCGACACTGCCTATCTACGTCAGCTAAGAGACAAATGAAATTCTAGGAGAATGACCACGGTGAACTTTACCTTGCAAGCCTGTCTGAGTGCTTCAGTCAAAGCGTTGGCTTAAGTTTAAAAACGGGTGACGGATTCAGATATAGATTGAATATGCCTGCATGCTCGGCGATCGCGGTTCAGCTCCCTCAACCGCAATCCTCGTACAAAAACATGCACTGTAGCAACTGCGTGGTTGACACGCCAAAACCCAAACTGAAACCAAGAACAAAAAAAAAACTATTTGGTGCGCTAACACAGAGCCATTAGCACTGCCTGCCTCCCCCCTAACTTGCTTTTCCTTCGATGCTAAAGAAAGTTGTGTCCAAGAAAAGATGGGTTGCTTCTTTGTTCTAACACGGAGGAATAAATTTAAGACTTTATAACGAAAACAAGCAAATGCGTAAGCGACCATACTTTAGGATGTTCCTTTGTAATCAAAAAAGAAAAGAAAAAAAAACATACGATTTGTTTTTTACGTGTTTGCACAGTCAACTAGCTTTGCAAATGGCAGCTATTCGTAATTCCGTGGTCAGACCAAGGGACCACCCGACCATGTACAGTCAGCACGGAATGAAACCCGAACGCTGGAACGCGTGGCCATCGATACAAGCTGCTCCACCTGGAGGGCCCCTGAGAACTAATGAAAATGCACCTGGGTGCGAGGGTGCGGGTCCTACTAAGATGTTGTCAACACTCGCGCGGGGCGTCTGGGACTCCCGCGTTGCGCCGGTGGCGCGCTGTAAGCGCCGTCACTCGGGGTGCTTTTCTGTCGCCGCACTGCCGCCCGGTCGACACCGGGCGGCCGCTTAACCTGGCTATAGCCCTTTGCGATAGGCCCCGCTCAGACAGGGTGGTGAATTTATTCCGCTCCGGAATTGATACGTCTGGCATATCGGTGGTTATCAAGGAGAGCGTCAGCAAGCAATTCCTCGCTTTTTAAGATTCGACTGATAACCTCACACAAAAACATGGGCATTGCTCATAAAAACCGAAGCACCCGCGTCGGTCGGTCGCAGCATGTTTTTTTTTTTTTTTTCATAAAGAGTATGGTCGTGCGTATAAACAAATTTCATTTCGCGTTTATGACGTTTCACTATTTCTCAGAAACCGCGCGTGGCACGTTGTTCACCGGAGCCCCAGCGTGGTTCCGGTGACACGTCATCAAGCACTACGGGTCTTCTGTGCAAGAAATGTTTCAACATTCATTTCGCCCCTGCGATACGCAAAGCTATAGTGAATGACAGCGCTGAAGAGATATCGCTGAGAATCCGATACACAAAGCGAGTGGCAGTGCTTTTTGTATCGGGTGTGACGGCGCTTACAGCGCGCCACCGGCAAAACGCAGAACTCCCAGACGCGCCGCGCGAGGGCCGAGCCCATCTTAGTAGGACCCGCACCCTCGCACCCCGGCGCATTTTCATTAGTTCTCAGGGGCCCTCTAGGTGGAGCAGCCTGTATCAACGGCCCCGCGTTCCGGCGTTCGGGTTTCATTTCGTGCTGACTGTACACCTTTGCTTTATTACCTACCCTACCCCCAGCTCTCCATGATTATCCCCAATTTAGAGTGGGCGCTTGGTAGGTATATTATAGCTTGTAATGGCGTTATTTGTTTAGAAAAACAAAATGTCAGATAAATACCAGTAGGGCCCTGCGGCCCCTACTGGTATTACTTCCTGCAACACTATGAATACGAATAACACTAATATTCTAGAACAAAAAAGAAACCAATACTTGCTTCACAGATCAACAAAAGAACAAGTGAAAACATTAACATATCTGCCAACATGTGGGCTTTCAAATTCGTAAAACGCCCGCGGCGGCGCAGCGGGGGGGGGGGGGGGGGGGGGGGGGGGGGGGGGGGGAGGTTGCGGGTTGTCACGCGAGGCGATGTGCAGCTTCATGTCAGTCTTGCCACGTACGAGACGCTTACATCACACGTACATGTGCGACAGAATCCTAACTTCTCACCCTTCTTGGACGGCACGAAGCACGGGAATTCCAACGTGTAGGATTTCAGGAACACCTGGAAGTACCTCTTTTGAGGTTTGGAGTTCGCAATTGCGCCGCAAAGCCACTGCCACTATATAACTGCAATGGTTATACATGCAACAAACCCAGACACCGCTCTGCTTGCCACGAAACTGGCCGAAACGGCGAGGCCCAACACGCCAAACCAAAGTGCGCCGCCGAAGCCGAACACACGAACCAAGGTTGACAAGAACACATGAACAAAGGCTTTGGGCTTTGGATTGGTGGCCACCGGATAGAGGAATAGTAAAAACCACGACGCTGCTATGGACGGTACTTATCGCCCTCTTGTGGCGGTGGAAGACACCGCCAACAGCAATTTTACAAAAAAAAGTAAAACAAAAATTACAAAAATTGTTTTTTTTGTAATTTTTTAGGCAAGATTTGTAAAATCGTAAAATGAGTCCCAATTTGTGCATTTTACGAAAAATTCGGAAGAGTTGGCAGGTATGCATTACGCTTCTCTTGTTGTCGACAGTGCAAAGACCCATTTTGGCACCACCATTAAACTCAACCAAATAAGGAAAATGAGCTTCTTCATGACGTAATTGCATTAATAACCAGTCACGTAGTCGGGGGGGGGGGGGGGCGGGGCTACGTGCCTGGTTCTTGATTTCAAGATTTCAATTTCGCTGAAGATGGAAATCTTTCATTTTGCTGGGCCCTCCTCTTCCCTTCCCCCTCATACAGCATTTTGTCATGGGTGCCCCCCCCCCCCCCCGAAACAAAATCCTGGCTAAGTGCCTGTTAAGAACGGTGTGCATCTAGAGCTTAGATACCTACTGGTACCTTAAGAACTTCCAGGAAGCTAAAAACAAATAAACACCACTTAGAAATAGCACAGCTCGCTTGATAGGCACATGCACAGCAATCAACAAGCATTTTGACGCGTTCTGTAGTGTGGGGATACAGATCAAAAATAAACACCGGGGATGTGATTGAAATCCTTTGGGGCAGTGCAATGCGTAAGTTTATCCTGAAGCTACTGTTTGTCCATGCACCTAAGAGGTGTTAAAGCTGATTCACACTGTTGCAACTGACTACGACCGAGTTGAACAAAACAGGGTTTTAAGCCGCTTACGGCTGCCATTACTGCTGGACGGCATGGTCATAAACAGTCACAAGAGTCTGAAAGACTGGTTTTGTCGGAGTCAGTCCTAGTTGGTTACAACAGTGTAGACCAGCATTTAGACTAAAAGTGAATCCAGCGTTAGGTCTTTCCACAAATGTTTTAAAGTACTCCCTTCAAATTTACCAGAGCCTCAGGTATTTAAAAGTTTTAGTAAGTAAGAAGCCATCACATTCAAAGCTGGATCTCCTTGATTTGTACACGGCTCCGCAGTTTATGTGAGAGCGCCTGCCAGATGTGTGAGTTTCGATTGCAACCTTTGTACCAATAAACGTTCTATACCAGATCAGAGCATTTTAATCAAATCATTCAACCTCTTTCGTCAGCCACGTAAACCACTTGTGCACGCACGAGTTCTACAAGTCACAAATGTAGCCGGGGTAAATTAAAACGTCGCTAAGGTAAGCAATAGTAATCTTTATTAGCGACAGCAGTACTCTGGGTGGCTCGCAAGGCTAGACATATGTGCAGGGGCCCGTGCGCAAGTTTGTCTGCTAGCCAATCAACCAGAGCAAAGTGGGATAAAATAAACAGGCAAAAAGGGAGAAAACAACAAGAACGATGAGATTAACAGGGTTTGGTCAACACTTTTAAGAAACTCTAGACACGCGCACCTTAAACCCAACGCCACGCACCGCAGGCTGGCGTGAGGCACACGCCGTATACGAGCACAACGACGACGCCCAGCTAGGAGCGTTTCCTATCAATCCGCGAAACGCCAGCACCACACCAGCACTCGAACCGCGCCACCCCGCTGGACGCGTCGCGAAAACCCAGTGCGTGCAGGCCGGGAGTGTCAAAATACTGGACACAAGTCCAAGCTGTCGCTAGCATGACAAAGGACGAGACGAGACGCCAAAGTAAAAACCACCCAATTCTTCACGAGTGTCGCCCTCCCGAAGACACCCATGGCGTTCGTTCCAACATCCGTATTCAAGCGTTTGACAACACAGAACAGTTCACTGATAGCAACGCGTACTTTAGAAACGATCTAATCAGCGTCTCTGCAGTGCTCCCAGTGCTCCGGTGTCGCAGAGCATTCACGGGACTCTCAAAATAGCCGGTCAGTGCTAAGACGATTTCACTTTTTTCGACTCAAATCGTCGAAGAAAGTGAAATATCATCCGAACTACGGTGGCAGCGTGAACTACGTTGTCGGAAGATGATCTAGCATATCTGGATATTCTTCTAGCATGCATTATGAATATGAAATCTGAAAACTTACCTGAATTCGGATCGACCGACGCACTCTAAGAAACAGGCCTTTGTCTCCTCTCCGGTGAACAAGGATCCGGAAGCTGCTTGTGGCTTTGGATTGGCACAAAGCCAAGGCAGCCAAGGATTGAAATACGAGTTAATAGTTCCGATTTCGACCCCACTCTATCACAGTTCATATTTCTGGGGCCGGTGTCACTACTGTGGACATTACTGCAGTTATCGTGCTCTGCACGAACTTTGAAGTCAATCGAAGGCGAGCAGACATAATTTCCCAGCTTCTTCTCCTGTTTTACGTTGCTTGATAACCTTTGTTTGCTGATTGAATCTAGATCAACTTATGTCCATCTTGTCCTTCAAACATACGGTGTTCATTATCTTAATTCATCTTGATTTTTTATTTGTGAAGACACGTAATTGCTTAATCATTCACTGGATATTCGTTTTAAGTTTTTATTTTTTTGCTAAAAAATATACGTATTTTTTTTTGGTCTGAATTACAGGCCATGTTTTGCGGCTCAGTAAAACAGGTTGTTTTTGAGAAATTCATGACCACGCACAGCCGACAATATACCAGTGATGTAGGTAGAGAGAAGGCGGGAAAAGCTTTCGCGGTCGCCCTCACCCTCCCCCCCTCTTGGAAAATAATCCTGGCTGTGTCGCTAAATGGGCATAAGAGAAGAAGAGGCACCGCGTTTTTTGCTTCATAACATACACACAAATCGAAGGAGACGTGCATTTTGTGCTTCGCGTGGGATTCGCTGAGCATGACTTTCAGTTTTGAGATGAAGCAGCTCCTCCCATCTCTTTCTACTTTTGCAGAGCGAACGCTCCAGAGGAGCCTACCCCCTCCCCAGCGTTTACTTTTAACCTGTCACCGAGTATGGCTTTTTTTTTTGTGGACCTTCCGAATTGCTACAGCTCGCAGTGCATACAGCCAGGCCTATAGCCAGGGGGGGGGGGGCATGGGGCCCGGCCGCCCCCCCCCCCCGAAATCTTCCACTTTGCTAGAACCTCCTCTCCCCCTCCCCCTCATACAGCATTTTGTCATGGGCGCCCCCCCCCCCCCCCCCCCCGAAACAAAATCCTGGCAAAGTGCCTGCATACAGCGGTGTAATCCAGTTGCTAACTTGCTGTGCGTGTCTACACAGAAGACATGCTTCCCTCCGGAGCGGGATTGGCTGCAGAGTGGGCTCCGTTTCACCTTACGTTGTACTGCAGACAAGGCTAGAAGCGCGAGCTCATAGCGTTGGCAGAGCCGTATATGTAGAGAGCTTGGCCATTTGTTGGGAAGTATAGGAGACAAATGAGGACGCGCCATTGGCCGAAAGCGGGCTGGCCGTGTTCCAGGGCGTCTTCAGAAATTAGAATGTGACCAACCCGAAGCCGGAAATAATACCCTGGCGGTGGTCGCAAGAAACAAACCTGATAACTGCATAAGAGTAACTCTCGATGACTGAAAATATGGTACACGTAATGTTTGAATCACGTTCATCCAAAATGATGGTGGAAGAGTGCGACTAGCGAAACGATCGATATAATCCGTATGCCAAGCGCCGAGGGCCGGGAAACTGCCGTCCGAGCGGTCACACTCTGTCCGAGCAAAACAGAGTTGAGCGGCGCGTTCGTTTCTTACATCTTTCGGCATGATCATGATCAAAACGACACGTGCACCCTATTTTCAATCACGAAGAGTTACTACACTTCACTCTTACGCGCTTATTAAAACCATATACGAACATATACCTTTGATCAGAACTGTTTCTCGCTACCACCGCTAGGGGATTCTTTTCGTCTTCTGGTTGGTCCAGAGAGCATGCCAAGCCCTTCTTCCGAGTCTGCCGTACGCCCTGGCTCTGCCCGCGCCTCCCATTGACCAAACTCTCTGCATATACGGCTCTGAGCGTTGGGAGCTACTCTTAACGCACGAGAGCTTATGCCGCCGAGATGTGCCCTAGAGCAAGGAGCTCGCGCTTGTAGCCCTTCCTGCGGTACATCATAAGGTGAAACAGAGAGCACACCAGCTTGGAGCACGTGGTGTGAAAGCTCGCGCTACAGAACCCAAGGATCCTGGGTTCAATCCGCACTTCTGCCCGCTTCTATCTGGATGAACATCCTACCGGCGCGCTGTCGTGTATCATTACTGCGTGATGCATGTTAAAGACCCCTCGCTATCGGTTGTACTGCATTGGCTAAATTTTTCATCTACAGCTGGGAGACTCATCGGTAGTTGAGGCACACCAAATTCTAGGCTGTATAAGCATACACAAACCCCAAATTTTCTCTGGAGCCATAGCTACAGGCTCTTTTCAGCGCACGCGATCAGCGCATTCAGAAAACTAAGAACAAGAGCACGCCCACGAGGCTTTGTATTGCCTCCAATTTGCACGTGCTCACCCCAGCTTTGACAAAATTAGAGCCCTGCAGAAGTAACGCTAACCTTGACGACGTAGAAGAAATTAGTTCTGAACACGTCGACGCGTGCACCGCCGAAACGTGTCCTACATGTCCTCCACTTTGTTTCACGCTCAGTGCGAGCGAAAGCAATGAGAGATCGATGTTGACACGTCACGAGCTCTCCTTCGCTCGCATTTATGGTGAAATAGAGAATAAAGAGTCATAGAACAAAGAAATGATTGCCACATATTTTCTGTTGTGTAATAGATGGCAGGGTAGATCTGTGATTTGACTGCCTAAGCTAAGCCTATTTCGTATTTACAAATTCTGATAAGCATAAGTCCACGTGGAACCTATCCAAACGCGGATTAATATCCGACTTGTTTAATTTTGAGATGAAAACAAAAATGTAAATAAATATTTACATTCGCGGTATCCCTTATGTTGTTGCGATTCCTTACATTGTACGAATCAGTGACATTAAAGGGCCCAAGAAACGTATTTTGGGTTGGGATAAATCATTTTAGATTGGGATTTTACTAATAGGACATCGTTCAGTTGGCCAAAAGAAAAAAGGTAGAAAGTCAAAAGCCTGACTTTCAGTGCGAAAATTTGAAAACACAGCGGACTGTTTCGTACCTCCTTCCCTTCGTAAGCTCTGTGCCTTTTCACTGTGATACATCCGCGGTCCCAAAAGCTACATCCGCGGTCCCAAAAGCGCATCATCGGGTCCAAACGCACGTCACACGAAACCGGACCTCACTTATTTCCTTCACCCCTAAGCTGACATTGTGGTGGAAGCTAGGCGCTTACCGGACTAATCAGCCGCCTCCCTCTCGTTACCTGACCTCATTCTTTGCGCGTGGGTATGCGCGAAACAGCGTGATCACGTATCAAGTGTGACTGTCCCAATGAGCACTTAGCTTCCATGGTACTGTCAGCTTCGGGGTGAACGGGTTGGGAAAAGCAACTTTTGTCTGAATTTTGAGCGACGGGCTAATCTTCTAGGGGGACAATGGCTCCGTCCAAAGTCACTTTAGGTCTGTCCGGGTACACAAACCAGATTCCGAGAAACAGGGCCCTCCCCTCTTTTCGTCTTTTTGAACTGTTTGGTGGAATGCGCGATTTATGAGTTGAGGAGGAAAGCTAAACAGGAAAAAGTTGGAAAAACGTTTCATGACTCCCAGTGAATGCGATTTTCCATGGAATAAACTTTTTTTTATGTACTTGATGACTAGCGCCACCCGCACATTCAACGTTTTTGCTTTACACCACGCGTGGCCAAGGCTTTCCTAACTTTGTGGAGCGGTTCGTGCGGACCGCATTCCACGTGTGTCGGCGGTGTCAGGTGAGTCAGATGAATTGTTCCCACTTTAAATAAATACTAAAAATCAGTTTCTCATACTCATGATTCGGATGATCAGTGGGCAGACCTAATTGCTAGCAACCTTTGTCTCTCCTGCACTGATCGAACGCATTAGAACGTTAAAACTGGGTATTGTCAAGAAAATTTTAATTACAGGGAAAAATCAGAGATATTGTCAAAAAGCGATTCCAGTCAGAGAAAATGAGCCGGAAACGCCATCGAGTGCCCTGAGCAAAGGCTTAAGGACATCGGAGCAGAAAAATTGACAATAAATTCTGCTTAAAGCGGAGCACAGGCTCTGCTCACCCAACGTAATGTGCTACCCGATGCCAAGAGAACAGATGAAGAATCTAGTGCAAGCCTTGGATTGATTGGATTGAGGGCGCGAGACAAGGCTTGATCCAGTTAGTTGCTAGATTTAGTTAGAAATGGAAAATCCGCAGACCCCAAGCTAATCCAAGCCTTAAGCCGAAAGTATCCGAAAGTGCATCTGGTGCCCATGCTGCCATTCGGCTATTGACGTGTTTGGTTGAGCGTCGTGTTTCCATCGTGTTTCCGGAAGTGGACTATTCACTGAAAATGTTGGCGGCAAGAAAGTGCTCGTTTAATCTGGACTGGACGAACCTGAATATTTCGTGATATGCAAGTTAGATTAAGCCCGTGCAGAATGATCCTTACAGTGCTCAATGCCTTATGTTGTAATCATCTTATATATTTAACCGCCTCTACAGTGGTCAGAAAATTTCACCTGAAATTGTCAGGGAAACTCTGGAAAAGTCGGGGAATTTAAAAATAATATTTTGCTAGACACCCTGGTTAAATGCCTGGCGTCTGACCTTTGGCTTTCGCATTCGAACACGTTCGACGAATGCGTTGAAAACAAAGGCAGCTAGCTTTGCGTCTACCTACTAATCATTCCAATCGGAGATTGGCGTTCTGACTTCCCAGTGCGCTCTCGTATCCTCCTCTGCCTCAGTTTTCTGGCACACACTTTGATGCCTCAATCTTCTGTGCTAGAAATAACTATTCTTACGAATACTAGATGAATGAAATACAGCATGTGAGTTTATTTTTATGCTCTCATTTTTTTAGGAAATTGAAACAATCTGGGTTTGGGAGTTATTTCGCTGGCAGAACATTTTGCAATTGGGAGTTGTATGCTATGCATTTTCCGTCATGTGGTGATGTTTTTCCACAATAAATGTTTGTGATTGTTTTCAAAATGTGAAAGTTGCAAAAGTTAGATGATTTTTAATATTAAGTCATATTAAGTCAGTCATAAAAATTAAGTCACTAGACCCTTTTCCAACGTCAGTGCGAACACCTGTCCGCCATTGCTTGCTCACATACTCTGAGCATATATTGAAAGCGAGCCCTGCGTCAGCGTTCAGCGAGGACTCACATCCAGTAACGCACTTCGTGAGCAAGCAATGGTGACCGCCAATGTTGCTTGATGGACTTTTGAAAAGGGTTTATTGACTAGATAAATACTGTACAAACTATATTACGAGAACATGTAATCTGACTGTCTGTTTTGATTACAATAATTTCCGACGCACGTCGCAGGTGCATCAGCCTGTGACCAACTGGGAAAGCAGATGCAGCTCGCCTCGAAAAAATGCATCACTAACAAGCACGAGCTACTTCAAAGCCTGAGACTGGAGGGCAATAAACGAGCCTGCGGGTGGAATGCATGTTCACAATTTCTGGAAGTTTTAGGATTTCTCTGTGCATGCTCTTTTGCTATCTTGCATACCCCTTAAAAGGAAAGTGTTCCTCTGCTGAACTTTATGTTTCACTGACGAGTGAACCATGTGGTTAATACGACCGATATACACCAAGACGCGGCCCTGACGTCACGTCACTACGGTAGCGTTGCTACTGTTAGGGTGCATGTGCGGACAAAACTCGTTCCTGCGTACTCGCAGTGCCCGCACCTCGTGTGGAAACGGAATTTGCCCACACCTCGTGAGGGTTTGTTGATAAATAGTGCGTTGGCCTATAGATTATATCAACGATATAAACTGCATAAACGATATTATCCATAACAACCATATAGACCATACAAACCATATGGACCGTACAAATCATATGGACCATAGAAATCGCACCAACCCGTATCAACCATATGACCCATACGACCCGTACCAACCGTATGACCCATATGACCCGTACCAACCATATGACCCGTATCCCATAACGCTATATGAAGACCAGCATGGAAAATTCATATGTTTTTTTTCAGTAGGGTATGTTTAGTTTGTGAAGCATGATTATAAGAAGAGCATGAGGAACCATGTCGAAGGCCTCTTTGAAGTCCAGAAAGATATAGTCAACTTGTCGGCCCTTATCAAACGATTCTGAAATATCGTGATAGAACTCAAGCATCTGCGTGGTTCAAGAAAATCCTGTACGAAAACAGTTTTCAGACGGGCTAAAGAGATTGATAAGACCAAGGTGTTTCATTAGGTTAGTGTAAATAATGTCCTCCGTAGTTTTGCAGCACACACTTGTCAGTGAGATGGGGGTGTAGTTTTGTACCCGATTTGTTTGGCCAGACTTGTGGACGGGGACGACATTTGCAGATTTTCATTTCAGAGGCATGAAGCCACATTTCAACGATACCGTGAACAAAATTGCCAAGTAGCTCGAAATAACTTCAGCACAAGACTTCAGAACAGCGTTGAGAATTCCATCGGGGCCAGGTGCTGAACCTTGTCTAATTTTCTTTAGAAGGTTGAAAGCACCGTGTGTATCAAAACAGGTTTCAGACATAAAATCAGGTCAAACTCGTACTTCTTCGGAATCGCAATAATTCGCCGTCACGATATCCGAGAAAACTGACTTGAAGTAATCATTGAAACTGGCAGCGTTTAAAGAGTCATCCTCTTTTGCGACTACGACACTTAGCAAGGCGGTGCAAGGCTACGCGCACTTTGAAAAGGAGGCGCTTGCAGTGGTTTATGGCTTGAAGAATTTTCACAAATTCCTCTTTTGCCGAATATTTTGCATCTATTCTGACCATCAAACACTGGTGGGAATTCTGGGCCATGGTAAGCCGATTTCAGCAATGTCAGCAGCACGCGTACAGCGCTGCGCCTTATTGCTTACCGCTTATGACTATGTTTGGGTGTATCGCAAATCCAGTGATATTGAAAATGCCGACCCGCTTTCATGGATACGGCTGCCAAACAAAGATGAGGAGGCAGATTGCGTGCAGTTTTTTTCGGCGCTGAACGAAGCTCCGCTATCGGCAAGATAGATAAGACGGGAAACGCGAATGGAGCAGTTGTTGTCGAAAGTGCTGTTCTACAAACAAAACGGCTGGCTTTCGAAAGTTAGATGATTTGCTAGCGCCTTATTTCGTTAGACACAAAGAACTGTCAGTTGATAGAGAGTGCGTGACTTTGGGAAATTGCGTAGTGGTTCCATTGTCACTGAGAGGTAAAGTGTTGACAATGTTGCCCGAAGGTCATCCGGGGATGACGCGAATGAAAATGTTGTCCAGGGGTCGCGTCTGGTGGCCTCGTCTAACGGAAGATGTAGAGAAAACAATGAAAGAGTGTGCCACGTGTCAGCTGTCACAAAATGCGGCGCCTAAGGTACCCTAGTTGTCGTGGGGTTGGCCCACGCGTAGATGGGAGAGAGTGCATCTAGACTATGCGTATTGCGATCAACGATGGTTCCTTGTGCTTTTGGACGTTCCTTCTAAATGGATAGAAGTGCTTGTGATGAACAGCACAAGTAGTGAGAATACCGTGGAAAAACTGCGCATCGTGTTTGCGGCATACGGGCTACCGGAAGAGGTGTTGGCCGATAACGGATCCCAATTCACATCAACAGAGTTTGAACTGATTTTGAGTAGGAATGGCGTCCTACACAGCAAGTCTCCGCTCTACCATCCCGCCTCTAATGGAAGAGCGGAACGCTGTGTACAAACCGTAAAAAAAAGTCTTTGTTCAAGCAGAGAGCAGAGAAGCGGCCATGCAAAGTCGCTGAAGCATCGCATAGACCAATTCCTGTTTAGTTAGAGGAACGACCCCCCCCCCTCCTCCCCCCGGGACAACAGATAAAACTCCTGCCCAGCTTTTCCTGTCATGGAGGCCCAGAACAAAACTGAGTCTTGTGCACCCCGACATCGAAAACGAATGAAAAAAAAACTCGAGCGAATTAAAGAGTCTGCGGACCAGCACCGAGGGGCCTGGTGGGAGCTCTCTGAAGGTGACCAAGTTATGGTAAAGGGCCTAAAGGCCGGCGATACCAAATGGCCCACGGGCACAGTAAGCAAGCGCGTGAGTCCAGCTACTTTTCTGGTTCGTCTCTGGGAGGAAGAGCGGTACAATCATGCTGACAACCTGCGACCGAGGTCATGTCAAGCTGATCTCGGGACACCTAACCGACTGGAGCCGTTTTCGGGCATCGAGACCGACACGGCTACAACTGACAATAAATCACCGGACGATCATAACCTGGCACATGCAGGGAACGGAGCCGCGACACCACGGCCGCCTGACCCAGGCTCCAGCTTCCCTACTACTGTGACTGTTGGTCCGTGTCCCACCATCGGACAGCGGGGTCTCCAGACCAGAAGCTCCACCGGCTTCTCGACTCCTGCCTCGGCGCACCACACGACCAAGTCGACCTCCGGAGCGCTACAAGCCGTAGACACCACAAACTTTGTAGAAGGGAAGGATTGTTGTGTCATTGTGTACGAGTCGAGTGCCGTGTGTCTGCTAACCTTGTCGTCACTTTTTCCTATCTATAGCGCAGCTGCTATCAATTTAAGAGCAGCCGCGAGCGTGTCTACGTTTGGACTTGTATTCCTGGAATTAAAGAACAAACCACGCTTCCCCGAGTTCTTTCCTTGAAATTCAAACAGTTGTCATCTTCGCTCCCACTGTGTGCTGCTGGCCTACAGCTGGACGACTCTCTTCTTTGCAGTTCCGGGAAAAGGGGGCTCCATGACGCGGATGGAGACCATACAATGAGACGCCTAAGGGTTGGAACCAGTGCCGTCCCAAAATGATGATTTCACCCCCTTCGTGATGAGTAGGGGAAGCTGAGCTTCTCTGCTGCCATACTTGACCTGCGCTTTGACCTCTCCCACGAGATGCACAGGTTGCTGAGTATAAGTTCGGACTCCTCGCGTGAACGGTCGAACCACTTTCTTGAAGATTCCTAGCCTGCACGTTGTCCCCGGGTTGACAATAAAGCACACGGAACTAGACCCCACTTCCATAGGTACTTGGTTTTCGTTGACCAGGGTAGTGGCCTTGAACGCTAACAGGCCACTCGCAATGTGGTTAAGTCCGTATAGCAAGGCGTGTCCCAATTTGCCACCACTTGACTTTTCTGGGCAGTTGTTGCTGAACTTGGCTCGGTTTCTTGCCGCTTCCTTCTGACGGGAGGCTCGGACGATATGTCCCTTCCGCTTCCAGAAATGGCACTCCGCGTTGCGGAAACCACAGTTTCTAGAGTCACGGTCGCCGTTGGTGCGAGAACATCGCCGTGCGACCGACTCTCTAGGAGGCTTCGGTGTTCCCTTCTGCTTGCTGACACCCTTGGACATGTACTGAATGCGATGCAAAAGTCGGACGTCAACGGCGTAGGCCACGCCCCTTTGATGTGTTGTGCCTGCCGGGCGGCATACTCCAAAGCGACAGCAGTCTCAAACGCCTTTTTGAACTCCAACGTTAGTGAGACAACGCTGCACTCCTTCGTCCAGGACTCCGCACACCAGACGGTACCATAGCATATCTGACAAGGTCTCATCAAAGTCGCAGTGTTCGACGAGGCGACGCAGGGCGGCGACAAAGTTTGCTAGGGTTTCTCTAAGCTGCTGGCCTCGCTGATGAAACGCAAAGCACTGAACAATAACTGAAGGGCGCAATGTGGAGTGGGCGGTAGGCTCTGAGACAACGTCGGCGTAGGAAGTCTACTGGCGTCACCGGCGCACACGACGAGTGTATGATGGCATATATTTGCGGTCCATAAACGCTAAAGAGGACTGCGCGTTTTTGGGACTCCTCGACGACGTTGTTCGCGGAGAAGAAAATGTTGACTCGCTCCTAGTACAAGGGCTAGGCTTCAGCCCTGTCTTGGTCAAACTCTTCAAGATGTCCCAGCCGCCTCATAATGACAAGGTTATGCTCATCCGTTTCTGCCATTTGCTCTCGTCGTTGCCAATTAACCACGAAGCTGTATTTGCTACAAAAAGTGTCGTTTGTTGCCCCAGGGGCTGAGTTGCTTCTTTCTCGTCGCCATTCAAAGCCTTTATTCAGGAACTTACTTGGCACTGCAGGAAACAGGAGCTAGAAAAGATGCACAAGGTGCATGGCGAGTCCCCGGAATGGCGAACAGTTCGGTAAATCCAGCTTGGTTCGTCTTCACTTGACTTCTGCTGACTCGATGATGTTGCCACACGCACTCACACACACAACACTCACGACATTAGATTCTGTTTCACTTTAAGTGCGAGATCCAGGCTTTCAATGCCGCTACCAAGCATGCGCGCTCATGTAGTAGGAGCATCAATCAGGGCAACATGCTCATGCTCATAGCTTTGGCTTCGCTCGCACAAGAAGTAAATGAAACTATGCCCGCTGTGTCCGCTCTAATTCCCTAAGCCAAGAGTAGTTGAAATTTATCCAGTACTACGAGAACTTGGAAGTGATGCCAAGAAACTTTGGAGGGTCGTCACTTGTATGAAAGTGACTGATCGACGTGCCGTTCCCAGCAGTACGATGTCCTGGGTTGGGTAAGGTTTGAGCATGTTGTATGTCAGCAGGAACACATGGTAACAGGATCCGTGGCCACACAGCGGTCCCGTTGACTGCGGCCATATGTGCCTGGGTCCTCACTGCTTACAGAATGCTAGCCAGTGCCAACATCTGGAAGATGGTCACGACAAGGCCTCAACATCCCAGTGAAGCTTAGACATATATTTTCCAAAATTGGAGATTCAATGAGAAAGCAGAGCAGTCAAAATTTCAACAGGCAACATTTTCCTCGGAGCTAGCTTTGAACATTTCTTTGAAACTCCACGGAACACGGAACCTTCTATGCGTTCTAAACACAGTATTTAAAGTACTAGAAGCCGGCACTCTCATCTTACATTTAGAAATAGTTATTTAGTCATTTTCACCTCATAAAGTTGGGAACAAGGTATATGTACATGGGTAGCGAAACTTCCATAGAAGCCCACATGTCGAAAAAATGGCAGCCCATGGGGCTGCTTTAGTGCCATCTATGAGCCGCGGGGACACTTCCAGCGGAACGAAAAGTAAACAGGAAATGACGACACTTCCGAAAAAAGCGTGACGTTATGCGTGCGTGCGGTTTGGCCAGAAAATTCAACAAAAATATTTCCGAAGACTACATGTGAGAGACAATATGTTAGAAACCTTGAAGCGTATGATGTAACTTCACAAAAAAACGAGTGAATTAATGTGCTGGAGTGTGTTGTGTATGAAATACGCTACAATAACTATAACGCAAGTCCAACGTCGCATCAACAGTCGCGTTTTATTTCTTTTATACACTTACGATCATTCGATGAGATTACTCACTAGAATCATACAATCGCTATCCACTATTTTAAAAGTGTCATGGCGGAAGAAAAATAGTAGATCGGCACATAAGGCACATTATAACATAATAAGACAATGTATAATTGGCTGGATGTTGTGAGGACGTTGACAGTTTACAGGCAGCCACTATTAACCCAGAGGTCTCACAGTGTCCCGAGGAGAACTGTGGTCACCACTGTAATACAAAAAAAAAACTACAATTGTCTACGCAGTCGTTGGGCAAGGTACTATAATGCTGAAAATATTTTACCTTGCATCTACTGGTGCTGCTACACTGCAACACAACGATTGTTTGGTGCAGGTCACGGAAGCCAAGTGCAGTAAACCATCTTGGAGCCCTGCGGTATGCTGCACTTCATAAGCCAGTGTTGCTTCACAGCTTTAAACGCTACATACGAGGGGCGTTCATAAAGTTTGTATTATCGGCACACAAAATTGAAAAAATATTGAATAAAACAGGCATCAACATGAGCGCGCGTCCCTCTAGTTTCCACACAGTATAATCATCCCATGCTATAGTAGGTCGGAAAGCCGCTATTGAGTCGAAACAAAAATGGCACCGCCCGTCGGTGCCAAGCACAAGCAGAGATCCGTTTTTTTGTTGTTTTTTTCATTAGAAGGGAAGCAATGCCAAAGATATTCATTCCAATCTGGGAGCGTTGTTCGGAGACAACGCCCAGTTTATGACACTTTGTTTAAATGGCGCAGACGCTTCCAGCGTGGCCAAATAAGATGAAAGCATTTCAAGGACGGCGACCAAGTGATTGCTGAAGTGGAGCGATTCCTGAACACTCAAAACGAGGAGTTATGTGACAATTGCCTCCGGCATCTGGTGCATTCGTGGATGAAGTGGGTAACTTTTGATGGCGAACATGTAGAGAAAGTCTCAACTCCTACTCGAGTTTGATTTCTGAGTTTCTATTCCTCCGTGACAATAATACGACCTTTATGAACGCCCCTCGTATGTGAATCAGTTAGAAGACTACATTACTCCTCAAGAAACCGAAGAAAATAAAAGATTCGAATAGAACATGTTTACAGTGCTTTAAAAAGTACTATGGGTTGTCTAACGAACGTAGCCTGTGTACTTGCTGCCTAGCTTTACACTTTGCTGCTGTATCAAATAGTTCAGCATTTTTTCCGCGCGAACCAGTGCAGCCCGATTCTGGCAATCAGAGAAAACAAATCATCATAAACACTTTCGTCACATACAGTGAGAGACTTTGAAATCTTTTGGTAAAAAAGGACACAAAGAGTACGCTCTACACTCTCCTTCGAAATTAGGTTGTTGATACATGTCCCGAAGACTTCCTCACAAGCTTCAACAAATAATCTGAAAGAAGAAGAAGGAACTGAGAGGCTTTCTACGTTCACAGTCAAATACAAGAGCAGTCACAGTCAAACCTTTCAAAGACCTTTCACAGTCAAATACAAGAGCACTTGATTTAAAAAAAAAACACGTATTTTCTGTCCTCAGCTCAGATTTCTGGGATGTTCCTACAGTGGAATGAACCTTGAGGAATTTCAATGCCAGCCACCCAGCAAGAACAAACTATGTTGTTTTCTTCTATTGCCGAAGGGTAGTTTGAAGGCGAATCGACTGCCGTGGTAAGAAAAACTGTGCTTCCTAAGGAAAGAGGAGGAGAACGTACCAAAAGGCCTGCTGGGAACGTAGCACGGAGAGACATCATGTCGTCAGCACAGTTTGATTTTTCCGACAGCTTGAATAAGTTTCTAATCAAAAGGTGCCTGAACGCAATCTAAAATTGACGGGAAGTGGAGTTTGTGTTTGCACCGAATTTTGAACGTAAAACAGCAAAAGTGTTTTCAAGGGTGTCCTGGTTCAAATGGTGGGTAAAAAGGTAGGAAAAGTCGCAATTAACTGTGAGGTGATTGCTGAGCAGCAGCAGTGACCTACCTGTTAAGCAGAAGCCACGAATGCAGCCGGTGCGGCTACCTTCTACACCCGAGTACTTGCAGGTTTTTAAAAACCGGAATGCACTCTTTCAGAAACTCCTCATGTATAGAACCGTAACACATTGCAGAGGCATATGGTGTCTTTTCAAATTTATGCGAGCTATTTAGGCTGTCAAAGAGATGGTAAATTCTTTCAACAAACCTCGCTGTTTGAACAGCTGTGGCTGGCAATTGCTGAAAAGTAACAAGCGCGTACATTGCAGCTGCGCAGTGATTGCTAAACACTTGAGGTACTAGCTTCACCGACATCTTTGTCAATAAGATCAAAATAAAATGCGTCTCTTTCAGCTTTGGGATAGAACGGATCTCAAGTTTACGGTCCTTTAAGCTTCCTTGATGTAGGAACTTTTAACTATGTAATCACCAACTTTGAAGTCGTATTTGAATAACTTGCTTCTGGTGCACTTCAAAAGGTGCGGAGCACCGAAAAGGGAAAAAGGTGACTTGCCATTGATCTCTACGTAAGACTTTTCGGCAGTTACGATGCTTGAAAAAAGAGACACGCTCTGGCTTCCTTGATCGCATACAACAGTACCGGCTCCAGACCACCGTCCGCAAGGGCGCTGTAGCACTGGAGGAGATCTTTAAGACATCTGAAGGTGTGCCTTTGTGAGCAAAAAAATAGCCAAGCGGATGCTTCCACGGTGTTCCGACTCCTTTCGCCATGAACATAAGAGCTTTGATTGCCAGCTTTTTTCCTTGCTGTCCACTATGTTCTTTAAGTCCTTCTAACCTGTCAGACGAGGGGTTGTATGAAAGCTTTTTTATGATGTGCATTTCATCAAAGACTATGCTGCAGGCCCGATCGGCTCGAGAAAAAGAAGCTGCCCGCCTTTTTATCAGCTCGAAAATGTCAGGGTAAAATCCAACAGTCAGTGGCACGCGCTGAAGCCATAGCTGCAGTGACCTTACTGATGGCAACCTGAGCAGTCGCCTGCAATACTTATAGCCTTTACGGCTATGAAAGTAGAGGACTAAAGCAAAGGCTCTGTTGTGGTTGCACCATCTCCGGCCAAACCGGCTCACATTGCTAATTCTAAGCTGGGCTTGAACGAATAGCGACAGCAGGAGACACATGAACGTGGAAACTTTCAACGACTTCGGCAACAGTCTCATCTGACGTTGTCATTGCAGCCTTCTTTACAGCCTCTTGTTACGCTCTTGAAGCTGTCGCACCTTGGCTCTCAGGGCGTTCATCTTCGTCTTGTCGATGCTGCGCCTTTTGCTGGGTGCTGCAATTTGACAAATGACCCAGATCAGGTCTCAAAAGAAAATTTGCATTCGCCATAAATTTATAAATGTGTAATCTATTCACACTCAAGAATACTCTTCAATGATTGGAAGTGTCTTTAAACAAGAACAGCCAGTATGGTAGACTAAACATATGCAATTCAAGGTTAAGGAAAGCAGCAGTACATATTTACGTCAGACTGGGCGCTTCATGTTAGCCAGAGACCTGATAGTTCAAAAAGACAGGGGCGCACACAGAAACATGCAAATCAGAATAGACACCCAAACTGTGAAATGCATTTTCTTAAAGCTTGACCATACCATACTTATGCCCATGGCACTTTAACAGTGAAGCGCTGGCACAAAAACAGGCAACTAAAGTTTGGCAGGTAGGACAAGGAACCATGACAGGCTCAGCATCACACACATATGACCAGGGCAGCTTTACGATAACTATAAAAAAACACTGTTTTACGTGAGGTTTTGCGGTGAATGATTTATGATTAGTTTTGATTCAGTGAAACCTGTTGAGTTGTTTTGATTTGATGGTTTTAACACCTGCGTGTGGAACATTTTTCTGTGTTTTTTTGTGTGCTTGACAATGACAATACCGTGAAACACAAAAATGTGGTGAACTTTGAACAAACTTTGATTTGTAGCTGCCATCTACCCGGTCTTGTGTTATGTGACCCCTTGCGCCATCAGCTCTCAAGGCAAAGTTTATTATCCGTTGGTGTTTTTCAAGCCTTGCCTTTTTTATTTTCGCGGTCTGACCTGTCATAATTTCACAAAAAAAAACCTGCAAAAGAAAAAAGTTCGCATCATAGAAAGCACTCACATTTGTGAGAAGGCCCAGCAGCACAGCCAGAGAGAGAGTCTCTAGACGACGGTGAAGAAACCAAAATCTCCATGTCAGTCACGTCTCCGCTGGACTCTTGAGCAGGAGCAGGATCTTGACGTAAAGCGTAGCTGTGATCAACTGCAAAATAAAATAAAGAAAGGCTTTTAAAAAAACTAAGTAAGAAAGCGAGTTCAACAGAGCGGAAAGTTAGGTGAGTCGGTTGTTCATCTTAGCTGGCAGAAACAGTGCCTCTCTGCGTACTTTTACAGCGCCTGCCTGTATCCTCTTTGTTTCTTGTCCTTCGTCAAGTTGCGCTGTTTCTACCAGTTAGGAAGGAAGCTCACAAAAAAGATGTGAAATAAAAGGATAGCACAAACAATATTTGGCCACCACTTATTTTGGGCCTCTAGTGGACTGTTTTCTAATAAGGTGCACGAGTATGTGTGGTCCAATGAAGCCGCAGAAATCCGCTCTGCAATTTTAATGTGAAGTGAGCGAAGAAGAAGGGGTTAAAGTCCTCCCTTATTGCCCTATTTAAACGAAAAAAAAGGCAATTCACATTCGTTTCATGACAGGTATATTTCAGAAGACTGGTCGTCAGGGTGACCACACAAACTCCACCAATTTGAGTGTCCGGAGTAGGTGCAGCTCGATGAAGCTGGCGAAATCCTCTCTGCAAATTTTCCGTGAAGTTAGTGATGGAATACTGGTTGAGTTCCTTCCTTTGTGTCTATTCTAACACACGACAAGTAAAATCACCTTGTTCCCACGAAAGTTCCACTTCAGAAGACTGGTCGTCAGGGGGACCACAAAAACTCCCTGAGTCTGAACTGCCGAAATATGTGTAGCTCGATGAGCGTGGCGAACTTACCTCTGCAAATTTATGGTGAATTCGCCTATTTTAACACAAAATATAAATCACTTTCTTTTATGGGCAGCTTTATTTTGGAAGCCTGGTGGTCGGAATAGAAACAGATGCTGTGTGGACAGATATTGACGTTGATTATATCACCTGAAATAGAACATGTCAATATAAATGAGCCTGAAATGAAAATCTAGCAGTACCTCTGACCATGTTCTACCAGCTTTTTCCAGCTAATCTCACCTAATGCTATTGCAAAATGCTCAGGTCATGAAGACCATGAGGTAATGCATTGGTGCTGGCAGTTGCTGCCACTTTATGTTAGTTACAGGAAAAAGGTCACCACGCACAACTGCTGAACCTGGAGAGCTTTTGCTGGAAATGTCGCCATGCGTCGTCTCTGCAAATAATATAAAAATGTTATAAGCCCACAGAAGCAACATTTCAGCCCCATGTGGTAACTATTTTTCTAAGAGCGAGTTAACCATGCTTAGTCACAAAGTGCACGGAAGATTTATTGTTATGCTTACCTTTTGTGGGAAGCACACTTGGCAACGCATTGTGACCGAGGTGTCCAGGCCGCAGGGAAGCTGACTGCTCGAAATGTAAGGAGCAAACTACCCTGTCTCGTAGCTGCCATGAAGTCTTCCCCTGTAGACCTTGGTGGTTGCAGAACCGAGCCCTGGCTTCGCGCCTGCAGATAAGGCATAGTGCTCTGTGAATGCCGTGAATACTTACGAAAATAAAATGCAGCCAAAATGTCCACAAACCAAAGCAACTCAGAACAAGGTCATTAACAAATTCATGACATCAACGCTCTGTGTACATCATGAAGAGTGAAAACACGAGTCTTACGCACAGATGCCCTACTCTATATCTGTGTTGTGCCACTGATAACCACGCCGATGATCACGACACTAGGCTCCTCAGAGCCAGGCCGGTAGAGGTAAATTTGAACATCGTGGGCACTTTTATAATGACGGCACACAACGCTGTGATGTCAGAGTGATTTCGAAGTTAAAACATTCCTAGTATAACATATTACGCCTTCAGCTGTATTTTCTTGTGCACATCCAGACAACCCTAATTGTTTTAGGTAAAACTAACAAGAGTTAAGAGAAGACCGAACAATGGGGCATGACATCACACAACAGGCATGTTACTGACAGTAGCGAAGTCTCACCTTCGAGAGTCGAGGGGAAATCGGTGCAGCGAGACGCCAGCCCTTCGGGTGTCGCTTTCCCACACTTCCACGGAGCACCGTTTCTTTGCATATCGCGCTGAGCTCATCGTCGCAAAGGACGTTGATCCCATTGGACGCAGTAGCATCCAAGTTCCAAGCGCACGACTGCCGAGTTCACGCCCAAGTAACTGGGCTAATCACGCCCGAGATTTCTTCCCAACACCGTTTGGGAACAAAACTTCCCAAACGGTGTTAACTGCCGCTAAAACAATTAAAAGCGAAGAGCACGTGGAGTTCTAAACACAAGCAAGCAGACGGACGTCAGCAGCCTGTCTTTCCGCGCGCCACGAATATCGCTATTGCTAGCCGGCCTTATCATATACCTTGGCCTTATTGCTAGTGGCATACAGAGGACGCTAGTAAGAAGTATGCATAATATTAGCAAAAACAAAGACAGTTTTAAATTTTATAGGGCACCAAAAATGTTTATAATGTCTAATCATTATATTTAGCTTGTTTAAAAATACAAATGATTGTACTTCTAGTCACAAACTAATTAGTTTTAATAATGTTTGTCCCGCCTCTCCTAATCGCGCTTCAATAGCATCCTTCACGTGGCCCTCCAGGTCGATGTCGCTGGCGATTTGTTTTGAACCGCTTTTTGGCCGAACCTTCGCTACCTATGTACATATACCTTGTTCGGAAGACGATCAGTCCTAGTTCTATTTCATTCAACCAAAGCCAGTTAAAGAATAACTTTAAAATGTTGGAAGGAGCTATATCAGTAAGTTTTGAGTGACAATCAGTAATGGGAAGACAAGCGCTGTTTCTTTATATTTGTAAAGTATTGAGCTTAAAACAAGACCGCCTGAATTTTCTAAGAGCCAGAAAAACCAAGTCTAGTGATATTTCTCCTAATCCAAGCATTAATATTCCTGAATTATTTGTATTTCGCGACAACTAACTTTTTGGCCTTTTTTAGCAAAAGGGGTACTTACCACCCTAGATTGCTTTGGTAGCCGCTGGGGCTGGAACTTGATGTCACATGTGGCTGTCGTACAGCGACTCTCTATGACCTTCGGGAATTCCGGGGCTTGTCGGCGGCGCTCACAATCCTCGGCGAGTAGCGCCGGAGTACGGATGCGTTCACTTGGCAGTGGAGTGCCCCACGACGCGCAAGTTGGCGATGGTTCTGTCATCCGCCAAGGAGTGCGACTTTGTAGTGCCAACTTGTTTTATAACTGGGGGTGCACACACGTCACCTGGCCAACCAAGTACTTTCTGTAACGATGACACACATCCACAAGGTACCTAATCAGATCGCCGGAATCGCCCAAACGGCTGCTTGAAGGCATAACACGTTAGTAGGTACAGTAGCCTGTCTTGAAACCGAAGCACGCGGAATGCGTGTTACGACGAAAATGACGGTTTTCTTAACAGACGGAGACGCTCGAACCAAGGTCGACCCATACCACCGTGATAGCAGCGGCGGAAGCGCAATACGTCATCCAGGATCGCTCGCAGACGTAGACGTGAACATGGCAGACGGAAGATGAAGCTTGTAGGTCAGCCAGATCAAGCAAGCACTGCAGAAATTACCGAAAAAAACTGATTGCGAGCTAGCTGTCAGCTGTAGCTCTTTAGAGGCGAAGCATGGAAGCCTCGGATTACGGATTGGCCTATAACAACGTTACCTTGTCTGATGGATTTCGCCTGACGTGTTGCCCCATACTTGCCACAAAACACCTAGATTTCGTCAGAAATCAAACATATTTTAAATTACTGGGGAAGAACTTTCAACACCGGTTAACAAAAGGAAGTGTTTTGCCATGTTAAACATTTTTTTTGGACGCCATGATTGATGCATACGTTCTCTTATGTGCCCGCGGCTACTTTGAGGTGGAAATTGCAGCAAACATCACCTAAATATATTCTATAGTTGTCGTCTGGCAGCCCAGCTTGAGTGTCATTTGACAATCTGAATATGATTTAGCGTAAATGGCTTTTTAGGTGCCCTCTCACAGAAGAATAAACTTTATTATGGAAAAAAATACGGGTTGGTGGTAAAACCTGGGGCACCTCGCGTGACCAAACTAAATTATCAACAAATAAAAAAAAGACGGAAAAAGAGAGGAGCGGGGTAAAGGGGGATGTGTAATAGCCGAAGGTTTCTTGTTTGGACCGGAAAATTATTCCCTCTTTAGGTTAAAAATTAATTCGTTTTCTTCCTTTCTGCGTGAGGTGGGTGTGTGGAAGCCTGATTTGAAGACGCATAGTCGCATGTTGAGTTTCGAATGATTCGAGGAGGAGAAGTGTTTAGATACGTGTGTGGCGAGGTCATGTTGAAGCTTGCCAGCTCTTTTTAGTGTGACAAGTCTGCGGTGTTCCCGCAAGCGCTCGTGGAGTCTGCGTTCAGTTTTGCAGTTATATATTAGGATCTGCAAAGTGTGTAGGAAATAATGCATATCAGATTAGAAGATTTACAGGTGTGATTGTCAGGGATTGTCGTTAGCAGGTTGGGAGGAGGGCAATTGTGTTTGCACGTAAGAAACTTCGAGACGCCGCACGGCATGGTCCGGGAGAGCAAAGTTTGAGTATTTGAGGATCGGTTGCTGCGTACTATAAGGGTGTTGTAAGTTGGGCTTACGACGGAGAGTTATGGTGGGTGCTTTAGAAATAATTTTGCACTCTACGTGATGGGAAGTGGCGTCCATGATTAATTTGCCGAGTCTGGGTATGGGGGCATGGAACACGATTATGAGGGGATTGCAAGGTGGTTTAGATCTTGGTTGGGAAAATAGGGCGTCGTGCCGCTAAATGTTATAGACAAGAATCACATCTTAACGTTCCATATTTCGCGACTCCCACATGCCTGCTTGGTCTTCCTTCGGGTGCCGAAGCGAGTCCGAGGACGGCAAAAGTCTCTTTCGCTTCTCGCCAGGCAAGAACGTTTATGTGGAGTGCGGGAGTGTTGGGGTTGCCATTATTAAATAAAATAATTTCAAGCTCGCCACAGGAAGCAAGTTTTGTGAGGTGAATGCATTTCAATAGTCTGCTCCGCGTATTGCTCGTCGTCTCGCAGCCGGTCAGGCTGCTTCCACCGAGCTTGGTTCGGCACGAACGAGGCTTCAAGGAACGTCTGCTTCTGAAAAAGATTTACATTGCGGTGCTTTTTATTCAAATTGCTTCGCTTCGTACGAATCGTAAAAAAATGCAATGAGTAGCTTTGCATGCAAAATGCGACGCACGGAAGTCCGGGCGACTCGTTTACTTAATTTAACTAAACAGTCTTGCGTGAATGACACTCAGGAGGTTGTGATTTTATTTTTTTTTATTAGGTTTTTGATTTTCTATTTTGTGGTACAAAAAACATGAGTGAAGCCTTGACACCACGGTCTTAGGTATGTCAATTAATTCCCCGAGAATGATAAGGTGCAATGAGGTGACAAAACGTTTTTTGGTGTTTGTGGTTTACAGAGTTATTTATTTCATATCAAGCTATTTTCGTAATTCACCGTCAGTTCCATTTGTCTGCATTATACATTTAAAGATTTAGGGTTGACGGCCAACTGCTCTAATAATCATCATTGGAAATCATTGCTGAACTTCTCCGCAAGCCAATCTGGTCAGCAAAGCAATTGTCCAGCTATCACTCATTCTTTGTTTAACTCTATCCTGTTCCTGACCAGTCCTGAACATCTTGTATGCAGCTGTAAATAAATCGATGAAATGCTTTCGGAATTTTATGACAGCCTTTTGAATGCTCAAAATTGTAAGCAAAAATGTCAGTTGGTTAATGTGATCACAAAAATAAGTGGCTCAGGGCTTAGCGATAAAGTTCGCTCCTGCAATGGGAACACGGCACAAACCACCCTCGTCAATTGAATTATAAGTATTTCGGGATATTTATACAGTGAGAGGTGACTCATCTCAAAATAAAATATGTTGGCAGTGAGGTATGACTCCTAACCCTTAGCCTTAGGCCTTTAAAGGGAAGCTAGGGAGCTTCTTGACAAAAAATGAGTTTAAAGTAAATTCTGGTGTATTATTACCCCGTGAACCCGAATACCCAAACCATTTGCTGCGCAAGTATCGTTAAACGCGAGAAAACGCGAAAGACAGTCGCTGTCCGTGACGTCACCGACGGCTCTTTTGGTTGCCCACAGCTAGGGAGGCGCTGCTTCAGCCCTATTTTAAAACTGCTCTGATGGCTCTCCGGCGCGTCGCATTGAAACATAATTGTGATATCTGTTATTCTAAAGGTAAAATGACTGCATTTCAAGTGTTTTTTCTCAAATACAGAAGTGCCCCATGTTCCCTTTAACGTGACCCACGGAGTAATTATTACACGAGTGTAGCTTGACTGCGTTATAAATTAGGTCGCAAATGATTTGATGGGGCAATCCACAGCACCACACAAATACTTGAAAGGCTTTTCGACGACGCCAGCATCGCGGTATGCGTGCAGGCATTGTACAGTGCACTATGCAATGACCCAAAATGACGAAACAGATATGCATCAATTAGAGCGCCATGACGTGAAGCTTGGGAGTTTCGGTACTCTGGAAACCCATCCAGTGACTCTAGCTTGGGTCCCAGCCACCTATAAAGAGGAATACGCTTTGGCTTTATATCCCCGGAAGGGTGAGTAAAGCAAAAGGCGCGCGGCATGCAGCATTTGCTTGAATGCTGGCGCCGCCAAGATCGGTATTGACGGAGAACTGGGATATTTTATTGTCGGCTAGATAATAGGTCTAAGACAATGCACGTATGACGTGGTGAGGCCATGGCAACGCGCAATGCCTCGGTGACTCGGGCCTTTCTTTCACTTTCAAGAGTGTTTTTACCGCGGCCAATGCAGCAAGCAATCACAAAGTAACTTTATCCTCGCCAATTCAGCCTTACTTGATCTCGAGCTCCGCAAAGTGCCATCCAAAGACTGGGAATCACACACTCACAGTGTTGGACTGACCCTGATTTCTTGTAGAGTCCACTGATACATTGAGGGTGCCTCGGCTATTCAGTGGCCCAGTTTGTTTTTTGTGTTTTCAGATTGCACGGGCTATCGCCGGTGTGGCCAGAGCAACGTGGTGTTAAACGTTTAGAAAGCCGTAAGAAAAAAAGGCAGAAAGAGTGGGGCTTGCATGTTTAACGAGATACGATATGCATGGAGCCTTCCTTTCCAAAGGAAAGAAGTATAATTGTTGACTACAAGAAATAACGCCATGTTGCATAATATTTCTTCAGCCGCTAAGCAAAACGTAATACAAGGTTCGCTAGACAGCCACTTTTCGTGACACCCGTTGTCTGTAAACGGTTCACAATTATTTCTAGAACAATAAAGAAAACAGGGTCACTGGACACATTTATGCGTCAAGCCATGTGTAGCGCGAACTCGGCCGAACTTAGCTGTCCTTGATTTTCGAGCTACACGACGCGGTATAATCAAAACTGAGTAGCATCATCCCTTTTACGGTTGTCGCAGTACCACTATTAAAGGGATACTTCAACAAAATTTGAAATATTCCCGTCGTGTTCAAAAATAGGTTAAATATGATCCACAATATCCGTAACTGACAATCGCACGTTTGTATTTTCATCCTGGTGGCTGTATTTTTCGTTATGAACGGCCTACTCTGGCAAGCGCTCGGAGAAGGCCCAGCTTAGAGCACGTGACATCCAACGCAATCGTGACGTAGGTCGTCTCGAGACGAGCAAAGCTACGGCGAGGCTGACGCCGAGAGGATGGCCTAGTTGTTCCAACCACCGAAGCGGCTGCTTTTGTACGAATTTTGAGTGACGGGTTAATCTTCTATAATCTTGTAGGGGGACAATAGCGACTTCCGAGACACACAAAAGGGATTCTCGGGAAGAGGGGAGTTCCTCCTTCCCCCCTTCTCTCGTCGTGGCCGGAGGCGAGACAACCTCCGTCACTAGCTGTCAAGGTTGCTAGACGAGCATTACAAACGAGGCGTTAGCGACATCCACCAGGTGCTCTTTGCTAATCGTTTAATTCGTTTTTGAAATTCCTTTTCGACACTTTTTTAACAAGATATTGGTATGTTCCATGTGATACTGCTCTTTTGAACAGATATAGACTGAAAAATGAGCTCCGAAATTTCGTTGTAATATCCCTTTAATGGCTATCTTGGTCTGTGCAATGAAATCAAACAACTGGGCTTTTCGACAAAGGTCCTTGCAAGATACTCTTTACGAGCTACGGAGGAGGGGTGATCCAACATTTCGGAACAGTCACATTACCCCTGCAAATTGGTGACAAAAAAGAGCCTGTCATATTTTCCGCCGTGAAGAAAGAAATGATTGCCCATTAGGCCTACGCACATGTGAGCATTTCGGACTGGTGTCACGCGTCCAATCAGAGGGGTGATCCAACATTTCGAAACAGTCACATTACCCCTGCAGGTTGGTGACAAAAAAGAGCCTGTCATGTTTTTCGCCGTGAAGAAGAAATGATTGCCCATTAGGCCTACACACACGTGAGCACTTCAGACTGGTGTCACGCGTCCAATCAGTATCTTCATCCGATGAGCTCAGGCAGAATATCGCAAGCCAATTTCCTTCAATTTTAGAGGATTTTGGTGCGCTAAAGAAGCTTATGCTTTATCTCAAAAAGAGGGATCACGGCCAGTGGCTCTGCCGCCGAGAAGGGTGCCACACGCTCTTAGAGCCCCTCTAGGCATTGAGTTGGACCGCATGGAGGCCGAGGGCATCATCACCAAAATGGAAGAACCGTGGGATTGGGTGTGTCCCCTCATTATTGTCAGAGAAAACGACGGACGCCTCCGCGTATGCATGGACCCACGGCACGTGAATCAGAATTTAAGGCATGAGCACCATGAACTGCTCCGACGGGAAGAAATGGAAGCCGAACTTGCGGGTGCCAAAGTTTTAGCAAATTAGATAGTAACTGCGGATGTTACCAAATTCCATTAGATGATGCAACTTCCAAAATCCTCACTTTCAGCACGCCGTTTGGCAGATATCGCATCATAAGACCACCAGTTGGAATTTCTTCTGCCCAGGAAGTGTTTCAAAAAACTATATGCCGTGCATTCGATGAGCTTGAGGGGACGCATGTCTACATAGATGATGGGCTGATTTTGGGTTCTTCACAGAAAGAGCACGACAAGCGCCTACGTGCAGCCCTGTACGAACCACAAACCGCAGGTCTTACATTCAACATTGGAGATGGGTTTTTGGGTTGAAAGTATACAGTCCTTTGGAGATACAATCAGCAATGAGGGCATAAAACCACATAAAAATTTCATCATGTGCATCACAGACTTGCTGGCCTCGACATGCAAGCAAAAAATACAACGGCTGTTGGGAGCCGTAAATTACTTCGGAAAGGATTTGCCTATTTTGTCAGAGAAAACACATGATTTGCTAGTGTAATCAAGCGTAACAGCGTTTTTCAGTTAACCAGCGTTGACGACAAGGAATGGAGGCACCTGTGCAAACTGCTCACGACAGCCACAGTACTATCTTTGACCCATCAAAGAAAAAAACGATATCGCAAGATGCATCAAGTTTTGCAGTCCGTGCAGCGCTTTTGCTGCTTTACGGCAAAGATTGGCGCCCTGTTGCTTATCCATCGCTCGTACTGGCAGGCAGTGAAAAGCGCTATGCTCAAATGGAGAAAGAGGCTCTGGGAATAACTTTTGGCTGCGAATCTTTCCGAGAATTTATCACGGGCTATCAAGTGGTCATTGAGACAGATCACCAACCAGTACTGGCGATATTCCACAAGAACCTTAGCAGTATGCCTCCCAGAAAACAGACATTTTTTTCTAAGGCTCATGCAATTCAATATTGTTCTGTAGTGTGTTCCCGGGGAAGCGCTGCTTCTGACCGACGCGCTCTCTCGCATATGGGACTTCAGGAATAGCTTGCACCACAAGCGACCTCGATGATGTTGCTATTCATGCGACAAGTGACTTTTCGCATGAACTGCACCATTGCAACACTTGTCAGTGACGCGATGGTGTCCAAGATAGCGGATGCGGCAAAAAAGGGCGACGTCTTACGGCATCTACTTGACGCTATTGAAAACGACCATAGAGTCGCTGGAGTGCTGCTCCATTTGCGCCAGAACTCTCTTGCATAAACGGGATACTAGCGCGAAAATCCAAAGTAATTGTTCCATATTCAATGAGAAAGAAAATACTTCAACAGTTGCGCGAGGGACACCTGGGTGTAAACTAATGCAAAGCTCGAGCGCGACTTTTGATGTATTGGTCCGGCATGGGCGCTGGCATTTTCGATAAAATAAGCAAATGTGCGTCGTGTCAATGTTTCGCATAGCAACAACCTGCTGATCCACTTCTACAAAAGGAAGTCCCACATCAACCATGGGCGTGTATCGAGGTAAACCTTTGCAAGCAGGCTGTAAAATCTTATCTGGTAGCTTCGGACACATATTCAAAATATCCAGAAGTGGAGTTCATGCCTTAGAAAACAAGTCGTCAAGTAATTGAGAAACTAGCAATGATTTTCACACGTCATGGAATTCCTCTCGAAGTCTGTACCGATGAAGGACCTCAGTTTGTATCGAGTCAATTCAAAACATCTGCAGCTAAATGTGATTTTTTCACATTATTTCCAGCCAGAGGTTCCCAAGGTCCAATGGCCTTGCCGAAAAGGGAGTCCAGGTAGTGAAAAGGCTGCTGACTAAGATGAGGCATATAAACGAGGACTTCTGCGTGGGCCCATTAAAGGGATTGTGAACCGAAATTTGGATTTAAGAAAACAATGCAGGAGCTCTCGGCGGGACACTACAAGCCCTACAACATTACTCGTAAGACGATATTTTGAATCGACGGGCATATTTTTGAGAAAAAAAAAGGTCGAGATTGAACGAGGCCGACGAGCCGTGTGACGTCAGATACCTCATTTCCTCCTCTCTTCATTTCTAACCCCTTAGGCGGCGAGGCGGAGAAGACGCGTGGCCGTTCCTACTCCTTCTCGGCTCTTTTCGGAGAAACATGACGTGAACATATCTGTCGAATGCGCCTCCTTTTTTTAAAAAGGCGGTCATCCGTTCGATATGCCGATATATGAGTGATCTTTTGGTATTTGTACCTCACCGAAAAAAAACTGTATGATTATAGTATAAAAAACAAACCGGGATTCTGAAACACGGTTTAAATATACCAGAAAACATACCGTATTTTCAAAGAATGGTTTAACAATGCGGGTTTATAGTTGGAAATATAGCAGAAAAGAAAAGAAACGGTCTGTAGAAACCAGGAAACGTACCGTATTAAAAAAAAAACGTAACGGGTTAACACTCTGGGTGTATACCGGGAAATATACCAGGAAAGAAAAGAAACGGTTTGCAGAAACCAGGAAACGTACCATATTTAAAAAGAAAGTGTAACAGTCTGGGTCTATACCGGGAAATATACCAGGACAGAAAAGAAACGGTTTGCACAAGGTGTGTTTGTACTGGGAATCGTACTCGGAGCATAAGACCCTGATTGCATGCAAACTCGGATCAAACTGTGAAACAAAGTAAACAATTTGAGCAGGTCGGGTTTAATCTGAAAGCTTTAACAGGATTGCAAATTTCAGTTTGAGCACACTAAGGACAGAAAAAGGCCAGAGGCACAATGTCTTGCAAACTGGGCACTTTTCGACATTCACGAAATGTAATTAAAAGTTCAGGCGAGATTTAGCAGCAGAAAAAAATGTATGTCCGAATTTGTAATCTTCGCAATTCGCCTGCAAAAAATATAATAGATTTTGAGGAATCAGTTAAAAATCAAGTCGAATAAAGTCCGGGAAAACAGTTTCTGGTTAGCCCAGCCCAGAGTTTGAGGAATTCGCCTAAAAGGCAAGTCCTATAAAGTCTGGGCCAACAGTCTCCGACAGTCTGTGACTGCTCATTACACACATACTAACCCCCCTCCCCCCCGTAAACGCTGCTTCGCGGCTTCCAGCCGGCAACCCAAGCCCCGCTCTTTCTTACTGCACCCCTAGAAAGGGAGTCCCATAACATTTAGTTCAGCAAAGTTTCGTCGACAACATTTTTTTTCGCAGTGTCTAGCATTACGTCCGACGGAACCCGAAATAATAATAAAAGCTACGTCCGACGCAACTTTACGTCAAGGTTTTGAGTTACGTCCGACGTAACCTAGTATGAAGATTAAAGTTGCGTTCGACGGAACTCCAAAAATATTTAAGTTACTTCCAACGGAACTTTAAATAAAGAGCAACATTAGTCCAACAGAACCCAAACTAAAATTAAAGATACTTCCGACGTAACTTTACCCGAAGGTTTCGAGATGCGTCCGACAAATATAAGTTACGGCCTGTGTAACGTATTATTGAATGTTACGGTTTGTGGCCGAAACACGACATAAACATAAAAATATATATAATTACTTCTGCATCACGTCCGATGCAGCACTGGTAAATTGGCCAAACTCGCGGCTCCAGGTTTGTTAAGGGGGTTGGAGTGTGTTCCTCGTATGTAGAGGATGCGTAGGCCTGGCGGGTTCGACCTGTACACACACTTTTTGCTTGTTTTTTTTCTTTTTCTTAGCAATCTTTTACTCTTTTAAGAGGATTTTGTTTTTCGATTTGTTTTTAGATATAAAACCACTTCTTCCTGGACGCGACACACAAGAGAACAAAAAAAAAAACAATAACGAAATGGAAGCTCCAGCACGCCTGCTGCGAGCCTGAGACTGCTGAGACCCTGAGATAAAAGTTTTGGGGTGTTGGTTCGCAAGAAAGATTGAGGGTTAGTCGTCCTGTCTAAAGTGTCGAAAGCCTCTATATGTGCCGTGATCTAAAAAAATCGTGCTGCTTGTATGTTTAGCCAGTTGTGATGCTATAGTACTCCTCCACGGGTGAATTGTCTCTTAGCTCTAGATGAGGAAGTTAGCCACTGCACTACAACCGCTAACCAGTGGGGTCTTTGACGTGAACCTCGCAAGAAGTAATTACACGAACACATTCCGGTACCACGACCTACGCCGATACGAAACTCATCCAGGTTGAAACGGGCAGCGGGAAGGGGTAACTTTATTTTTTGTTTCGAGTTCCGTCGGACGTAACTCGAAACCTTGGGGTAAAGTTACATCGGACGTAACTTTTATTTGAAGTTCCCTCGCACGTAACTTTAATTTACATATTGGGTTATGTCGGACGAAACTCGAGTCCTTAAGCACGTGAACGCTCTTGCAGAGCGTTCACGTGCCGTGAGGTGGCACCCCACTCACGCCTTCAAGTGCCGTCCGATTGTCTTGGTTAAAGCGAATTGTCAAAACGAGTTTTTCGAAGTTGTAGCGTAGCTTAGTGGAAATTGTAGCTTATCTCGCCTCATATGTAGCGGACACGGGTTCGACCCACAGTGTAGGCTTACTTTTTTTTTTCTCGAACATTTGGTTTTGTCGAGGCATTTGACGATATTTGCGGCATTTATCTTTTACCATTAACTCTAAAAAAAACGGATGTTGTCGACGAAACTTTGTTAAACAAAATCGTATGGGACTCTCTTTCCGGAGGTGCATGGGAGACAGCGGGGCTTGGAATGGGGCAGAGGGGTTGGACACTGCGAAGCGGCCTGTGTAACAGTGCCAAGTGGCTTAATAGTTTCGTAATTAGCAGCCGCATACTGTCGCCGCGAGGTGGCGTGAACGCAGGCGGGGAGTTTGTTAACAAGCTCCCCAGTGATACACGCGCCGTCCGACTCTCTTTCGGACGGCAATTGTAGGCGCGAGTGGAGTGCCGTCGGATGGCACTGTAGAGAGCCAAAAAACAACAGAAAACAAGGTGTTTTGAACAATTTTCTTGAAGAGACAAGGAAGTAATTTTTTAGCTACTTCCTCCTCAGCTTTCCTCCTCAGTATATAAGCAAAGTGAGAAATTATGTGGTCATATTTCACTGAAACCCAAAGTTCTTCCAGCAGTCTGAGAGCCTTCATGGACAAAGCCCTACATAAAATTCACGCTTCACACTTTTGCAAGCGCCGACAACCATAAAGCGAGCAACAAGACAAACGATGGAGACCCTTTTCACTGTCGCTCAGTCGCACGACGAGGAACTCTGCGTGAAAGCGAAAAGAGCAAGCGATCAATGCGATGAGCCCTGTATGGTCGGCCTTAGAAATTCATAAAGGCAGTTACAGCCAGCTATAAAAACGTTTAGGGCCTTGCGTCTAAAGACTACGAATTAATACATTTTCTTTACCCACCTATAGAAAATTCTATGGCTATGTTTTAATAACAATAACAATAATAATAATAATAATAATAATAATAATAATAATAATAATAATAATAATATAATAATAATTTAGTGTTTTTAACAGTGTCCAGGAACATCCAATTGGTCTTCTTGATGGCGCAACTCAATACGTCTCGCAAGTGGGCTCATTTTCGTTTTCTGCGCATGAGAAAGGAAGTAGCGGTGACGTCCGAACGCCGAGCCCTGATTGGCTGATCGCGACCCCCCTATCTGAGCGTCGTCTGCTCGCAACGTCGTCTGCGTCTGTCTTACCTTTCCTGCGACTTTCGGAAGTGAAGGTCTTTACGAGCGAGCTCGACTTCGCCTTTCAGAGAGGGCAGACGAAATAAATCGAGCGGTACGTTGTTTTTAACAACTAGCAGACGCGCATCAAGGAGAGAAGTCAAAGGACTCACTTGCGAGGTGTCCCGAGGCGCCGAGGTTTGTTTGCTAAGAACCGAGAGTGAGCGTGTTAGTGTCCGCAAGTTCCCTCCTAAATACTTTTTCCCTCCTTTCGTGTGCGGCGAGACCCCTCACTCTTTAACGGCGTCGGCGGGTTGGCGCAGATGGCTGCCTTACCTTTCCTGCGTCTGTCGGAGATTGACCGCTTTTTCACCGGCGAGAGTCACCGCTGCCTCGGAAAACAAGGAGATGACAAAAGGAAGAGATTGACCTCCTAATCTAAAATTGAGGTAATCGATCAAAGTATAATACGGGAAGGGTTCACAAGGGTCGTGCGGGCATATTCCTTTCAGCATGCCAGCCGTTCGTGGGCAGACGGTCTTGGCCGAGGAGCGTCGGAGCACCGCTGCGCCCCTGCTAGGCCTATCTGCCGAGCTCGCTTGGATGGGTGGCTGTTGGAGCATTTCCCGGGTGTTTGTGGATCCAGCGTTCTTGTTCGTCGTGGTATATTTCAAGTACTTTTTATTTTTTTTCTTGCTGCTTGTAGTCGGGACGCGTGAGAAGAGCACGCACAAAAATAAACGTCCGTTGGTCGTCGCGATCAATTAACTGAGCGACGCTGTCGGCCATGCTGAGTTCTTCGGAGCTGTCGTAGGATTCCGTCATAACCTGCGCAAAACTTACGATAATTTCGCTTCGTGAATACGAATTTGTTCTCACGTTTTGTCTTACGCACATTTTTGGCGTAAGATCGTTTCGTGAATCTGGCCTCGGCACTCCCGAAAGTCGCAGGAAAGGAAAAGACAGACGCAGACGACGTTGGGAGCAGACGACGTTGCAAAGGAGCAGACGACGCTCAGATAGGGGGGCGCGATCAGCCAATCAGGGCTCGGCGTTCTGACGTCACCACTACCCCCTGCGCAAGAAGCAGACGAACTTGCCCTCCGCATAGAACGCACAAGCAGACGCTTGCGCGCGCGCAGGCAGACACACTTACACGCGCGCACGCACGTACGCACGCATGCACACGCGCAAACGCACGCCCGATCGCATACGCACACACAAGCACAGACGCACACACGTGGACGCATCCACACGCGCACAAACACACACACACACACGCGTATGCACGCTCACACACGCACGCAAACAAATATGACGAAGGAAACGTTGCTTGAGTTAGTTTTGGTTTCGGTATACACAAAAGAGAAACAACCAAATGTTTAAATAAAACCTAAGATTTACTAACTTTTTTTGTTATTTTCTGACATTATTATGGTAGTGACATTCTTATTGTTACCAATATAACAATGAATTGCTTAGTATCATTCTAAAAAAGTAAAAATAATAAAAAGGAAAAGAGACTCTTGAAGAGTGCGCAAGACCATCGCCAATATACCTTGCCATCGCTATTGCAATCAGCTTCCGTTGGGCTGCGTCCGGATGGCCGTTGGAGTTCCAGCGGCTTCGGAAATCTTTCTTTTTACGTTATAGACGTTTTAGCGGATATTTTAGACATCTTCCTTATGAATACCGTGTTCAAGACTAGAAAGCAATGAGTGAGAGCTGGGAGACGCTGCGTCTTGGCCAACGCCGTAAGTTCAGGAGAGCATGGACGGCTCTTGCAAACGCTGGTAAGGAACTTTCTTTTGTTTCTGCGAAGTGGGCTGCTGTTTCAAACTGTCGTGTACCGTGTGTATGCTAAGCTATGCTTCATTTTAACTATGCTTCTGTCCTGTGTTATTTCGTTATTTGAAAGGAGCGTGTCTTCTTCAAAACCTGTGGCTTGCTCCGCAGTGTGAGAGGGATTCCCGTGCGGCGGCACCGTGGGCATGTCCTGGGCGCCGTCCAACGACGCTTCTGCGGAGCGTTCAAGTGCCGTCTGACGGACGTTCAAGCATTCAGTCGCCGTTACAAAGTATTAATCACAGGTCATGTTAGTTCTGACGTCTTGCGCCAACAGCCGCTCACCCCCAATTTGTTTCATAAGGCGGGAGCGAGAAAAACGTTACAGGAGCGAGCAGCTTGATTTTTTTGCCTAAGCTAATGCTTGTGCCGTAGAGACGCGCGGTATCTTTGCGTTTGCCGAACCGGCACACTTTCCAAGTTTACAATTGTGTTATGTAAAAAAAAAAAGTTTGAATGTCACGTTTTTTAGTGGTGGCGAAAGCCCTTACAAAAAGCAGAGCAGCTAGAAAAAGCAAATCATGAAAAAAGGGGGAAAATTAACTGAAACGCTAATGTCAAACCTGAATATTCGATGGAGTTGAAAGACTACAACTGCACCGACTCGCCCGGTTATTTTTCTGACAAAAGACTAATATCCAATAGTAATAAATAAATAAATGCCAGCTATTAATTGCTTACAAATTCGTAATTGATGCGGTACAGCCATACCCTGCTCTACTGTTTTTATGATATCGGGTAATACGTAAATGTACAGGACAGTTAATAGCAGCCATTTATGGCCGACTCATTATATTGAATCTTTTCTCAAAGAGTTCAATGTTATATAAAAAAGTGCTCTTCATAAATTAAGTCGCATCACTGAATGTACATTAGCGTGTGACTTTTATGTATGTTCTCAGCGAAAGAGAAGAATGCATTTAAAAAGGGCCAATCAGATTGTTTCCTCTCGGTTAGAGCTTCTTTCAGGTACACGCAAAATGTGAGTGTCTACGTCTAAAAGAGTGGAATTGACATTTCCTGCAGGGCTGGCAGGCCTGATTCAATTTGACTGGCAGCATGCAACCTATAGGAGCCTGGGGATCTGCACCACAAGAGGGAGAGTGACGCTCGCCCAGCACTTCCTCAACGTTGGCACCTTGCGGAAGGGGGAGCTGCCCTACAGTGAATGCAATGGCAGGTGGGTCGTTTCATTGAACTCTTACACAGATTATACCAAGCAGTAAATATAAAAAAATATATTATTAAAATCACGGAGTGTGAAACGCACGGACAAGGAGGAGATCAACACAGCACTGTGTTGCGTTCGTACTCTCTGTTCCCATATTCTTCATGATTTCTTTTTAATTATTGGCTATTGGTCCAATCATCAGCACTAGTCAACACAAGTATGCTGCTATTTATTTGTATGCATTAACACTGTGCTTTCAGTTGAATCCTACAGTCATTTATTAATAAACGAAAACGAGAGTGCGAGCTAGCTATACAGGCTAAAAACGAATAATTTATTAAAGACGGGTTCTCTGAAGGATGACACAAAGGCAGAGAAGTGTCAAACACAGCTGAGTTTTAGTAGACAAACAATTAATAGGCGACCCAAAAGAGGAAACATAGAAGAAGATATGAAGTCACACTTTACAATTTCTCTTCTGCTTACCACCCCTCTACAAAAAGCATTTCTTCCTGGACTTTACAGCGTTATACTGCTCACAACCTATAATATATCCAAGGACAGTAAATGCAAAGAAGGAACCTACTAACATCTGGGTAAATGTAATTGAACAAACAACAGGGAGTGCCCTTGAGCTTTCAACGTAGGAAATAAAAAAATCCACAAGATCAAGGTTTAAAAAAAAACAGACGGACATCATGCCTGTTTCTAAAATAAATATAGACCAAGAAACATCTTCCACTCTATGGAAAAACACAGGGAAGGCATTCAACAGATTTCTAGGTTTCATCATTGTTACTGATTCTTTCAGTATATGCTTGTGGTCAGTCTCTTTAGTCAAAATTATTTGTGTAGTGTTCTAGAAGGACACACAATTATTACATTAGATCACGTGTTCCGCAACAGCTGAATATAGATCCTTATTTTTCTGCAACATTTATACTAAGTTGAATCGGTCGTTAATGAAGGGTTTTGTCGTATGAAGTGTTCTATGAGGTGAGCGAGAATTTCTAGCCGTCCTTGGCACATGTCGTGCTGTAGGCTTATGTATTACTGGCTTTCTCTTTGTTACATCGTGGTATATGGCAACCTGTATTAAATTTTTTGCAGGTCCCAGCTGAACCAAGCGGGTAGACCCACCGTCAAAGACCGCAAGCCGCTCTCTTCAAGCCGCACAGAGTGTTTTATGAGGTAAGCAATCATTTCTGGCGGTCCTTGGTATATGCCGCGCTGGGCGTTTATGTAAAACTGTCCTTGTCCAGCTTTGTTTAATTTTACGTTAGGAAAAGTGGACCTCTATAGTGGGATGGTGCACGGCTGCATGCACATGCACTTGGTATTTATATGTACATCAATACAAAACTTTCTATTTAGATTCAAGCAAAATTAAGAAAAAAAAACTGCGCGAGTGTTACTTGGATTCCGCCTTCACTGTGTGTTTGTGGGGCTCGGAGGATATTAAATAAGGGGATGACCGTCGCAGTATGTTAATTAAAACTAGTGTACCAAAATGTTTTAATAATATTTTTAATTATTGATTTTATGGGGCATGTTTCAGTTCTAGTTTCAAAGGCAGTGAATATTAAAGACAGAATGACAGAATTTGCGAATGGCAACAAGTTTCGAAATATTCAGTACTAAACATCTGCCTTATCGTCACCCAATTCCAAAATCTTGCGCTCAGAAGACGTCAGGATGTTGTGCGGACTGGGTGGCTTCAAACGCACCTTCACTATCTTGGAAGTATGACGCCGATGCATGCACCAAGGACACACTGTCGAGATAGTGACGACGTGCCAGGTAGGACAATGTCACTCTTCTACCCACCATGAACGGCACAAATTCTTGAGCTCAAACTGAGCGCGGTTTTTGCATCCGACATTAAAAATGCAAAAGTTGTACAATGAATATCTCGAAGCCGCTTGGCTTTTCGTGAATTGTTTAAATCGGGATAGCCTTTAATACTGACTGGCTTTTAACACTGTAGTTGCAACATGGCCCGTAAAACCATTAATTACAAAGCTAACAGATTATGGTCCATTAGTCAACATACTGTGACAGTAATCCCCTTTACTAATGTCCGCCGATGCTTACGAACACGCAGTGAAGAAGACATTGACATAACTCTCATTGCCTTTTTTACAAATTTTGTTAGCTTTCAAATAGAATGCTGTGTCTACAGGTAAAACGATTTGTAGAATGTAATCATGCACATAATTCTTACAAAGCTTTGCTTTTCGCCTAATTAGGTATTGCATGTTTTATCACAACCTTTCAAACATAAGCAAAGCCTACAGGTTGGTACTCAAAATGTATTCTATTCGGCAATGAATTAAACAGACTACTACTTGGTTTGCCTTTGGCTTCATTCTGAAAATTATAGGCATGCTCGAATCATAGAATTTGGGCATAAATTAGATAATGATTTGAGATTATTAATTTTTCAGTTTAATATCACATAGTTTCTGCACATCTCTCCAAGCCCGCGAATTCCGGCTCCGTTTACATCAACTCATCCAGCAGCCGCAGGTTACCTTCTGGGCCACCGAGATTGCTCTTCTCTTTACCCAGACAGCTCATTGTATGTTTAAGGGTAAAACAGCGGGAACAAGGACACAGGACAGAGAAGATGTACACAGACGGAGTGCTGACTGTCAACTGTTTATTTTTAAAGAAACGCCCAACGACGTGGTCACACCAAACAACAATTACATCACGACACATGACCGTCACGTGATCGTCACAAGTCAAAGCCCCTCAAAAATTCCAACTCCCAATCAAAAAGATCTATCGAAGGCCCGCTGACACATTTGTCTTTGAACTTGAAAATGTAAAAGGCCCCAGTTATCTCCCTAGTTCGTTGGTGACTGGGTCTTCCCATGAGCGTGGTATCTTCCAAAACCGGAGAACAGCCACATCTGTCGCAGTGAACCGCCAGATTGCCTGACGGAGATGCCCTAATCTAACACACGTATTCACGTTATCTATCATTAATGCAGCGACCGGTCTGGCCGATGTAAACTTTTTACAAGTCAGGGGAATACTGTAGACCACCCCCCGCCCCTCACGCAAGGAACAAACTTGTTTTTATGCTTCTTTTCACATGCGGTCCTGAAAATTGATCCCCTTTCCACCCTCGCACATAAACGTCCCAGCTTGGTCAGTGCTGAGAAAACGACAGGAAAATCGTGGCGTTGAGCTACTTTATTTAACCTATGCGCAACCTCATGAATATGAGGCACCACCACCGGTTTCTGCGTAGACTTTCTACCCATAACTACCTCCGAATTCCTTACCCTCCTCAAGAGGCACATGGCCACACCTACCAGGAGATGGCCAGGATAGCCGCCCTCCAAAAGTTTGTTGGCCTGGGTACGAAACCTCGTCGTTTTAGGTGAGGACATTATCTGACGAGCGACCCCCAAAGACTACTGGATACGATTCCCCTTTTAACTATTTTTGGATGACTGGAGTCAGACTGAAGAACACCTTTCTTCGACCTAGGACAGTAGTACCAACACAGGTGGGAGTCCGAGAAAGTTAGCTTAATGTCTAAAAACTGTAGAACACCCCCAACAGGGTCTTCCCTGGTGAATTTCAACCCACTAGCATGACCCTTGAACACGTCCAACATGTCTGCAACCACACCCCCTCTGTTCCGGCCAGAACCAGTTCGGAACAACACCAAAAAGTCATCTACGTACCTAAATACATGGATGACGTCACACCATAAATCCCCGCAGGGGGCACCTGTGTAAGCAGGTGTTTGGTGAGTGGCGTCACCTCGGACCCCGAGCCATGCGGGTTCGCCCGCCCACGTCTGGCTGTGCGTGGCTTTCCCGTGTCTGGGGAAAAGGGCATCCTGGTGGTTGAGCCAAGCCCGGGGTAGGTTTGGACCCTTCGGGGCCCCCCGGGTGAGGCAATACACCACTTCTGCCCCTGCTTCTCATAGACGGGAGTCCTGGTATGGCCCGGCCAGGATAATTCAGTCTAGTCGCCATATCTTCTACTATCCCCTTCTTCTTTCACCTTTGACTTCTCCTTCGTTTCACTCCTCATTTCTCTTCTTTCCTTTTCAACTCCTTTGGCGGCAAGGGCTAACCTTGGGTGGTGACAGATACTCTCGTCCAGATCCACACTTGGTTATAGTTTCTGGATAGCGCGAATAGAGTAATGCTACCAGCAAAGCCATAATTGTTATGGGGTGTTACCTATTCCCTCGTTGGGCTCCGTGGTGGGCGGCGCGCCACAGATTCTGAACACCATTTGCCTTTTTATGGCGCCCCTCTCTTCTAAACCCCGAGCAGAGCGACCCCCCAAAAGGGTTCGCCCCGCTCCCCCTACTTTCGAAAAAGCAAATGAACCAGAAAATTATACTAGATTTCTCGTAGTTCACTCTACAAGTGACACTGTGCATTTGTCCAAAGTCTCTCCCTTTGTTATTGCAAAGCATTTGGAACAAGTGATTTGAAAATGTTATAAGGCAAAGAAGCTTGCTGGAGACCTCCTTGTTTAAGTAGAAAATAAGCCACAGAGCACAGCACTCTTAAAGATAACAAGCGTGGGAGACTACCCAGTTACTGTCACCCCCACCGTACCCTGAATACCGTTCGCGGTGTCATCTCAGAAGATGACTTTCTCGAATGCAGTGAAGACGAGATCCTCGAAGGTCTGCGCAAGAGTGCTGTCGTTGCTGTTCCACGAATCACCTTAAAACGTGACGTACAAGAAATACCAACCCGCCATCTGATACTCACATTTCAGCTCCATGCTCTTCCATCCACCGTGAAGGCAGGGTACTTGAACTGTAGAGTCCGCCCTTTCATCCCAAATCCTCAGCGGTGTTTCTGCTGCCAACGTTTCGGGCATGGTTCCCGAAACTGCCGCGGCCAAGAAACGTGTGGAAACTGCGGTGCTACTGACCATGTAGCAGACATCTGCGAAAATGAAGTCAAATGTGTGAACTGTAGCGGAGGTCACCCTGCTTTTTCTCGCTCCTGTCCAAAATGGATAGAGGAAAAAGATGTCCTGACTTTTAAAGTAAAACATAACCTTAGCTACCAAGCAGGCAAATAACAGCTTGCCTTTCAGGCAAGGGGTTTTTATGCCCAGGCAGTGTTGAGGGGACCCCCACTGTCTACGGCATCTGTGGAGACACAGACTCCTCCGGAAGACCTGTCCTCTCCACAGGGGTCCCCTTCCGAACCTCTGAATGTCACGCACACTCAGTCACCGTCATGTTCTAAGGGTGCTGTACCCTCCAAGGAGGGTACCACTCCCTCCAAGGTACCAGAGATGCCATCAGCGGCCCTAGATGGCCCTTCTGGCAGGTGTCCAGGGCTCCCTCCTCGTGTTTCCTGCAGCCACCTGAAGCCCAGGTGGACAGAACAACCTCCTCCTCCGCCCAAGGGCCCAACTCTCTCGCCGGATGAAAAAATGGACGAGAGCCTACCGCTCTCTGAAGACGACCAGTCTCTCCCTGAAACAGAGTCTCTTCCTCTGGTCTCCTCTGAGGTTGTAGGACGACCAAAGGACACTTCTAAGAAAAAACAATCCCACGTTTTGAGGCACCAAAAGACCCGTAAATTTATGTTCTAGCTTTCTCTAGTATATATATATAAATATATATATATATATATATATATATATATATATATATATATATATATATATATATATATATATATATATACAGGGTGTTTTTTTTTTAAGCTTAACAGATTTGTTTAAAAAAGGCCGTGAAAGTTACACTTATGCCGCTTGTTTAGGTGAGTTATACGGCCAGGGGGACACATTATAGGGGGCTAATCGTAACGATCAGTTGGCTAATTAATTAAAATTTGTTAATTAACTTTTTAATTAATGAAAATAGACATATGGTTCCAATTAGAAATTTGCTCAGCGTCATCGAAAACCCCTAAATCAGTCATTTTCAGAAAGACTTTGAGCGCGTGAGAAGCGTAGTAGTGAACTGAAGTTACCGCTCGTGGAGCAGGTACAAAGCTAGAGGTTGCGATAAGGCGCCCGCGCGATTTTTCCGTCTCTTATCTAGCCCCAGCCTTGTACCTGCTTCACGAGTGGTAACTTTAGTGCACTACTACGCTTCTCACGCGCTCAAAGTCTTTCTGAAAATGACTGATTTAGGGGTTTTCGATGACGCTGAGCAAGTTTCTAATTGGAACCATATGTTTATTTTCATTAATTAAAAAGTTAATTAACAAATTTTAATTAATTAGCCACCTGATCATTACGATTAGACCCCTATAATGTGTCCCCCTGGCCGTATAACTCGACTCCACAAGCGGCATAAGTGTAACTTTCACGGCTTTTTTTAAACAAATCTGTTAAGCTTAAAAAAAAACACCCTGTATATATATATATATATATATATATATATATATATATATATATATATATATATAAATATTGATCTGACTTCCTTTTAGAATATCAATGTTTCTTTTTCTTCAGTGGAACTGTAGAGGCCTCCTTGCTAAATATGACGATGTGAGCCAGCTACTAGATGATCACGGCCCCATTGCATTTTGCTTGCAGGAAACACATCTAAAAGGGAGCCACACTAATATAATAAAGTACTTCCAGGTGTTTCGCAAGGACCGGTTACAAGCCGTTCATTCATCTGGAGGCGTTGCAGTTGTAGTGCAACGCTCAACCCCATGTAGCGAAGTGACTCTGCAGACTTCGGTGGAGGCTGTGGCAGCCCGCATATTGTTAGATCGTTTAATTATAGTTTGTTCCTTATATATACCCCCCAGTTATCAGCTAAAGTTTGAAGAGCTTGAAGACCTTGTTAGTCAGCTCCCACCACCTTTTCTTCTTTTGGGAGATTTTAATGCACACAATCCTTTGTGGTTGAGTGGCAGACGAGATACCAGAGGGGCTTTCATTGAACGCTTTCTTCTTTCCTCGGGATTGTGCCTAGTTTACACAATTGAAGCCACATATTTTAGTTTAACAACTCACACATTCACTTCCATTGACCTATCTATTTGTCACCCATCATTATTCCCATTTTATTCATGGAAGGTCATCCCGAATCCTCACGGAAGTGACCACTTTTCCATCATTTTAGAATTTAACCATCTTCCCATCACAGTCCCCACGCGCTCTCCTCTTTGGAAATTCGAAAACGCCGACTGGGTCAACTTTCTAAGAATCGTTTCTTTTCGCATGCACATCACTTGACGATCTCGATATCGACAGAGCCACTGAACATATCACTCACCACATTTTACAGGCTGCCATTCTTTCCATCCCCATGACGTCCTCGCATCTATTTAGGAGACCTAAGCCCTGGTGGAACAAAGATTGCCGTTAGGCCAAAAAGAACAAAATCGAGCTTGGGGTATTTTTAGGCGCTACCCTACAACACACAATCTTATTAAACTTAAAAGAAAAAGGGCCCAGGCGAGGTGGATTCGAAGGCAAGCAAATAAAAAAAGTTTTAGGGGGTACGCTTTCTCAATTAACACCACTATACTTGCGAAGGAAATCTGGGATCGGGTACATAAAATTGACGGCTCCTACCGGGCATTCACTGTCCCACTCCTGAGTCGAAATGAAGTATGTCCTGCAAGTGTTGAGGAACAGGCCAACATCCTTGGTGAGCATTTCGAGTATGTCTCAGGTTCCCAAAATTATACTCCGACGTTTCAGCGACACAAGATAAATGCAAAAAAAAAGCTGGTGACACATCAGGTGGCACGCACGAACCCTATAATACTCTATTTACATTATATGAACTTCAAATGGCACTTCTTTGTCCCAAACAAACTGCCCCTGGACCAGATGGTATTCATTATAAAATGCTTGAACATCTTCATCCATCCACTATGGAGCTAATTTTGTACCTTTTTAATAGAGTTTGACTCGAGGGCCACTTTCCATCCTCTTGGAAGATTGCTATCGTTGTACCAGTACTGAAGCCCGGAAAAGATCCCTCTTGTGCATCTAGCTTCAGACCAATAGCTCTAACTAGCTGACTTTTCAAGACACTAGAAAGGATGATTAACAAGATACTGATTTTTTTTCTAGAACGAAACAACTGCCTTGATAAGTTCCAGTGTGGCTTTCGTTCAGCACGATCCACTGTCGATCATCTCGTCCGCTTTGAGACCATCGTACGTGAGGCGTTTGTCAACAGGCAACAGTGTCTCTCCATCTTTTTTGATTTGGAGAAGGCATACGACACGGTCTGGCGTTACGGCATATTGCAGGATTTGTTCGATCTTGGTTTCCGTGGCCGAATGTTGAGTGCTATACAGCAGCGCACTTTCCGCGTGAGGCTGAGAAAAACTCTCAGGAGCTTTTACACGAAAATGGAGTCCCTCAGGGGGGTGTACTAAGTGTCACTCTTTTTATCATCAAACTTAATTCCATTGGCCGTGCAATTCCCTCCTTCGGTGCAGTATTCTTTATATGTTGATGATCTCCATATCTCCGTTTCATCCTAAG
>JABSTQ010011054.1:0-188117 GCA_013358835.2 Ixodes persulcatus
AAAGCTAAACACAAGTTCTTGGGCATTCTTTTTAACAAAAAATTAAATTTTTACTCTCATTTACAGCAACTAAAACAGAAGTGCTTAAAATCTCTAAACATTCTCAAAGTTTTGTCTTACAAAACATGGGGTTCAGAGAGAAAGGTTTTGTTACGTTTGTATAACTCTCTGGTGCTATCCAGTCTTGACTACGGTGCTATAGTCTATAACACAGCGGGACCATCCTCGCTGAAGATGCTGTACCTCGTGCACTACCTTGGCTTGCGGCTCGCCACGGGAGCCGTCCGTACGTCTTCTGTGCTTAGCTTGCTTGTGGAATTTCACCATGTGTCCCTTGCCAAGCGACGGCAGTATTTAGGCCTGAGTTATGCTTCCGGGATTATGTCTGACCTCGACCATCCAACCTTTATTACTTTACAGCGATCTCGGTGCGCCCGCCTTTTTGAGAACAAGCCGAGGACTGAGACCTTTAAGTTTTCGTGTGGGCAGTGATAAGGAATCTTTTGCTATCGAGCTCCATGTGATGGAACTCTAAAGAAGCCTTTAGTTATTGCACCTTGGGATCTGCTTCCAGTTTCTTTGTGACTGGACGTTTACACGGTTCAGCAAACATAGCGTTTCTCCACTTATTATTAAACAAGAATTTGTCGAGCTACAAAAGAAATACCGCAACTATGTTATCTTTACACTGATGGATCCAATAACTCCTCCTCTGTAGGAGTTGTCGTTTACTCTGAAGAATTCACAAAGGCCCAACGTCTCGAAAGCATGGCTAGTATTTTAAATGCAGAGCTCTATGGCGTCTTAATGGCTATTGAATAAATTATGGCAAGCAAAACTATGAAAGTTGCTCTTTTTGTGGATTCACAGAGCTTTGCGATTTAATGATTTTAAATCGCAATTAATGCGATTTAAAATCAATAGTTCCTTAGTACACGGCCATGATATAAAATTCTGCTGGATCCGCAGTCATGTTGGAATTTTAGACAATGTAAAAGCAGACCGGTTGGCTACCTCCACAAAAAACCTTTTATGGTAACCTCTACAGGTCGACCCTACCAGGTTGCAAAACCCCTCATTAACAAGCACTCCTCCGAATGTGGCAGTTTGAATGGGACCAAGCATGTGCAAATAAACTCCATGTGGTAAAACCAGGTTCAGGATTGCGGGAGAGTTCATCTCATGAGAATCGTTTTAACGAGGTTATCCACTGCCGTCTTAGAATCGGACACAGTTTCTTGACCCAAGGGCATCTGCTTTGAGGAGGGGACGCTCCAGTTTGTGAGCACTTCGGTGAATCACTAACGGTCCTTCATTTTCTATGGCTCTGTTCAGGTCTAGAGCAGAACCGACGTGCCTGCTTTCCGGACTTTTTCGCATACAATATTCCTTTCAATCATGAACTCTTATTGGGTGAGCATTCCATCATTTTCCTTCAATCGTGTCATTAAATGCTTGGAAAAAAGTGTTTCTTACGTCGATTTGAACTTCTGTATACCTCTTTCGTCTTCTACCAATACCAAACCCTCCTTTGTTCTAGATTTGATTTCACAGTGAGCCTTCCAAGACTATTAGTCTGAGCAACGTTATTACATCCGTTTGCCGCAGTATGGCCTGCGTCGCCTTTGCACAAGTAAACCACAAACATACAAAGTCTTGATTTTGTCATAGCACTCGTGCTATCATCTCTATCACGTCTACATTGACCTTTCCTGTTGAGTCCGTTTGTCTTTGCTTGCAATTGCAGGTCACAGATCACAGTCAGTAAGATCTCAGGTATCAAAGTGAGGTCGAATCTCCTTGTCGCAATATCTGGATCATTCCGATGTAAGGCCTCGCAACACTGATTCGACGAATCGCAAAGTCTCGCTCGCTCACCGCAAGGTACGAATAGGGAGCAGCTGATCCCACTTCTGAATTGTCAAACGATGAGAAAATATGTTTATTAAAATAGAAAATAATGAAAAAAAAATAGAATACATTTTAAATCATGGGACTGGTCCAACACCACGAGACACACATGTTCGTTTGTTCTCGTTCTGGCTTCACGTGCTCTTCTAAAAACACCATGATGATGGTTGGTGGCGCACTGTATATGCCACACGACAACGATCTAGTCACTGATGCAATGCGTAACCGTGGCAAGGGCAGTCTCGCAGCTGCGATTTCGTTGGAAACCGTGCTGTTACTGCAAGAGTATGTCATTCTCCTCCAAAATAAGTCAATACAGCATGGTTAAGGAGACGTTCCAAGGTTCTACAGAGGATTGATGTGAATGAGACAGGGCGATAACTTAAAATTGATTTAACATAAGATTTTCGGGGAAGTACCCAGTCGTGTGCTGAATGTAAACACTGAACACCTTGTATGGTAAACAATACAAAACCTAGACACTTCACTGTAGCTCTGCATGACTACATCCTGGCTGTTCCTTCGTGCATTGCGACCAGGATTTGGTACTTTCGGAAGATTGCACAAGCAGAGTATAAAAGGGAAGGTCAAGACAGCCTAATCCCCCACCCTTAAATAGACATAGGTCTATATACTGGGCAATTATAAATCTAGCGCAAGAGTACGTAGCTGGAGGATGCCAGGCTGCCAGGACTGTCGCGCAGTGCAGCGGACCTTGAGCTGGGGGTTCGCTGCCTTGTTTGGGTTTTCTCTAGCCGCCAGATGCATTATGAAGAAAGCCTAATGGCACAGTTCGAGTACCTCTGCCTCTAGTTTCCTTACCTCGATCTCCCTTCAGAAATAACATGATAAGAAACCGCGAAGAAAGTTACGACGTGAGAACCTGCGGTACCGATTTGGCCTAGTGCTACACCTGAGCTTCGCGCGATAGTATTGCAGCGATCGTCGTCGTCATCTTAACGCCCCACGACTTTTCAAAGGTACAGAAACTCGAGATTTCACGCACGACGTGTACCGATCAAAGCTCTCCGCGCGCTCGCACTTCATGTCTCAACCGCATGTAGGCGACTGAGCGAGCGACGGCACAAGTGACGATAGTCGGCGACGAGCGACGGAGATTTCTCACTGTCGCTCGTCGCGTCGCTTAAGTTTCTTTTTTTTTTCACGTCGCTTGGCTTCCCCCCGTCGCTTTCACGCGGTTCGCTCGTCGCTCGAGTGACCAAGCGACAGCGATGCGGATCGCCGTCGCTGGTCTCGTCACTCGCCAAATCACTTACTTGCGGTTTATACATTATCCCATAGTAAAGAAAGCCACTCCTCGCTTACAGCAGCGAGGACAAGAGCTCTTCCTTCTTGGTTTTCTCTCGACTAGCACCAGAAAACAAGCCTGGCTCGCGTCATTCTTTTCTGGGCGCACGCAAACACAAAAATCGCGGGTTTTTTTTAGGTGCAGGCGCGTGCGTTGTTTTATGAACTATCACAAATAATTACCTTGTGTAAGCCTACATTGTACTTGGAAATGTATGCCTTCGAACGTTTAAATTCATTCTTAGGAACAGAGTTGTGTGCAAGAGCAGTAATTTATTTGTAAGATTATTCCTTGTTATGCAGTCATAGCGGAAATAGGTGCCTCAAATCCACACAATAAATATAGGGTGACCCAAGTAACCAGGCTCGATCTAAAATGGACCGTAAAAATTGGCGCCTGCACGTAGCAATCTAAACTTTTCGTCAAAGGTGTATTTCAAAGGTCATTTTTTTCTTGTAAAATTACAAAGCGTAACTCTCATTATGTAAACAAGGAGGGGCAAGAAACTTGCCAGAGTCTACGGCGGGCGGCGACGCAGATGACGAAGTTGTGTAGCGGGGTGTGTTTAGCGTTCGTATTGATAGATGGTGTCGGGAGCAGCGTCCGAAGGTGTAGCCGACCAGCGAAAGCAGGCGACACACAGACGAAATCCGTTGGCGGCAGAAGCGCCGTCGTTATACAGAGGCGTTTAGCGTTTTAGAAAAGCGTCGAACTAAGAAGTTCGACGCTTTTCGAACCGTCGAACTTATTAGGCTAAAAGATTCGATCCTTTTCGAACTTTCGAACTTATCACGCTGAAAAATTTGATGCTTCTCGAACTTTCGAACTTGATGGACCAAAAAATTCGATAATTTTCGAACTTTCGACCTTGTTGCACTAAAAAGTTCGAAGCTTTTCGAACTTTCGAACTTCGTACGCTAAGGAATTCAACAAGTTTTGAACTTTCGAACTTAGTTATCAAGAGAATTCGAAGAGTTTTGAACTTCCGAATCCTGAAAAGTCAAAAGGTCGACGAACTTCGAATTTTTAGGGTAAAAGTTCGACGTTCGTCGAACTTCGAAAGACTGGCGGACGGTTTCATTTGAATTCAAGTAGGGAGGTACATTCGTAATTTTTTTTCTCTCGAATTTTTACATGCGGTGCTGCGTTCCTTACAAAAGACGATGCAGTTTATTTAAATGTTCTGGCATGCTTAGTTTTAATTAAATAAATTTCTGAAGGGGCGAGGAAGGACGACGGGTTTTTGACGATTGTCGTTTGTGCCATATTTGAAGCACGCTATAGCCGAAGCTATTTATGGTAGAGGTGTTAAATGTTTCAAGAATGATCTATGTATAGCCTAGGTAAGTGTCGTCTTAAGATGTGATTATTGTTATTCAAGGTGAGTTTCGAAGAAATGTCCAAACATTATCTACTTGCAATTATGCCTTAAACTTGGTATTTATTTTCGTCTAAGTTGTTTGAGGTATCGCATTTAAATTAACACCACAGACAGTACATATCATTGCTATCTGAAGAATATAAACTAATGTATTTATTGTTTTTTCACGTTAAGGATAAACTTAACTCATGGGAGAAGATTTCTTATATATTGTTCCAGAAAAAAAAAATGAAACATTTTTTTTTTTCATTTCAGGTTCCTGGGACGTGTTTGTTTTACCCTGTGCACATTTTGGTATGAGAAACTTGTTTCGAAGTTCTGAGCCTCTGAATATGCAAGAATACAACACTTCCGGTGAATGCTTGATAGTTTCTTTTTCTCCAGCTTTTTATCCCCGCATTTATTGTTATGTCTATTTTTTTTTAATAATGGCACAGTTATTCATGTCTAAAAGGCATAGCTTTGAACTTCCAAACACTAAGCATGTGACAAGTAGTGCCTTCTGACAACGAGTTTCCGACAATGACCATCTACGCTATCTTTTATGCAGTGAAGAGCGACAGTAGCTATACATATGCATAAATAATTTCAGATTAAAATAAGGTTGACCACGCCCTCTTTCCCCGTATTATTTTCTTTAACAGTCCGAAATATCCGGAAGAAGGGGATGGAAGGCTGGAGCCCCCCCCCCCTTCCGTTTTTCCTCTTCCGACGCCACTTGTATGGTAGAATGCGTCTCGACCTCGAGTTGTGTCGGCTTCTGTGCTTTTTGCGAGGCGATCCCTCCGTCCCGGAAAATAAGCCTCCAGGACAATTACAAACTTAACTCACAATATGCCAGCGTCACCCAGGCGGCGTTCGATCTGATTACTACCAGCGTGCAAGGGGTGGGGAGGTAGTTTGCCAGGTCTCTTCATGGTTTTTCTGAGCCTCCACCTCCCGCCCGCCCTGGCCGTTTCGAACTGGATGAGTATCGTAAAACAGTGCGTTCGTGTGATCACTACCGCGTGATGCACGTTAAAGAACCCCCCCCCCCCCCAAGCTGGCGTCCACAATTACTGATCTATGGTCACACGTCACTCTGCACTGGCAAATATTCCAGCACATCCGGGACACTCGTCGTCTCATTTAATTGCGACCAACTTCGCGGAGTCTGAATATCACACCCGAACTTTTCAAAACTTGATTTCGTGAAAACCAGTGAGTCGTGAAAACGTTATTTGAAAGTGATACAGTGGAGGAACATGAAAACCGGACTTCAAACTTTGAAAACTTTGACTTAAAATAAATTCAAAATCTTCGAAGTTTTTTTTTCGAGTTCAGCGTTAAAAGAGAATCGAAACCTTCGAACTTTTCTTACTTTATGTAGAAATAAATTCGAAATCTTCGAATTGTTCGAACTTTATGTCTATTAAAATTCGAAGCGTTTGAATTTTTTGAATTTTATACCCAAAGAATTTCTAAATCTTCAAAATTTTTGAATTTCAGATTCCAAGAAATTCGAATTTTTCAAATATCTCGAATTCCAAGTAAGGAGAGTTCGAAGTCTTCGAATTTATCGAACCTCAAGTAAACAAAATATTATAAATATTCGAACTCAACATTTTAGAAACCGTGAAAGCTTCGAACCTTTCGATTTCGAAACTCCACTGTGATCGAAAGTTGCGAATTTTTCGAATTCGAACCTTGGTCAATACGAAAATGTCGAAATTTTTCGAATTCGAACCTCAGTTCACTTCAAAAATATCGAAACCTTTCGAAATCGAACCTAAGGTGGTTCGCGACATCCCTAATTTTTACGGTTCATTTTAGATAGAGCCTGGTGACCTGGGTTACCCTATATTCCTCTGGGGCAGTCAAGAGGTTAGTGATGATGGGTTCTGTTGTGCGTTATGTGTGTCGGCGTTGTTATCGCGTTTTTATATATGTGGCCATGTTGTTGAATGCATTGTTTGCGTAATGTGTATGTGCGATGTATCTTCAAGTACAAATCGACAATCAGCGCGAAAGTGCATAGTGGGCATGTTGTAACACCACTAGGATAAGATTATTTTTCTTTCTCTTAAATTTATTGAGTTGGACGGTAACAGCGCCACCTGAAGTAGTTTGTTTTAAACGCTGGATAATATTTGTATATTCAGTGCTTTTAGAGTTTCCTTGCGTGCATCATCTTGCCGTGGACGGTGCAACTGTTTTCGTAATTTCTATCGCGCCTGAGGTAAGCATCAGCCGGTAGCATACATTTTGCGAGTTGTAAAGGATACTTCGGTGCACCGTATTGGTTGTGTGGGATTACGTATCGGTCCTAGAGCTCCATATCTGTTGTGTAGAATTTGCCACGGAGGAATTGCGATATGAGAACGAGCACGGGTAAGTGACGCGAAATTGACTGACCATCGTAACGATGCGTTTTGACAATTTTTTTTTCATTCATAAGCGAAATTGGATTCGTGGCGCAGATTTTCTCATCTGCACGGGCAGCCGGATTTGCCAATAGCTATGCAAAGTGCAAAGCTTGTGTTCTGGGTTGATTGGTTGCTCATCGTGCCCTGGAACTGTCGGCTCGATTTTTGTAGGCTTGGTCGCTGCTAGGTGGTCAACGCGGTGCTTTTCTGTCGAGTGTTGCCCAGCAAGCAGTGCATACCGACAGTGAGCGAAAGACGTTTGCCTGTCCGGTGACTAAATTACTCAATTTTTGAGCAAGAGTTAAAAATAAATGGAATAAACTGTTTCTCTCCACCTGCACCATCTGACGGTAAAACAAGTTTAATCCATATAAAATAGAAAATGAGGGCCATAATTGGCGATAAGAATCTTTATTTTTTTTAAAGAAAACTAAAAAACAAAAACAGGGAGGCAGCTGAACCTTGGTGTTGGAACGAACTTGAAAAAATTATGTGGGCTTTTATAATTATTTGTGCTTCGTTTTTTTTCCTTTGGTATTAAGTTTTTATTTGTTGTTCCGCTTGGTCTTGCCTCCTGTCTTCGGTGCTTTTGACAACAAGGAAGTTGTCTTGATCTTGGTTAGAATTTTCGTACTGGAATATATAAGAAAATAAATTGGAAACAATTTAAAAATTTTATTATCTTTTCGCGATTTATATAATTATTTATGTATATCTGCGTTTCTTTGAATTCTCATGTATGTTTTCTTTTTATTTATTTTTGTTGTTTTTCTTATTTTTTCTTTTCTTTTTCTTTTTTTTTTGGGGGGGGGCGGTGGGGAGCAGAGATCATTTTATTTCTTCGTTGTTTTTAAGTTCTTCAAATATTCATAGTTATTTATTCTACAACGAGAGATTATATTTTTATAGCTGTACATACCCTGGTATTTACATATTTACATTTTCTCCCGAATGAGAAGGATCACACTTATAAAGCTTCCTGTTTTTGTCCCGTATTCGTATGATGTGTTTCTATAAATATTTGTTTTTAGATTGGAAGGCATGAGGATGTGTTTTGAAACCGACACTAAATATTTAGTCGTTTTAATTAACATTACTTTCATTTTTGTACGTTGTTATTTGTTGGTGATTGGTCTTGAGGTGCTGTAAGAAAAGAGCAACCAATTTTTGTTTTTATCTCACTGTGTCTTTGTTGTCCATTCTTGAATACTGTTAAAATAATCATGAAAATAAAGTTTTTTTTTTATTTTCTCGTGCCCACAAACAACCTTTCTGTTTACAGTGTGGTGCACTAAACATACATGGAGTAAAACCTAAAAGTGCACGAAACAATAATGCTAAATCAATAAAAGTTATGCAACATTATCATAATGCAAAACTTAATCATTGATTAGTTCGCAGACATCCAGTCACGTAGATTTGACATAAACTCATGAGTGGATAAAAAATGTCGAGTTTAAGTTTGAGGGAATCATAAGTAATTTGTATCCTTGACAATAGGATCACAGCGGACAAGCAAGATGGATAAAAAGTTGAAATGTTTCGGCTCGGGCTAGAGGGAACATGAAACTCAATAGTTTGTAATAAAACCGCCGATTTTGCACTGCCATGAAGAACTTTCTGAAGGAAGAGAACATTTCTGTACTGCCTTCTCACGGCCAATTTATGCAACGAAAGTTTACGTAGCAGTGTTTCATAGAGATAAAAATATCTTCTTCCAATGTTGCCGTGATATAAAATTCTCACCATTCGTTTTTCCACATTTTCAAAAGCTAGCTCTTGCGACAGAGTCAATGAATTCCAAATGACTGAGGCAAATTCCAGTCGCGATCAGTCTAGAGACTTAAGTAAGAGTAGCAAGAAACAGGGAGCTGAAAATTGACGACAAATTCTTGAAAACATTGCTAAAATCCTCAACGCTGCATTTAATGTAGCGACGACATGAGTGTTGAAAGAACGTGAGCTGTAAATATACTCTCCAAGTCACCTGATAAAGGCGACTGGAAGAAGTAATACGTCATCAAGGTAATACGAAAAGCAAATAACATCACGCTTCCTGTATAACACCATTGACTTGGATTTCAAGGGGTTATTAACAAGCTGTTTTCAATGCACCATCTCGAAACCCGATGTAAATCAGCATGGAGAAGAGAGCAGTCGAATAGTGACTTCAAGCTTAGGAATAAATTAACATCATCAGCAAACAGAGGGATGGTAGCATTGCTAACACAATAAGCAATGCCATTTACAAGCAACAGGAACAAAAGCGGACCAAGAATTGAGCCCTGCGGCACGCCATACGTTGAAATAAACTGTTCGGAGAAGATGCCATTGTCACGAACAGAATTGCAACGATCCCACAAGTAGCTCTGAAACCATCTACACGAATGCGGGCTGAAACCATGTGAGGCCAGCTTGCGCAACAATAAATCGTGCCTAACGCAATCAAATGCTTTAGACATGTCTAGGTAGATGGCGTCACCTATACCTATACTAGTAACTATTGGTGCGGTGTAACTTGAAAACCACCACAAATTGGACTCCAGAATCCTACCTCTTAAAAACCATGTTGTTCATCAGATATCACAGTGTTCAGGTAAAAATAAACACGCTTAGGAACTACTTTCTCGAAAAACGTTTGCAAATCCACATAATAATGATGCCGGACGATAATTACAAGCTAAACAAGAATTACCTCCTTATAATACAGGGACGACAACGGCGGACTTCCAGAGTTCAGGGAAAAGTCCTTGTCTAAGTGATAAGTTAAAAATATGACACAGAACAGGGGCTAATGTAGCATATCAACCTTTGATAATAAAAGTGGGTATGCCATCAATACCCGTAGAAAATTTCGGTTTTCTTTGTTCTATTGCTTCCATTATATCTTCAATGTCGACAGTAAAAGAACAGAAAAAGTAATCATTTTCTACACCCAAGATATCAATAATACTTAATTGCTGAGGCAAGTAGCAAAAACTAAAAGAGTGAGCAAAATGATTTGCTACTTCAGCAGGTAATGATTTGTACCCAGCACCATCACTAAGGCAAATGTTCAAATTCTTTTCCCAAAGGTGTTCTTTCGCGTATCTCCAAACTTCTTTAGGATTTTTAGACAAACTACTTTCAAGTCCATTACGGTGAATACGCTTGTCCTGTTTATACAGCTATTTAACCAGGCGTCGATAAATACTGAATTTTTGATACCAAACCTCTAGTCCTGTCTTTTTATACATTCGATGATAGTGGAGCTTTTTTCCGTGAGGAAATCTTTAAATATTCAGAAAACCAGGTAGGATAGTGGGAGGGGTACATCAGCCGTTTCGGAACAAAAACATTAAGTGCGTTTTTAACAATGGCACTTAATCTTTCAGTAGCAGAGTCGATTATTCATCAGTTTGGACTATGGACCAGTTGTACTGTTTAAGAAATTTGTATAAACCAAAATGATCTCCCCGAGAAAAACAAAAAGCAACTGAACTTTCTTTCGCACGTGGCGGGCGAGATAACGAAAACTTTGCTATAAATGGCGGGTGGTAGACATCCACTGGCGCAAGTGGGTTATCAGCCGGCATTGTTCGCTCAAGCGGGGAGTTAGGTAAGCACAAGTCGAGAACATTAGCACATGCATTGGCTATTTTATTATACTGGTAAACACTGAAAAAAATGTTTGTAAATTTTAATAGCCACGACGATTTCCTCGAAGTCACGCTGGTTGTACAGACAGCCATACCAGTAGCCCAGTTAATTCCAGGTAAATTAAAATCGCCATTAACCTAAACCCGAAACTTAAAAAAAAAGTTTATGGTTGTTTAGAGGGCTTCAAAGTGTGCTAAGAACTTTGCCTCATTAAGGTGAGGCAAATAATAATTTCCAATTAAGTGATTCAAACCATCTCTCGTAGGTATTTCAACCCAGGTGCATTCTGGAAAGGGTTCTAAGTCTTTCCTTCGGTGAGACTGAACTACGGATTTAACCGCAACAAGAACCCCACCCCCTAGTGTAATTCCCGTGGTATCATAATCTCTGTCTTTTCGATACACAGCATCATTACACGGAAAATTAGTGACACGGGAAATGCCAGCATAAAGCCAAGTCTCGGTCAAACAGATTATATCAGAATAACTGAGCAGTATATTCGACATAAACTCATCCGACTTAGTACGTAAGCCCCGGGTATTTTGATACCAAACCTCAAGTGTCTGAAACATTTTCACTTGTTACACATTCAGGCCTAAATACTCGCGAGCTCTCCAGCTTTCCAAACACTGATGAAATATTGAGCCCCCAGGCCAGAGTCCCGGCTGGTTCAACTATCGAACACCGACTGGTCCCCCGATATGTGGAACGAGGAGTAAGAGTTAAATTTTAGCTGAAGCATGGGAACGGTAACAGGTTTGTCGTCTAAAAACGGGTCAACAAGATCCTCAATGTCATGCACGGTAGTCATCGGACTCAACCTAGACAAAAAGAATGCCTTTGTTAACCGTCGGCGGTGTACCGCAAGTATCTTTTCAGGCTTCCCAGTTCTAGTTGGAGCCGGAGAACGTCGGTTTCGCTGCACAAGCTTGAATTCATCAGGTCCGGTCGCCTGAGCAGTAGAACAAATCTCACGTCGGGTACCGGGAGCCTTTCCAGAAATGGCGGGAAAGTCGAAGTCCGCCCAGTTGCGACACGTCAGGGTAGCGCTTGTGGCCTCGACCGTAGAAGGCCTCAGAATCTCTCCTGAGGCGAAAGATGACCCACCGGACGAGCCAGGAGACGCTACCGCGGCTGCTGATACAATACTTGAGGTCTCGAAGCAAGAGGCAGACGTAGCAACACCCTCTTTTTCAGCAGGCTGAGTTCGGAACGCAAGAAGCCATTTCAGCCTTGAGGCACTTAACCTCGGCGCTTAAGACAACGAGTTTCGAAGATTTCTTTCTCAGAAGATGGGCGAAGTCACCCTCCACCACACCCTCAGACCCGGCAGCAGCGTCGTGTGTAGATGCCTCTGTCTCCGATACAGATTCCTCGTCACGCCCGCCAACGTCATGGTTGAGCAGGACCGTCGATGAATTCCGGCGGCGCCTGATACAATCCGAGCACTTGTAGGTGCTCCTACTACTCTGCATAAGCAAGTCATGTTCATCCTGACCTACGCCAGTGCATTTGCAATGGAAGCGTCGATTGCATAAACCCGAGCAACATAGAAGCTGCTGCTTGCTGTAGAATTAAACGGAGCACGTGCCGCAGACGTCAGCCGGCATCGTTATCATTCGCCAGAATGATAGTTATGTTGATTTGAGAGTACATGATTTTTCGTTCTCGTTTTGTTGTTGATACTTTCATTATTTTTAGTGAGAAGCCCATAACCTAAAACTGGTCTTAGGTCCTTCTAACTTGTTGTTTGGGGTATAGACCCCTTTCGAAATACTGCCCTCTTTTGGCAGCTGTGAAATCCCTGCACAATGGCGGACTAAAACCGCAACGTCACGGCACACTTTATGCGTTTGACTGGAGCAGAAGAAAAAAGAAACCCACATAACAAGGTGATGAGCGCAGTGACGTTGCACTTTTGACGTCGTTTGATTGGGTGGTCGGATATTAGCGTTGGCCGCGCTCCGACGTTCGTTATCATATGGAATGACTTGCACGTTTCACGAAGTCAGTTGTTCCGCCATTGTGCGGTGGTTTTGACCGTCTAATAATCGCCACATGAATTTCGAAAGGGGTCTATTTTCTATTGGTGGCTGTTTGTCGTGGGTGGTTAAAGGAAGCCCATGAAGGAAACTGGCTCACTCCCCCTGATCCTGTTGTGGGTCTTCCATTTGCCATTGGTTGTGGTGTTGGTTCAGTATGGTAAGCTAGGAGCAGCTCCGAGCCAGGAACTAGTCCGCGGCTTTCCTCACCAAAGATGGAGTCTTCTCATGAGATGGCATTTTTCAATTTTTGATCTAATAAGCTAAGGAAGCCCGGGGGGTGTATCTGGTCCAAACCCCCCTATCCACCACTTTCGGGTCTTCCGAGGCCATTGACAGTGTGCGTATTTGCAGTTGAGTGTTTAAAGCTGACTGCTAGTTGTCTTTTCATTGAATTCCGTTCTTGCTTGGGGTAAAAGTTAGCTTGTAAGACATATTCTTTACCGTAGTTTTTGTTTTTCTCTTGAGATTGATATCTTCCATTTTCAAGCTTGTTTTATATATATATATATATATATATATATATATATATATATATATATATATATATATATATTCTTAGCACTTCTGAATACATCCGAGAAGGATACCGCCAACTAAATGACCCAAAGTTTTATGAACCTCTCGCAGGTGACCCTACAGTGCACCACACTCAGACTGTGACCTCGGTCCTTAAGGATCTCCTAGACGAGGGCAGAATAACCACTAACGAACATAAATTAATGAAACCGGTACAGCCTTCCCCGGGCCGCATCTACTTGCTCCCTAAGATTCACAAACCTGGTAACCCAGGGCGCCCGATCATATCTGGAATAGGTACAGTAACCGAACCCATATCAGGATATGTAGACAGTTTAATTAAACATATACCTACAAGTCTCGATTCGTACATTAAAGACACAACTCACTTCTTAAGGGAAATACCAAATTTACGCATACCAAAAGAATCATATCTGGTTACACTTGATGTGTCATCGCTGTATACGAATATCCCACACGAGGATGGAATAATTTCTTTAATTGACATGTACGAACTCCACAAACAACCGGATACCCCAGATGGACACGTCGTCGCTACTCTAGCGAGGCTTGTTTTAGAACTCAACACGTTCGAATTTAACAATAAATACTTTAGGCAGGTTAGCGGAACCGCGATGGGCACCAAAATGGCCCTGAACTACGCCAACGTATTCATGGGAAAATTAGAATCTCAGTTCCTTTCTGAATGTCCCGTAAAGCCGCTAATATACAGAAGGTTTATAGATGATATATTTATTGTCTGGTCGCACACAGAGGAGGAGCTGGTGGACTTCATAGGTCGATACAACGCTGCTCATCCGAGCATCCGCTTTACACATACGTACTCTCAAACTGAAATAAACTTCTTAGACGTCAACATTAAAGTAGACGAAGGTAAACTCGCCACGAGCCTGTACCGTAAGCCAACAGATCGACAGCAATACCTGCATTATCAAAGCGACCACCCACGCCATTGCAAAAACAGCATTCCCTATAGGCAAGCTCTCGTTTCAAACGAATTTGTTCCAAGGAGACAGATTTTGATGCGAGCAGCCAAAATTTAAAGTCAGTGCTAGAGAAACAAAAGTATCCACCGCGTATAATCGACGATGCAATCAGAAAAGCCAAGCAACTGAACCGAGCAGACCTTATCAGCCCGCTGCCCACGCAAAGCGACACACAACGCACAAATCTATATCTAACTTATAGCATGAACCATCCTAATGTAAATAATATCTTAAGACGACATTATAACATTCTCGAACAAAGCGAGCGCCTTAAACGCGCGTTTCCATCCGCCCCTGGGGTAGTCCACCGACGATCGCGTAACCTCAAAGACGCGCTAGTAAATTCTCGGATCAATTCATCGCCACCACCTAACGAATGTAGGCGTTGCATGCACCCAGGATGTCTGATCTGTACACAGATGCAGCAAACAAACACGGCCAGCAGCACGCACTCGCTGTTCTCGATCAAAATTAAAGGGCACTTAACATGTGCCTCGTCGAATGTCGTGTACTTATTCGAGTGTACGGTATGTAAAATGCAATACATAGGGCAGACTAGAACGGCATTTAGACTGCGCTTTAATAATCACAAATCTCACTCCATAAATCTTCCGACATTGCCTCTATCCAAACATCTCGCTCTCCCAAAACACTCGTTTGATAAATTGTCAGTGACGCTCCTTGAATCTGGATTTAAATCAAATCGCGAACGTGAACAGCGTGAATCCTACCTAATTTACCGATTCAAAACAATTAAACAAGGAATAAATGAAAGCCCCGGTACTCTGGCATCGATTAAAATGCTAACAGACGAATAGCAACAGCGATGAGGGGACATTTTTTCAGGTCCCAGACCTTATTGTTAGCAGTGGTACTGTGTTTGTTGCCGGAACTGGACCATCAAGTTTTCTCTTTTATTTCCAGGTTTTGATATACATATTTTTTTGTTCTAGGTTTAACATTGTTCCCTTTCAGGTCTGACTCATGCATGCCCCATGAAACAACATGAATGACCGTGCCGTTTTCTTTTTTTTTTTTTTGAGACAGCACTTTAGTTTGCGCGTTAACCTTCGTCTATTGTACACTATCGTTCAGGTCACCCCTGCCCGCCGGCCACAAAGTCACCCTGCGCCCCCTCTCAAGAAGCTACAACCGTCATCCCACCGTCCTTGAAACTTGGCCCCGACCGTCAAGCTTCTTCACCCGGATGCGAACTGCCCTACGCTTCCCTCTCACCAAAGCTCCAACCGTCATCCCGCCGTTTTTGAAACTTGGACTCGACCGTAGCATTGTATAAATACCACCCGCGTTCATCTGTAAAAGTTCTTCCTGACGAAGGCCGGACTCCGGCCGAAACGTCGAAGATTAAATCGTCCGTTGTTGCTGTTTTCACCAAGGGTTTTTTCTTACCAGTTATACCCACGCCTTCGGCCTCCCGCCACCATGCCCGTTGTATATATATATATATATATATACGTAGGTGAGGCAGAGTAGTTTGAGAACAATGGACCGGGAAAACGTGATCACTCAGAGATCCGTACTTGCGGGGTTGCTATGCAAGGAGTTTATTGCATCTATTACGACAATTTCGCTGAGAGGTTCGTCTTCGTCAGGAATTCCGGCGGCGCCTGATACAACGTATGCCATTTCCTGACGAAGCCGAGCCTCTCGGCGAGACTGTCGTAATACGTAAAATAAATTCCTAGCATTGCAACTGCGCAAGTACGCATCTCTGACTTATATATATATATATATAAGCGTATATATATATATATATATATATACGCGCGCACACACACACACACACACACACACACACACACACACACACACACACACACACATATATATATATATATATATATATATATATATATATATATATATATATATATACAGGGTGTTTTTTTTAAGCTTATCAGATTTGTTTAAAAAAAGCCATGAAAGTTACACTTATGCCGCTTGTGGAGGTGAGTTATACGGCCAGGGGGACAGATTATAGGGGGCTAATTGTAACGATCAGTCGGCTAATTACTTAAAATTCGTTAATTAACGTTTTAATTAATAAAAATAGACACATTTTGCTCAGCATCATCGAAAACCCCTAAATCAGTCATTTTCAGAAAGACTTTGAGCGCGTGAGAAGCGTAGTAGTGAACTGAAGTTACCGCTCGTGGAGCAGGCACAAAGCTAGAGGTTGCGATAAGGCGCCCGCGCAATTTTTCCGTCTCTTATCTACCCCCAGCCTTGTACCTGCTCCACGAGCGGTAACTTCAGTTCACTATTACGCTTCTCAGGCGCTCAAAGTCGTTCTGAAAATGACTGATTTATGGGTTTTCGATGATGCTGAGCACATTTTTAATTGCAACCATATGTCTATTTTCATTAATTAAAAAGTTAATTAACGAATTTTAAGTAATTAGCCGACTGATCGTTACGATTAGCCCCCTATAATCTGTCCACCTGGCCGTATAACTTACCTCCACAAGCGGCATAAGTGTAACTTTCACGGCTTTTTTTTAAACAAATCTGTTAAGCTTTAAAAAACACCCTGTATATATATATATATATATATATATATATATATATATATATATATATATATATATATATATAACGGGCATGGTGGCGGGGGGCCGAAGGCGTGGGTATAACCATTGTTGCTCTTTTCACCAAGGGTTTTCTTTTCTTCTCAGTTATATATATATATTATAAAATGTTGTCTGAGATATGTTTGACTAACGCTGCCAGAGTATTCATATGAGTTTTAGAGTTGAGTAGCTTTGACAAATATTCAAGTTTATGTTTGAAATCGAAGGTTTTTGAATATATGGCCTTGTTAGATGACGTAGTAAAGTAATGATTCATACTAGTACCAGTTTGTCCACAGGGACAAATAGTGTGGTTTTGTATTAAATATATATAAATAAAAAGGAAATCTGCCATCTGCAGTAATAATTTGTGTGAATTTTCTAGAAGGAAGAAAGCTAATGGGTATGCGATTTGTTGATGGTGTCCATTTAAATAACTTTGTGTTTTTGTCATCGTTTTGCCAAGAGTGATCCAATCTCCTACGTGCTAATCTCATTATTATATGTTTTATATTTGTTTTGATTTTGGTAGGTGTATGTATTGGCCACGTTAACGTGCCGAGTTTGCAAATTGGTCGGCTAGATCATTACCTAATGCATTAGAATGGGTTTTGACGTGAAAGAAAGCCGTTGTATTAAATGTATTGACTGATTGGATTCTATTTTTCAGTTCGTTAATTAAAGGAATTTCCTTATTTGGATTTGCCAATGCTTGTAGGACTGATAGGCTGTCTGGGTATATGTTACAATGGTGTTCATCTCTTGTTGCAAGAACATAGTCAATGACTTTTAATATGGCAATAGCCTGTGCATCGAATATTGTACTATGTTTTGGTAAGCGACATTTTCCTATTTCTTATTTCCAGGATTGTTTTTCATAATAATGTATACAGTGTTATGACGTTTGTTATTTTAGAGAGAGTAATTGAATTCATTCTTTGGTATGATATATTGAATCTCTTTGTTGGATGAGTTTTCCAAAGATCTATAGAATATGATACCTCTGTGGGAGAAATACGAAGGCTGTCGAATTGGGCGGGTTTCGTAAGTTGGTAAACATTAAACATAAATAATTCTACGTCGAGAGTGATGTTGATTGGCATGATATTGCATAGTATAGGTAGACTTCTGTTAGAAACTGTGCGGGACGTTTTTGCTATTTTGAGTAATAGTAGTCTTTGCGTTCATTGTAATTGTTTTAACATATGTGAACTGCCAGGTAGTCTCCACCAGGCGGGTGACCCGTACACTATATATATATTTTTATGCTGCGTAAGTATATTTCCCGTAGTTGGCTTGATGAAATACCCCTATTTGTTAAGTATATTTTTGAGATGTTGGCTGCATGAATTTGTACTTTCTGTTTAATATATTGAAGGTGTGGTAAGAAGTTTACATGTGAGTTATAAATTACTCCTAAACGTTTTAGTTGTTTGACTACCTCTAGCTTATGTTCGTGAAATTTTATCATTGGGAGTCAAACTTCCGGCATTGATTGGCTGGTGCTTGCCAACAAGACCTGCATATATGAAAAAGAACACGGTTTTAATTGAACTTGGTTGTTTTTGCTGAAGAAAGACAACAAACTACTAACGCGAGACCACTATACATAGGAAATGGCATCCAAGAAGAACGGAACACAAAATTCACCTAGGCAGGCAATAGCCCACCTTGAAGATACTTGCTCTTGGTGGCCGAGAACCAACTCGTGTTCCTGATTGGCAGACATTTGCTGCGAAGAATAACTGAAGATATCCGAAAGCACCCAGTCTTAGTCTATCACAGAGGAATTGGCAAGACAGAGACACAAGAGCCTGATACAAGACCACAAAAAGCAGGAAATAGTGTCAGCGAGAGATGAAAACAGATCCAGGTGGAGACGATCGTTCACTGTTTCACCTTAGTCAAATAGTGTCGGCCATCTTACTAAAACAATGCTTCGTTGCTAAAAAAAAAAATGTTTTGCCTCATTTAGCAGAGCTTACTGCCAAGGATACCTGCATACCAGAACAAGTCAGACTTAGTCACAATTTTTTTTTATGAGCAACAACAGAATCCTACACGGGTGATGAAACAAAACATAAGCCCAGCAAGCCAGGCTAGTTCGCATTGATGCAAACACATTGCCTCGGCCAACAAATGAGGTTCTAATCTTGGTCACTTGTAATATTTGGTGGGAATACTCAAGTAAATGAAAATAAGGCAATCTGTATTGCAGTTGACAGTTGCAAACGAAATTCATATACCTCGATAAACGACCTGGAAATAAATTTGCGGTGGTGGCCGAGTGATTTGAGGTGTCAAATTTCGAGCTTACAGACTGTGGAGTTCTGGTTTAAGTCCTCCTGGCGTATATTTTTATCCTTACTTGATTTAACTTGTTTTTTCTAGTTTTCAGAAGCAAACACGTAATTTATACGCTAATTCCCCTTTGGAAGCGTTTTAATTATACTCTGTGGCTTCATAATGCTCGTAATAAATTCTCGGTAAGAGCTGTTTCCAATTTTGTTTTTGTTGCTGTCGCAGCTGCTTTGTTTCTCACCCTTAAAATGCTGACAACTCGACACAAAAGTAAAAAAAAACTGTGTTTCAAATGTGATTAAGATCAGCATTTCGAAGTTGTACCCCTGCTTCATGCCCCGACCATGCATCACCATAGCTGAGTGCAGTGATGAATAGTCTCAGGCGCTGCGACCCGACTGTATATTGCCTTATTGTGTGGCACGACGTATGCAGCACCTATGCTTCGTGCTGGAGCCAGTGAGCGAGGTGCGACCTTCTAGAGCTATGCAAGCCTTAGCTTTACAGCCTTCAAAGGGTGGGAAGATGTCCTTCCCTTCGTAGAGCTTGCATAAGCTCACCGAGAAGCTATTGGAAACACTAGGGAGTTACAGAGTGTAAATAAAAGTGCTTTTCGATGTGAATTAGTAGTGTAAATTACGCGTCTTTATGTTAAAAATAAAAAAAAAATAATATGTACATATTGTTAAGAAGATGAAGACGACGACGGGGCAGTGGCGCGCACAACCATCTCGCGCCAGGTCCCACGCGCCGGCTGGGCCACGATAAATCATTCCATCTTTTTTCTGTCATCACCTGTCCTGTCCTCTATGCCGCCGACAGCATCCCCCCAAACAATATATATATATATATATATATATATATATATATATATATATATATATATATATATATTCGAGGACAAAAAAACAAACAAAAAAAAACACGTCTCCAGGTGGGTTTGAACCCAGAGCTCCACGACCCTTGAATTTAGTTCCCTAAGACACCCTATTGTCTGGTACGGGGACCATTTAGGAACGGTCGGGTGTTTAAACGCTGTACTACTCCTTTTACAAAAAAAACAAAACAAAAAAGAACACAATTCAGGGGGAAAAATTAAGGAAAGGTGATGTACCATTATGTTCAGTGAAGTTTGTTGACAAGACTCGGGACTCAAACTGAGTGCCGTTATCCTTGGTGTTACCATATGAGTCTGTCTTGCTGCCTTCGCTGGGGTTTATCTAACAGAAGTATCTGTACGAAAAGTAGAAGAAACATATGAGCATAACACTCATTATTCATGAGAAAATTTGTCAACATCGAAAACAAACCATTGAGAAAAGTATGCCAGGAATTGTTCGGCCACGTTGGCCGAGTCACCTCTCGTGTGGTCGTGTTTCATTGCAACCTTAATTTTAGTGAATAGTTACAAGGCATATTACAAACAAAGTGCAATTTGGTTTTGTATGGAACTACAACACACAAAACGGCACTCTAATATAGTATGTGCAGACTTGTGCCTATCTTAAATACACTACTCAAGATACTGTACCTTAAATACTTTTTGGAGTACCTTGGTATCTTGGAAATACCTTTGATGGAGATTATTTAATACTCTATTTTAATTACAATTCCGATTATCTTGTACTCATTATCTTAAATACATTTTTGACATTCCGCCATTTTCCGAGTGTTTCGGTATGAAGTGGTGTGGGCGTGGCACGAGCAAACGTGAACATTCTTTCGAGCAACCGAATCCTGTTGCTAGCTCCGATTAGCTACAGTCACTTTAACTGAGCTCGTGCAAATATCGCTCTTTTGCCGACTGTAACTCATATTTCAGCCCAAAGTTCGTACAATGAAGGTTCTCCCCTCGCCTTCCCAAAGGCGCCTTTTGTTCCTATAAAGTCCCCCCCCCCCCCCCAAAAAAAAAAAAAAAAAAAAAGATCCTCAAACAAAAGGTGTGGTTTTACGGAAGTAAAGATGCCACCCTGAGGCGCAAGCAGACCGGAAAACGACCAACGAGAACAATGCAGACTTGAGTGTCAAGAAAATTACAAATAGAAGAAAATGGGAAGTGGACACACACGAAAAAGTAGACATTTTTATTTCGCTTTTTGTATATTTGATCCTGCTAAGGCAAAACGTCGAGGTTTTTTTTTTTTTTTTTTCTTTGTGTTGTCAGTCTGGCACTTATTGCTCTCGCGAACACTGTCCGTAAGCGAACGTTGATAAGCAGAGAACAGTGCAGAAAACGAACTAGGAGCTGGATGACCTCTCAAAATGCCAACAAAGTGTTCCCCGACGTTGAGTACTTTTCTGAACGCAACCTACTTGAAGAAGGTGCGACCACTGCCGTGGCTATTATGTGGGTTCTCTGTGTTATTCATTCACTCATATCCGTGTCCCGAGTTCGTTTATAGTGAACTCCCCGTATAGGAAATATGAATTGTAGTTAAACGATGCGCCTATGGTGCGCCGCAGGACGTGATATTCAGGGATGTCACTATTGGCGAAGCGCTCTGACCTGTTTGTCACCCCCACACCTCGGTGTTTTCCCAACACAAGGCCTGTGCACATGCCCACAGGCCTTGTGGGCATGTTCGTGTCATCTTTTTTAATAGAGCGCAAGGCACAGTAATGAAAAAAATACCAACAATTAGTGAAGTGACGTTAAGTACCGGGTCTCCCCCGAAAGCAGTCGTCAGAGGATGCGAACTTGACCCACTTGGGATTTTGTGCTGAGCTGGGCATTGTGCATGCTGCATTTTTCATGCAGGCCGGAGTGGTAACAAAAGAGCCCCTCCTCCCCTTCACCGGAGAACACGAACTCCAGCCGAACACTGACGCCGTGTTCGGCCGAGCGCTGAGGCATTGTATTTGTTGTCCCCGTCTATCTAGTTCTAAAGTTAACCGCTTTTGGCGCCACGGTCTGATCTCCTCCCCAATAGCTAAAGCGACCTCTTTCTTGTTGTCCCAGAAATGTTTTGTAACATCTATCAGTGATATTGCCACGCGCGTCGCCCAGCGAGCGCCTGGCCGAATGGTTACCGCGCTTGGCTCTCGCGCTTGGCTCATGCGCGGAGGCTCCAAGTTCGATACCAGAAAGCGGACTTCTCCTTTATTTATTCCTTCAACTTGACATTCTGTTAAGTTCGAGAACCTTGTCGTCTGATCGAGTTACGAATGTTCTACGCGCCGAACTTTCTACGCCGAATGTTCCAGAAACCCACGCGGGTACAAAAGGTGCTCCGAGTCGCGGTCCGGAGTCAATCTCACCCCAGCGGTCGATTTTGCTGTTTCGACGACATCGACGACATTGACGCCTGCGACGCTAGCCTTTCTCTATTTTGTTTTGGGAACAAGTTTGATCCCTTATACGTTTAGTTTCTTTAATTATTCGCTGCCTCACAATTTATCATTCGTGACAATATTTTGCTCTTTATTGTGGGACTGCATAAAATAGCCCTACGATACTTTTTGTTTCCCGTTTTGTGTTGTTGCGAGCTAATAAACCATTCTGGTAACCCAGATTTGCGTAGCTGCATAATTGTCGTTGTCAATGACGTCGATACAAATTATGCAGTGCGGAAGTATCTTCAAAAGTAACTGAAATACATTTCTAAGTATTTGTACTCTACTCAAGATACTTTACAGTGAAAGTAACTTGAGTATTATTTTAAATACTTTATGAAGCGGGTATTTAGTAACTTAAATACTTTTAGCGAGTATTTTGTCCAACACTGTGTTGAGGTACCTCTGAAGAAACTCCAGGGTGCATGGTGTCACCGCGGATACCTGATGTTGAACATGAAAAATGTGCACCAAGGAGTAAGAAAACAGTGACTTCCATTTTGTTTGTGCCAAGCACCAGCGATATGTCGACAAGCAGTGAAATGTGTAGAAAGTCGTCTAGAAGTGTGCAGCCAAGATGGAAAAGCGAGATGTAACGATCATCGGAATAAGATCACACCAAAAAGGTTCCATTGTAGTGAGACCATCGACAATCTAGGCACAGTAATCGGGAATCAACCGACGTACAGCCGCGCCTTACTTTGCGTTAAACATGGCCGACGGGGAGATAAGAAACGTGCACCGTTATCTTCACACCATTCGCTCTGCGCAGCCGATAGCTGGGCAGTTGGACGGCGTCACGAAAATGTTACTCGCTTATAGCGTTTCTCAACTTCGTTCGGCGCCAGTCGGCACCACAGATCAGTGGTCGGCACTCACGGTCTACCCGGGAGGAAAAAAGTACGAGCTCAGAGCCGATCGTCGATCGCGACTTTCGTAAAGAGAAGCTCCGGTAACACTTCGGCGACTCGTAAGTTTCAAACAACGACTCTTCGAACGCGTCGAACGGTTGCGGCGGCAAGCACGCCGGAAGCCAGGTGGCTGGAAGCTGTCTATCCAAAAGAGACACGGCGGCACGGTTTCTAAGTCAACCTAATTTCGCACATGAGATAACAAGATAGCGAAGGTAGCCAAGTGTGAACAATGACTGACGTTACGTTGGAGTACACGGAGTCGAAATGACGCCCGCAACAGAGGACAGCTAGAGGCTTACAGCAGGGACATGTGCGTTCAAATAAGCTGCGATTTCAAAACTTAATGTCTGCTTTCTGACCTTCGGTATTTGGTTTGATCCGTGCATACCAAACCACTCAACGCTGCAAGTAATAAAGTCGAGTATACGTACCTTTCGAAGCGATTGAAAGTGTGTTGCTTTCGCTTGGAGTCCACGAGCAAAGAGCGCGACGAACTGTCATCCGTCGGTCGCGCGACGGAAGACGCCCACTGCTCAGTGCGCATGTTCAGCCAGGCTCGGCGGCTCGGCGTCTCGGCTGGCTTGGCGCTCGGCTGGCTCGGCTATGGCGCAGGCTCGCTCCCTTCAAAGCTTGGGCTGGCGTGCGCGCGGCTTGACCGCTTGACGATGGAAACTTATCTTCTCATAAAACGAGACTGTAACGTATCGTTTGATGGTGCAAAAGCACGTAATTTTCACGTCGTTTTTTTACAGTGTGTGAATCTCGCAAAACAGGCGACAAAGAGTGGTGGGTAAAATGTGCTCGCATGTTGTGGATTTTGGGTACGGCGGAGAATTACCCAGAAAGGTAGGTCAATATCGATAAATCTGCGCGTAAGAAGCAGTTACATGCACGTGACTTGTCAAACCTATTCACCCTCATTATGTTATCGTGCTAACCGACATTGTCAAGTATCGCGTTCAATTTGGTTCCCAACACCGGTAACCTCGTATTGTGTATTGTGTTCGATGTTGTGTTCAACTTCGATAACTTTGTATTGTATAACGTGTTCAATGATGAATCCCCCCCCCCCCCCTCGGTAACTTCGTGTTGATATCGTATTCGATGTTGTGTCTCAGCAGCGATAGTTTCTAATTTTATTGTGATGTTGGGTTGCAATATCGAATTGTATCGCGGTACGTTGGGTTTATCGTTTGCGAATCAACGTTTGTTGCATTACAAGTACTGCAATAAACGTTTGTTGGAAAACGATCACTCCAAAATGCACGTCGTTATTGGACTTTTGCAAGAGGAAGTGCTTTCACAGACTTGATCATCTGGTTCCAAGCGCTAGCACGTAATTTATTTTGATGGTGAAAACTTCCACAGTTTTCTTTCCATCCTTGCGGGTTTCATACCTGCGTCTGCCTTTCGTCGGGTTCATCATGAATGTGGAGAACGCTGCGAATGTTCCATTTAGTGTAAACCTCGAAAGTTGGCGGTCATGCTGCACAGCTGCAATTAGAAATTTATCCCCCCCCCCCACCAAAAAAAAAAAGAAAAGATAAATGAAATAAAACGGACACATGCCCCGTTTACTAGCTGAGTTCAAAAGGCTGAGTCCACCAGACCTTTTTAGGAGACCGCAGACCGATAAATTTCGAAACATCCGCAATTGTTTCACAAATCACCTGTTCGAGGTGTTTGGGGAGAGAACGCGCGTGCACCAGGAGCGTTGGTTGACATGGGCCTCTCGTTTTAAAGTGCGACATGGCCTCTCGTCAATTGACGAAAGGCGAACATGTGTATTTATTGTGAAATCTCTAAAACATTTATTTTATAAAATTTGGATTCAACGTAATCCTAGAGACGTGTATGTATTTTTTTTCTATCTCCCATCTAGCTGTTTTCGAGAAAATTACGGCGTAAACATTTTTTATATGTAACCGAGTGAACAGAGTAACATGAAACTTTTCACAAATGTATTTTAGGTGGTGCATCAAACATCCTCGAAATCGGTAAATGTAAATGTCTGGTAAAAATTCACAAAATAATATTAAAAACCTTTTTTTTCTATGCGCAGTAGAAAAATGGAAGCAAACCGTAGGTTTGCCGCTGCTACCTACATGTGGCACCACATGATACAAAAACTTGAGATTCTTAGACATTAATACTCTAAAGCAGATTCAGAAGATCCGGGCCTCTGTGGCACCATACACGAGTAGCAGCGTCAAACCGACGGTTTGTTTCTGTTCTTCTCTCGCGCTCATGGAAAAAACAGGCTTTTTTTTTTCTTGAACTTTTTTCCAACCACCTTCACTAAACAAATTGTAGTATGATAAAGGCACCACATAAAGGCCCCCTTGTGAAAAATATCATGGCATCTCGTTCATTGGCTTAATGCGATTTGTTTACGACACCATGTAGAGTGAAATAGAACTCAGTTTGTGCTGTTTTGATTTCCATTTATCTTAAAAGGTGCTTTGATTGTAGTGTCGTTCATACGGTGAATTTGTGTTAAATAATGGGGTGAAAGCAAACCATTCATAAACAATTTGCGACCGCGCCGGCCGAGTACAAGCACATTACCTCAAGCATTTCTAGCACGCCTGGAACAGCTGCGTTACGGCGCCATCTTGTGGGACGGTGCGAATCTAAATCGTGAGCTCTGGGGACAGCGTTTGCCATAGGGGCGCTGCAGGTGACATGGTCGTATATATAAAGTTGGTCGTGCTGTGGATATGATTTCACTGTGGTCGACTCCACAGCTGCTGGATCTTCGTTCAAAACCCACGGCCGTGTTCGCGCGAAGGTAAGGCGTTCACATTTTGACCATTGAACCGGTTCATACGTGCTTCATAGGCATTAACATTTAATTACGTGCTTCATGGGCATGCATTTGAGCTAGCTTGAGGTCTTTGCGGTCTTTGCGGGCTCCCCGGCGCGATTCCGAAACTATACGAATTGTCAACCAAACGCCCCTCTTGGCAGATATCGAGCTTTCGGCGCGCACTCGGCGAGCCGATTCCCGACAGACTGGCCTATGAGCCTACACCGCACGATTGCCTCTCCGTCTTTTTCCAACTACACCGCCTACGCGCAGACACAGTAGTTCTCGCGAAATGCGAGCGATCTCTTTATGTGCGGCTTGTTGGCCTGGCTCCTGGAGCCGGCGGGGCGCTCGCCGAGCGAAACAGTCCGTTGGCTCCGTGTGAAAGTGACAGGACGCGTGACGAGTCGGATCCAGAGAAGTTTGATCCGTAGTCACTCGCAACACTCCAATGTCAATAGTTGCGTAAGCGTTGTCAGAGTCACAAAAACGATTGCGCCAGCAGTACTTGATAAATACGGTAGAAAGTTACGAGAATATTAGAGGGATGCGATGCTGTGAGAAGCCTAGAGTTACGAGCTGACATGGTGCCCTGGTGTCGACGTTCCAGCGAAACAGTCGAGATAGGTAAGAAGTGGCTCTCACTTGAGAGTATGCTTATTATTCCATGGAAAGTGTGCTATGAGCTTGCTCGTCATTAGAGGAGCGCGAAGTAGATGACGACTGGAGGAAGGGACAAAAGAGCAGGGAGCTCGAGATATCCCAATATACCGAAAGGTACACGATGGAGGCTCGTCTAGTGAAACTGGGCACCTGACAACAAATTTTGCCATCATTAAAGGGGGGGGGGGGGTATCAAAGAATTTCGCCACAAACTTATACTATAACACCGCCCACCGTCTAAAGGCAGTAGCTGGCCCCTTCGACACAGACGTGGTGTTCTCGTGCCCGCTGAAGTTGAGCGTAATGTGTCGTCAAGGGAACACAGCTACGCTAACCGAGACTAGTGTGCAAAGAAGCACTCTGAGCCTTCGTCCCCTGCGCGACCGGACGGGTCCAGCCTGCGTCCCTCTCGTGCGGAGTACATTATATCGGCCAAACGGGGCGCTCCATCAATGATCGTTTGCGCGAACACGAGAGGGAAGTCTCAAAGGGAGACGCAGCATCGCAGCATCCGATGACTGTACATTTAAGAGCGTGTTCGGCCTGCGCCACCGCCTTTTCGTTAGCCCGCCTTCTGGGAGACAACAGTGGACGGTACGGGCGCGAGGTTATAGACGCCTACGCCATAGAACAGGCGACTCAGGACTAGACATGTACAAGTTACTCAAAGAAAGTAATTAAGTTAAGTTACTGAGTATTGGCCTCAAAAGTAATTTGAGTAGAGTAGAAATTACTCAAATGGAAAGTAATTGAGTAAATTACTTACTACCGTAACAAAGTGGCGAATTACTTTTGAATTTACTTTTATATTTTTCATAGTAAAAAGAAAGAACAAATTTGTTTTATCCGTTAGCGCAATTCAGCGAGGCAAATATAAAGCAGCTTGTGTTTTCACATTAATGCTTTAATAGCTGGTTCTGCTTCTGTGTGATTAATTGTTTCGTACTTTTTATTTTCTTGTCAGTTATGCACTGCGGATGTACCATTTCTACTTGAGGTTTAGCACTGCCTGAGCTAGATTTTTCAGACAGTCTTTGCTTGTTTACAGTGCTGCGCGAAGTACATCTAAAAATCACTTCGCGTAAAACAGAAAGTCAGATGTCATCGACTTCAAGTATAGTAAGTACACTGGGGGCAACGTACGTGAAGTAATGTACTATAAATACAACATACTTTTAAAGTAAAGTACAAATACTTTTTAACACAATCTTTCATGAGGCCCTTAGTACCCTATTTTTACTTTAATTTAACTGGTATGGGTTGCTCCAGGGATACTCGGAGGAGCATCAGTTTGTTTCGGAAATTGCGGCGAATATTGGATAAAGTCAAGTCGCCACAGTGTTGTTGTTTTACTCTTGCTGACGAACTATTTAACACAATGCACTTATAAGGCACTTATTTGTATCGGTCTTACTGCCGCCATTACTTAACTCAGAGAAATGACCAGATGACGCCTCGAAAGACAATAGCCCGTGTTCACATGACGAAAAGCAATTTTTTCTTTCCCAATTTGTGGAATGTACTTCGGAGTCGGGAATTTTACTTTCTTCCAAAATTACCAGAAAACATACTTTAGTAAAATTCAAGTACATGCGCAGAAAATGTACTTCATGTAAAGATAAGTTTTCTATTCATACTTGAAATAGTACTTTAGGTACCATGTTTTTTAAAAAAACTTCCCAATTCAGCTTTTTTTTTTTTTTTTTTTTGTAAAAACGTTGGGGGTGTTATTAAGCTTCGCGAACGATCTTCGAATCTTGGAAAGCCTGTATATGCTGAGTTTTGGGAGGAAAAGCAACGCAAAGAGGTATTTGCGTTGCTCTTTAGCACGCGATCTTTGAAATACAGCACAAACTATGGGAGCACCAGCTGAGCTTCAGAGCGGGTGCTGCATTTTGTTGACTCCTTCGAGTGAGGCTGCTGTGTGTAGAGATCCTGTTGCGGGCGGCAGTTTCTACGTTGTGGAGAAGCGGGACAACCCCTTCCTTTAAATACGTGAAGTCTCCTTGAGCTTCGGGAAAGAAATAATGACAGTCTTCGGCGCCAATCCCTCAATTACTGGGCCTCACTAGCGGCGTGTCTGTCCGTTCCCCGTGCCTCGTAACAGTGTTGGTGCTGGGGGGGGGGGGGGGGGGGGGGGGCTTGTAAAATTTAGAGGCTTTCGGACCTTGCAAACCACCCCCCCCCCGTGCCCATACCACATGCTTCCCCCTCTTTGCAAATGTCAGACGATGTTCCAACACTTTATCTACTTTTGTGCAGGAATGTTTGTTGACCAGCAAACCTACCACTAAAAATTCAAAAGTTATTTGCGAATGAGTAGAAGTTACTCGGAAAAATTAATTAAAGTAAATAACTAATCACCGGAATGAAAATGTAATTGAAAATTACTAAAGTACTAGGAAAAGTAGTTAAACTACAGTAACTTGAGTAGAGTAGTTGAACTACGTACAAGTCTGCTCAGGACGTATCTTCGCCGTCCCTCTCATTATCGGAGAGGGAGGCAGCCTGCCTGAGGCCAGAGCGGACGGCCCTGGCAACAGGAAGAATGTTCGTTTATGATATGGTAATATTCGCCCCCCCTTCCGCCCCCCTCCCCCTGCCTTTTCCGTTTCCCGGCGCTTGTCGCGCTCTGTTCCGCCGCTGCGAGATGTCTCCTTGAATTCCGTTCTCCCCCCTCCCCACCCCCCCCCCCCCCCCTTCACACACACACACACTTTTCTTGGCCAAGAACGTGGTTTCGACTTTCTGCATTCCTCTCCCCCGTTTATATCCTTTCCGCATCCTGGCCGCAAATTCGGAGGTCTGCTGCTTGTGTGAAATAAATACAGATGTGCTGAAAGTCGGAAGATGTGCTGTCTGTGTTCTGTCCTTTATCTGTACCTCTCGTAAAAATATGTATGCAATACTGAGACGCTTCTTTAAAGACGAATTTCTAGTTCATGTTATTTTGGGGGTTAATATATTTAACCATGTCTTCCTGATATGAATGTACCATGTATGTCCTCACCATTCATAATGACTAAATGACAATATTGAATGCCATCACGTACGGCTTCGCATAAAAAAAGCAAAACAAAAAAACTTCATTTTTATTTTATTTTAAAGATTCCATTATACTATCTTATTCTCACAGTTTAAATTTTGGTTTTCTATTATTTTTTATATACAAGTTGTTTCCTACAGCCTCTTCATCCTTTTTATTGAGGCTTCAACTGGAGTCATTGTAATACTGAGGGGCGTTCATAAAGTTCGTATTATTGGCACAAACAATTAAAGGAAACGGAACAAAACAGGTATCAACATGAGCGCGCGTCCCTCTAGTTTCCGCACAGTATAAACATCGCATGCTATAGTAGCTCGGAACGCCGCTAGGGAGACGAATAAAAAATGGCACCGCCCGTCGGTGCCAAGCACATGCAGTGATCCGTTCTTTTCATTTGAAGGGAAGCAATGCCAAGGATATTTATTCCAATCTAGGAGCGTTGTTCGGGGACAACGTCCCAGTTTCCGACACTTTTGGTTAAAGGGCAACTCCGGTCCATAGTTTCGATTTTGGGATTATGACTGTTTTTAGCGCAGCCAGCGTCCCTGAATTGCAAGGTGTAATTTTTTTCTCGTTATCGTGCGTAGTTTTAAAGATATCGACGCCTCAAAGTTCTGTTTGGGGCGCGGCATACAAAACCGGAACTAGCCGCTCGGGGCCCCGGCAACACTGGAAATCGTGGACGTGACGTCAACATCGTTCTCGTTCAACGAGTACGCAGGCCAAGCGGCAGTTACCTCTGTTGCGCTAGCCGTCTAAAGATAGAAGCTAAGCTGATTTTGTTTTAATTCTGTATACGTGGTAGTTAACCAGCATATGTAGCAAGAGTTAGTGCGTGTACCCAAAAGCTAGCGACTGGGAAACCCGTCAACTCGTTCGGTGCCGCACACGGCGGCTGCCGCTGTGCGTGCACTATGCCGTACTCGCCGCTTGTATACACCTTTTTCGTTTAGCCTCGGACCCAGCCACGTTGTCCCCATATCCGGTATGCGTTCCGAAAAAAAAAAAAAAAAGCAAGAGGTTACAACACCGAACAAGTACAAAAGTATAAAAGAGTCATAACAAGAACGACTTACGGTTGCAATTAACACGTTCTACTGAAAAAACAGTTAGGGCGCAGGCGAGCTGGTGTAGATTTACCATTTTGTTAGACCACCTGAGACTGGGTGGAAAGAAACACGACGACGTCTCGTTCTCGTTCTACTGTCGAGGCGAGAAGAAAGCGATGTTTTCACGCGTACCGGAAGTGCCAGAATTGAAGATGGCGGCGTCCACGTGGATAAGGTGTATACACAAAACCTAGCGACTGAAAAACGAGTGAACTCGTTCAGTGCCGTACTCAGCGGCTGTCGCCGTGTGTGCTGTCTCCCGTACTCGTCGCTAGGCCTAAATTGTCATCGGGGCTCCGTGGATGGAGCGGCGTTTCTCCACGCTGCGCTGCCAGTGACGTATACAGTACAGGGGGCCTTCTCGCTTTCGCGCTGCGGGTCAGTCCCAGACAAGAAGCTTTGAAGCTCTCCGGCGCGGGCCGCGGCGCCCGAACAGACGTGTGCTGGGCTGTACACGTCTGTTTTTTCGTTCTTTTTTTTTTTTTTTCAGGCGCGTAAAATTCGAATTTGTAAGCTACGACAGTAATTTACCAAATAAGTGAGTCTAGGTGGTGAATCTAATTTGTAAAATAAAAAAAAAATAAAAAAAAAACTTGCCGCACTAAAAGAAAAAGAAAAAAGAAAGTTCATTAGGCAGACTTTTTCTTCTCGAAGCTAGTAAAAGTTTTTGTGGGTGATAGAGGAAAACAGAGAACGTTAGCAAGGTGAGAGGAACACTTTCTTTCCCTTCCACCTTCCCATCCCCACCCACAACAATATTTTATTAGAATACATGGGATTTTAAAAGTTTTCCTTCGTAACTTTTGACTAAGGCAAGTGTTTTTGTTTTTTGGAGGCATTTTTAAATATTATATTTACCTCCAGCCGAACTTGGGTAAATTAGTGTTGTAACTTACAAATCCAAACTTTCGCGATTTTTTTAAGTCTTTTATGGTATCCACCAGCGCAATGTTAATTAATACTGCTGCGTAACGGGTTCCAACGATTGGGAGGCGAATGTTTATATCGCAGGATCGAGCTTCACGCGCCGGCTGTTCGCTAGTAGTCGTTACGGACCTGTGTACTACGTACGATATTGCGTAGTAAACAAGCAGTGACGCAAGGCAGAACATTCTGTTTTCCTTTTCATTATAAACTTCAGTGATTGCAGCTAGTTAGTGGTTGTATTCTACATGCCCACCCTTCCCCGTTCAACGAACATTCAATGGAGCGTGAATGCACCCTTGAATGTCCGAGGCTTTCCAAAGTCCACTCGTCGAACTGCGTTCACCCACACCTCCAATTTCCGATCCGTTGGAAACTTATGAAAAAGCACCTCCGGGTTGTGCAGCGGGTTCGAGCAGCCCACAGCGCTACAAGTTGTACTCGGCATCTTCCAAGGAACAGCTGGGCAGTCTTGGGCGCACCGAGTTGCTCGCTAAAACGAGACTTGGAGTCCTCACAAACAAATAAACAAAACGCTATACCGAAGCTACACGGGCTGCAGATAAAAGCAACGGCTAAACATGCCAATCACAAGCCGAAGTAGCGGTGGTAGCGGCACAAAGAAGCGCGCGCAACGGGTGCGTCCGTCCGGACCGGAGGTGAAAAAGAGAACGATACTAACGTCCCGGCCCAATGTTGCTTTAGCGATCGGCAACCCGCTGGCCGCCCGCTAAGGAGCAGCGGCTCGCGGCGGGTCGCATTTTTACTATCGGCATAAGTTGAGAATGCGGCGTCGCCCGGACGTAATTTTTTGGCTGGGGTCGTATTTTGTGCCACTACAGGGATACCACTAATTTATTTCATTTTGAGTTTTGACCGGAGTTGCCCTTTAAATGGCACAGACGCTTCTAGTGTAGCCAAATATGAGGAAAACATTTCAAGGACGGCGACCAAGTGATTGCTGAAGTGGAGCGATTCCTGAACACTCAAAACGAGGAGTTCTATAACAATGGCCTCCGGCATGTGGTGCGTCGCTGAAAAAAGTGGGTAACCTTTGGTGGCGAACATGTAGAGAAAGCCTCAACTCCTACTCGAGTTTGATTGCTGAATCTCTATTCCTTCGTGACAAAAATACGTACTTTATGAACGCCCCTCGTAGATATGTCAAAAGATATATTCTTTACTCAAGTCACCGCGGGCGCTCTCCATCCGGTCGAGACGTTTGCTCATTGAAATGAGCCCCTCGCGATATCCATGCCGGATATAAGAAAAGCAAACCCCCTTCGCTGACTCACTTCACTGCCCCTCAAGTTACTATCTGGATCCCGACGGAAACGTCTCGTTTTATTCTTGCCGTGTTTGGTGACGCTCGTCCCTGGAAACGACCAGTCGTAACAACGTGTTCCGGCGCGTTCGTGAAGGCGGACTAGGATTGTCTTATTTATTTTTGCGCCAAAATGTAATTGTTTTATTTATCTTCGGGACGTCAGTGACACGTTTGCACGTACTGTGTGCCAAGTGAAGCTGGATAACGCCCTGCCTGAGTGTCTAGTTTCTTCAGCAAGTGTGCCAGGAGGTATTTATGGACACCTCGAAGAAGTGGTGCCGTCATGTTGATTATTGAAAACCCGGTTCTCTTTTGAATATTTTACCGTGGTTTCGTCTAAAAACCTCTATAGCAATATTTGCGATGTTGTTTTTCTCGTTCCTTTGTATAGATCATTGTATATTGCAGGCTCAGGGCAAGACGTTTTATAACGCGTTAAAAGAATTAGAATTCTACCTGGTGTGAAGCCTTTTTTTTAATTGCGCACTAGAACTTTAACCGTAACGACGTAGATGGGAAAGAAGGAAATGTTCGTTTCGTTGGGTGAGCGCTTTTTTTCTATGTCAGAAGCCAGAAACAATTGAGCACGTATTTCTGGAATGTTGGGAGGTCATTTTCTTTTGGGATATACTCCAACGCATCCCAAAAATGAACCTACCATTAGGCATGCACTTAATCAGGTATTTTCCCGACGAAAATGATGGCGGCGCACCTTTTGATATGATCATGTTATTTCCTGTTACTGGGCCTGAATACTAATTGGAGGTCATGGATGGCTACATACACACCACGCTGACATAGATGCGCGGGAGGCTCGGGAACATTTTCGCGATCGTATAGCTTGCATCGTTGAAATGTGCCTGAGTGGATTCCGCGTGTTGAACCTCTATTGACATTGAAAACATTTTGATCTCGCCACCAGGCCAAAGGTGGACAGGACCTTTTACATTGTTCATTTCTTTGCAAATATGACCTTTCACCCCTCTGTCTATTGTACACTGGCGTAAAAAATAGCGGCAACGAAGAAAGAAGAAAGGAAACGTCTTGTTGGAAAGACGCTCGCTTAATAATCCAAAAAGCCTTGGTTTGATTCCCACCACTCGTAGAAACTGCACTAAGGAAATGAGATTGGTATAATAATTAATAAGAACAAGTTGATACACAAATAAAACATTCATACATTTCACTCAGTCTGACAAAAGCACACGCATGCTTGTGAGTGAGTACACACTCCAGCATAAATTTAACAAGTTGAAAGTATTAACCTTATACAAAACAATGAGAGATGACGATAACTTTTTGCGAACCTAAGGTTCAAAATCAAACCAACGGTTTTTCAAAAGGTTCCTAAAGTTTTGAAACGTCGAACCTGTTACATAAAACATTCGACAATTTTTGAACTTCCGAATTTTGGGCGCTGAGGAATTCGATTGTTTCCGAACTTCAGATTTTTCACGGTAAGAAATTCAACATTTTCGGGTTTATTACGCTAAGAAATCGACGATTTTCACACTTTCGAACCCGCTGAGTTTACAGGTTCGACGAACTTCGACCTTCTGAAGAACACTTCGACAAAGTTCGAACCAAGTTCACCCCCTTAGGTTCCAGGCAACAAATATAAATAAAACAATTCAATGTGTGAAGTATAGTTTAAATTGCATTCAGGGTCTTACCGTTAGCTGATCGTGAAACCAACGATGCGCTTGTAATGCGCCGAATGATCGCTTTGGGGTGGCCTTGGCCTCGTACCTCAAACCTTTTTCTTTAGACTTCCGCACAGAGCCTCCACCGCGCACAACTCCGTAAGTTGCCCCCCGGCAACCTGTAGGCCAACAGATCCCTTATCTGGAGGCTTAAAATTCAACCGAGGCGCTTCGCTGGGGGCGCCCTTCATAGAATTAGCTGTTTTTGAACGCAAGTCCCTCGATTTGCTCGCGTCAAGGAAAGGCGCGTGCGGAGATCTTCGCCGATGCGCTACAGCGAACGCTGAATAGGTGTTTACTTCATTATCATTAGTAACCGGCTGCATTCTAGCTAGAGCGGTCAATTTCTCCACTCATCGAAGAAGAAACGTTCCAGGCAGCGGCAATATGGTTGGCCCAATAACAAGCGGTCGTGACCTGATCAGCTGTAGTAGGCTGGGTGGTCCCCTAATTTAGTCTGGCTGCATTCTCCTCAACCTTGACTTGTGTCGTGTGCTCCGCATGTGTTCAGTCCACGCGTCATCCCGCCGAAAATCAGCACCCAGAGCAACTAAATGTTTTCGGGAAGCCTGGATGCATGCCTTTATGTTAATGCGTTGTCCCGCATATTTAGTTGTTGCATGCCGGCATTGCATTTAGGCGACGTTTGATCGGATTGCCAGTAGTTTGCAAATAATTAGGAAGTACGTCCAACTGACCGTCGCAGCGCTTTTCGATGAACCGTTGAATCAGTTCAGCGGATGTTTTATAAGCCGCGACAAATGACGAGTAATACAGGTATTACCGTCATTACCACAGCACTGAGAAGGAAGGGTATATTTACGGCGTAAGAAAACTGGGCAGTGTTTTCTGGAAAATTTGAGCACATCTCGCGATTTGTTTTAGATGAATTCATGAAAACTTAGTTTTAAACCGCATAATTTAATTTTCATCTGTGAAATTCAGACTTGGAACTTAAAATCGAAACTTTCGACTTTTCCAAACTTGTACCTTGAACAAATTCAAAATATTCGATTTTTCGAACTGCAATGTTGAATAAACTCGGAATGTTAGAAGTTTTTCGAACTATCTCTAAAACATTCTATACCTTCTAACTCGAACTTTGAGAAACCTTAATAATTTCGAATAATTCGAATTCGAACCTCAGCGGGGTTCTAAAGTTGCGACCTTTTAAAAGGAACCTTAGCGAGAATCGAACATTTCGAAACCTTTTGAGCTCTAACTTTGGAAAGTTCGCGGCATCCCCCAAAACAATGGATACCAATGATAAGAGTCCTAGTTATGTAGGACTCAAAAGAAAGTGGAATGAAAACGAGCATAAACTCGTAGACAAGCAGAAACTTTATGCCAGTAAGCATTAAACGAAATTATATATTTTTACACAATATTAATTCAGACAGATTTCGAAAAACCACGAAGAACACAGAACAGTCAACCCTAACGTTTAAAAGCATGCGAATACGTGTTTTTAAGAGCGAGTTTTGCTTGCAATAAATCGACACCATATCAAGCCGTTCTAAACTTTTCCTATTATAAACACGCTGGCGGCCTATATATTCAACGCATTCTCTGCCAGAGCGCGCTCCGAGGAGTTGTATTAAGTAAAACAGATTGGTAATCGATAGGTGTCATTTTATAGAAGTCTAAAATTGTTAAAAAAGAACAACAAAAAATTGGTTTAAAGGAACTCGTAATTGAAATATCTATAATTTTTCTTCACAATTTTTCGCTTTAAGGGATGTCGACATTCACGTTCAAAAATAACCTTGCATATTATTTTGTCCTCCGTCACTCCACTTCCTAAAGACGAGAAAATATCTTAAAAATCATTTTGTCGTCACCAGTCCGAATAATTTTGTTTCCTTATTTTGACGTCTCGAACTTAGAACTTTGGAGCTTCGGTGCTCGGACTGGAAAGTGATTAAAATTTCGGTCAGACAAATATTGCCACGGATGAAGGCGACGAGTCGTTGCATAAAAACCGAAGTAAACGTTCAACGGGGCGAAATTCAGCCCAAAATGAAAGAACAACAAAAAGAGATAGGATGAAGATGACTACAGAGCATCGCGGGCGTCGGAGTCTGCGGAAATGCAGAGTCGAGCATGGCGAAAGAGCGCGTCGTCTTCGGGAAATTCTGAGTCAGCTGCAGAAAAGTCACGGTCAGCTCCTTATCTTCTACAGTCGCTATCTGGAATATTAGGCCTAGAATGTCCGGGAGTGGGCAAGGGCGAGACTGACTAGACAAGGTCATTCTGACCTCCTTATATTCTACACTCGGTGTTTTGGGATTTCCCTTGCTGCTAGCCGTCTCGGGGAATGACAGAGCGCACCGGTTCAACAACATGGAGGCATTTAATGACCGTTATCACCCGCGCCGCGATTCCAAAAGCCCCCGCGTATACGCTGCGACGGCCTTTTTTATAATCGGCGGAGCGCCCCTCGCGTTGCATATGACCACTGACGACTTGTCGGAGGGGCAACATGGGCTTTGTATCCCCAGGTTGCCCACAGGGTAAGGGTAAGGCGAATCTTCTGGATGTACGGAGAACTAAGCTTACATTCCATCTCGGTCATGCACGCGGCCTTACTCTCCCTTTTAAAAGTGCCTCGTCTCGATGCAACCTTAAATAAGTTAAGACATAGCTATCAACCAAATAACAGCAAACCGTAAAACGCGGGGTCGTCTGAACCATAAATAGTCCTCAGACCTACATTGTTAGTTCAAGCGCCACAGTTCAAGCGCCACAGTTCAAGCGCCACAGTTCAAGCGCCACAGTCTTCATCACACAATGCAAGAACGTTGACAACCTTAACAGGTAGACGCGATAAGGCAACATCCATCTACCTTCAAACTTGAACAAAAGGATCTCTTCCCCTACTATTCTAAACACAGTTCATACTTCTGATTCATAAACACGCCCTCTCCACTTAAAAACACACACACAAACTCACACACACACTGAAATGGTAATTAGGCCAATACACGTAGAGAACCACACAAAGCAAAAATGTTTTACAGGTTTTTGGAAAATCACAAGCAGGGCCCACTTCAAACAACCTAAATAACAAAAAAAAATTACATTTGTAGAAAGTTTTTGAATCGGTTGCAAACTGTACTGAAGCCTTACGTATGCAATGGCCTAGAGACTTTATCCGCACGGTCTCCCTTACTACTCTCTTTACATCGTTCCTCTCTTTGTGTATTATTTCCGTCTCCGACCAGAGCGCCGTGCAGTTGTTACATGCATCAATATGTTTTGCTATTTCCGAGTTTTGTGCATTGTTCTTTACATTTATTTTATGTTCGTTTAATCTGTCAACTATGCAGCGTGACATCTGTCCTACATACTTAAATCCCCACTCCAATGGTATCTCATACACAACACCAGTCTCGCAACACACCGATTTTTCCCGATGAGCCTTTTTTCACTCACTCACACCTGTTTCAAATGGCGTCAGTTTACTTAATCTAAAATCTGAACAAAAGACCGTGTCTACTGCAAAATGCCTCGCACATGCCTTGAGGTTCTGAGGGATGTCATGAAAATATGGTATTACAGCAAAGCGGATCCGTGATTTCTGTTCGGTTTCTCTCCTGCCTTTAATAAACAATTCTAATTGCCGTTTTATAAAACTATCATCATAACCTACACCTATCAACCCTTTCCACTGCCTTTCTACTCACTCAGTGATATGATGGACAGATGACCTTTCTAACGCGTTCCTGACCAATGATTTTACAATCCCCGCCTTTACGGTCTTCGAATGACAACTCATTCTTGGCAAAACCGGTTTTAAATTTTCTTTGCCATATCCCAACATAACTCGCGAATTACGTGAATACGTAAATCGAGAAACTGCAGAACAGTCATCATCCGGTTTTTCCACTGTAAACTTAAATTCTGGAGACGTTGACCTTACACACCTTCTATCGTTTCTGTTAGACCTTCCGTAAACGTGCATATAAAGATGTCATCTACATATCTTCTCACTATTGCCATACCCGGGGACAATCCCTGTAGATTATCGTGCACTGCACGATTCAAAGAGTTTAAGTAAACTTCTGCTAAAATCGGTGCGACTGATGACCTTATACAAACACCTTCTTTTTGTATATACTTTCTTCCTTCGTACTCCACTACCGTTGACTTCAGATAAAACTCCAAAATTGTTAAGAAACTTTCAACTGATATACCTGAGCCCGATTGAAACTTAACGAGATTCAGCTCCAATGCCTGCCTCACTCTCTGCATTAACCGGGTATTTTCTAGGGAATAATACAAGTCCTTAATGTCCATCGATAACACTGAACACCGCCTCCCATGATGAGCCTCCAAACTCTCAATCACTTCATTTGAATTTCTAAGTGATAATGAATTTTCTAAGCATGCATGACCCAGCCCCTTTTGTAGAAACTTTGATACCACTTTCTGCCATGTCCCACTCTCATTGATGACCGCACGAAGGGGCATTTCATGCTTATGGTCGTTTAGAAAAAAAGCTTGATGCCCAATGTTGAATTCACTTGCGCTTGTGATACATTTTGATACCTCCTTCAATCCATCCTCATTCAGTACTGCACAAATGTTTCTTTTCAACTTTCCAATGTTCCCTACCCATTCCGAAAACAAGGTATCCAAAGCCGTTTCTGTTTTTTTCTTAAATACTGGCATAGGTAAGACTGCAAACCGTCCGGACTTATCTGTTTCTAACAACTTTTAGGACTTCGTTTGCAACTCCCTCTTAACCGCATTGACTTCTCTGAAATTTCTTTTGTCCTTTGGGTACGTTACATCCATTACTTTTTCCATCCTACTGATTGCATGATCTATAAAACCGACCTTTTCTCCTAGGTTAACCATTCTGGCTACAGTATGAATGGAAGACAACACGTCAATCCTCGAAGGCTCCAAATTCAAACAACACTTCGGTCCCTTAGTTAAAACTTCCTCCGTCCTAGGTGATAATGCTTCGCCGCATGGATTGACAACAGGCTGCCGGGGCTCACACCATACAACAGATCGAAACCACGATTTCGGACTCCCATTAACATGAGACTTCAACTCTTTGATACTCTCTAGGACATGCCTTCGCTTCACATTCCATAATCGGTGAAACAGAGTTCTTCTGGTGCCGTTCCATTGATGGTACTCACGGTAGTGCTTGAAATTTTCTCCCAGGAGAAGCATCCAAAGTCTGTCACACGCACCTCGGATGTTCTGGATCCTCCTGGTGGCTCCGTTCCGGTAGGCCTTGATCTCTTTCTTTGCGTACCACGGAATACTCGACGAGGACAGATGTTTGAAGTGCTCCGGATCCACGAAGTTCTTTCGAAGACAGATGCCGAAGAAAGCCACATCCGCTTCTAAGTCTGCCAGTCGACGTCCCAGTTTATCCAAAACCGCGAAGGCTTAGAAAATTAGCGTGTTTGCCGGCGGTGACAACGTTGGAACACAAGAAAAGGGGACCAGGCCTGCCTCTGGGACGATCATAGAAAAAATCGTAAGGGTGCAGGCGAGCTGGTGAACGTACAGAGGCACAGACAACCGGACACTCCGACTGAACTGCTCGAGTGACCCACTCGTTTTATATGGCAGACTTTTTGTTTTACACAAAAGGACTGTGACCCCCACCACATTTTACATAAATGAAACGATACTACTCAAATATTACTTCTATAATACAGTGATGCAAAGTTGATTTGGGAAGTTACACATACCTCTTAGTCTAGATCCTTTCAAAAAAGTCACTATGTAATTTCTAAAAAAAATAATGTTTCGAGCTAGACAAAATGTAGCAAAAGTCGATTTCGTTTTCTGAAATTCGAGTGCTCAAGGGTAGAACGCGCTATCTATGAGAGTGCTTGCTTCTGACAAATCATAATGGCGATTAAGGCATTAATCGATCAATCCGTACGTTAATCGACCAGTTGTCCAGCCCTAGTTTTAACGTGAAACATTCTTTAACTAGGTGTTCGGAATTTTGTGAAGTACACATAAAAGTGAATGCTGGATAAAAACGCGGCCGCGAGGCTTGACACACTATCATCGTCATCGGGTGGGACAGGAGAATTGAGCTGCTCGACGCTATTGGTTAACGGGGAGGTCATCTGACCAAAGGTGCAGGCGAGGAGGAGCTCGACCACCTGTGCGCACTGAGGGAGAGGACTTCGAGAGTATGAAAGGTTTTCCAAGATCGAGAGGCTCATCAGCCCGATTGGCGCAAGTATCGCTTCATTCTAGGAACATCAATCAAGTGCACATATGCCACGCGTTAATGGAAAGCTGAAACACCCAAAAAATTGGATAGAGGTTGATTCTAGCGTAGCTCTATCCCCTGAATCTGAATATCACGCTCGTTTTCCTCAAAATTTTAACAAAACACGAGAAAACACGAAATACCTCCGACCAGTCGTTAGTTCATAGGAGGATCTTCCGGCCGCCAAGTGCATGTCGCTCGAGGGCCGGGCGTGCAATTGCAGGCTTGCCACGTCTATTTCCCCGCAGTGGAACCAGTCGTGACGTCTCTTTCTGCCCTTTTAACGAATAGCAAGTGTACAGTGGTCACCAAACTTATACGGAACACTCGAATTGTGAGCTATCTCATGAAAGAGCTATCTTGTCACGCTTGATCAAGTTTTATATCCTGCTCACGACGAGAGGCTGTTTCAATCTTGTTCTGAGCAGCCACAAAACTTGACCAAGCCCACCAGGATAGTGCACCCATGTAATAATGCACAGTTTCCATGTTTTTTACAAGTTTGATGACCACTGTACACTTGTATAGCTTTCATAGGTGCTGAAGACGCCCGAGAGTTGAGATTCCGAAAGCTCCTTTTGTGACGTCACGCTCCGGGAAGGTGGGCCTTCAGCGGTACTTTGAAAATGATTTTTACAACCTCCATTCACCAAATTAAAAAAAAAAAAACAATTACTTTGATAGTCGAGATCGCGGAGGTCAAACGAAGACGATTTAAGGGTGTTTCCTTAAATGCAAAACAGCTTCATCTTCGCACTAAATTTTCTGATTAAGAGCGCCGTGAACTTAGCCATCTCTTGTCTGAAAACGCAGATCTTCGCTAAATATCTGCGATGCAAGCGTTTGTATAGCCTGAACGTAGCAAGTGTTCAAAATAAATAGAGTGATGGAAGCGGCATTTGACCTTTTGTAGCAGGCTCTCTAGCAGGTAAATATTTATTTGGAGCAGCCACTGACGCTTTTGGAGTAGGGTTGGGCAGAGATACACTAAATTGCATATGGTACTGAAATACATCCATACAAATGTATTGCGATGCGCATCAGATATACATTTGAGATATAGAGAAGTATTTGGAAATGTAAATACACGAATAATTTGCGAGTACTCGACGATCACGGGTTCATATTAAAACGAACGAAGACGGCTTTTCCAGTACGAAAGTTGTAAACCATGCAAATATTTTTTTTTAGTTTCAATCTATTTTAACGCCTCGTTACAAATGGGTAATAGCTGGGCTGCGTACAGGGTTTCTACTCCTAAGGGGGGAAATGAGTCCTCCAGTGAAAACAAAAACTCACACTAACCGTGAGGTAAATATTGAAGTTGAACTTGGACGTTCTCGAGCCTGAAAGTATTTTCGTATAGAATTGCAATTTTCCTTTTAACATAAAGCTGTGGAAACTAAGCGAGAGGATGTATGACTGGTACAACGACCGCGTAGCTTCCACTGCATTGTCAGCTTAAAGGTGAACGCTGTCTAGTTCCATGTCGGTGACTTTTGTGGAGTCACTTCAAGACGTCGACTTGGAATGAAATTATGTTTTTTTATTACATATTCTGAAGAAAGAAACTTTACGATCTCCGTAGTAAAATGTGTTGGGAGCTCAATGAACAGATGTAAAGCTCGAACCCACTGTGCCTTCAATGTTTTGATTCTACAAAAATAGTTGCTCAACAGAACCATCACGGAAGATATATGAGCCAGTCACCAATGTCGAGGCCATAAAGTTCAAAGCAAACCTTGGTCAGCTTGATAACAAAGCCTCAATGTCACATTTACTCTACATTCTCCCCCTCTGTTGAAATAAAAAAGCAAGGACACAGTCCCTTGAGCTTTCGCTTGTGGGTCACTGTTTTGTCGGACATTGTAACGAGATACATTGGCCCGGGATTGTATCGCGATACAAGGAATGCACCAACAATGTATTCGGATACTGAAATACAAATACTGATTGAAAATGTGTATCGCAATACAAAAATATAAAACAAATTATTTTTGAAATACTATCGCGATACTTTGGTATCGCGATACTGCCCAAACGTGTTTTGGAGCAGATGGCAACATCTGTTATCACATCAATTCAGAACGAAAAAGTGATTGCATCGATGGGTGAGTTCATTTATGACAATGATCAAAGGTTCCTCTTTGATACTCGAGCATATTACGTAATACCGTTTGTGATAAGAATAGATGGGAGTAAAAGGAACACAGTGTTCTTAAATAAGGCTCTTGTCAGGGTGGGTTATTTACCATGGTTATTAAAAATGGTTGAAAAGTATATCATAGCACAGCCCTTCGCGGGGATAAATTCACTCTCCCCTCTTCATTTTTGCTAGTTTTTGTAGCCTGTGCATATAATTTCTGTAAAATACTAGCAAGAACCACCATATCCGGTAACCCATGTACCAATAAAAATGCGCACCGTAAGTTTAACAAACCTACGAAACTCAAGATTCTAATATCATAAACTCCGAAAACAACCAGCTAAAATAATATTAGAGCGTATACTTGTGCTTTAAAAGGGGCACTGCTTTTTTTCGGCGTAGAAACCAGAGTTACGTCAAAGTTCGCTGCTCTTTGATCGACAGCTGCACGGGACCTACCGTGACTGCCGTATTTATTCAAGTATATATATACATACCCCTGTTTTTTTCTCTTTCTGTGCTCAGTTTTTGTGTTTTTTTTTTAAATTAAAGATTAAGTTACCATTAGGAAAATTTGGAAGACCTGTAATAATCCTCATCATAATTTGCGTGCCTATCGTGCTAAGCCAGGCGCTCTGACAGGTCAGTCGCTGCTCGTAGCACTCTGGTGCAAAGCGGTGAATCTCGACAGGCGCACGCAGGTGAAATGCGGTCAAGCTTAACGTGTTCGGCGCAGGTGCCACGGTACTCTACAGCCATGGTACGGAGGCATGTGACAGACATGATAAGTGATCTTATCAGGAGTACTAGACCCTTGTTCTGCTTTATCATAGTAGCTGCAATCGGCATATCCTACTATTTTGAAAAGTTTTCTCAGGACTCTTATACCCGTGCCACACGGGCAACTCGAATGTCATTTACAACGAATGGCATTTGTGTGCTGGGCGAATCAGCTCGCAATCTGTCGCACGTGGAATGCGCCACGCCCGGAGTTTCGCGCGCTGATTGGCCGTCCGCTCAAATGTCATTCGTTGTAAATGGCATTCGAGTTGCCCATGTGGCACGGGTATTAGTTCCTCACAAAGACATCGTCGTTGTAAGGAACTAAGAGTCGTCACAAAGAGAAAAACTAACATGGGAAACAGAAGAAAACAATATAGCGTCGCGGGCGTCAATGGCGGTGTAACAGGAGGATCCGTACGCTGGGGCGAGACTGACTCCGCTCGCCATGCGGAGTCCCTTACGTATCCTCGTGGGTTTCTGGAACATTCGGCGTATAACTTTGGGCGCGTAGAACATTCGGAACTCGATCAGCCGAGAATGTTCTCGAACTTACGAGAACGCCAAGTTGAAAGAACAAATAGAAGGACTTGCCGCCGATTGGAGGCGAACCTAGACTTTTCGCGTGACAGTCAAGCGCGCTAACCCTTCGGCCACGCACGCGCTCGCTCGGCGACGCGCGTGGCACTATGACCTAAGATGGGTGCAAGCAATGATGAGAGCACACTGGGCATCGCCTTAGCATTCAATGCCACGCACACTCCGCACTGAGCAACAAAGATGGAATTTTCCCATACATTTGCCATCAGAGTTCGGGAAGCTTCTATTCAAACGGGTTAGTGAGGGGCCCCATTATGCTTCCTAGCCAGCATCATACAACCACAAGAGCAAGTACACTAACGGGTTGTGGGGACATTTCCTCAGCAAACCACTTTCGATCCATTTTTTGCCAGCACGATACAGTGTCAACCAGTTCTCTTAAAACTGACGCAAAGTCAAAGCACGCCTCCACCCCCCTCACCCCCTACCCCCGCTCCCCACTCCGTCAATCAAGACGGGCTCACTCAGTCTTGTGTTGAAATTACTTCAAGTTCTTGATTTTATTCTGCTTGCTTCCACCTTTCACTTTTCAGAGTACTGTAGGCCACTTTTGGCCAGCCTTCGAGCCAATTTCACGAAATATTTATAACTGGTATTTGTTTGTTCTCCAATGCCTTACTTCCGAACATATTAAGTCAATCGATCTGCTAGCTCTTACAACGACAAGTTATTCCACACGGTTTCATGCACTGCTTAATTTCTGCAGCATCCAAAATGTTAGCACAATTTCTTTGCAAGAACTTCACGCAGTGAGGCAGATCCTGTTTTTCCGCCCGTTTTAAATTTTTGTCGGCTTGAAAACTAAAAAGTAAAGGAGCTTCGATAAGTAAATTTGTATGACTGAATTTTGAAATCGAAAAGAGTGTTCGACTAATACTTCGTGAAGGAAAAATGCCTTTCCTTTTACTAAACTAATAATGATCTTTCTTTCTTAGGTCTTTTGGCAGCCTCGCCAGCGTCTTGTCAACACTCCTAACCAAAGAAAACGTCTATCGCAGGTTGGTAAACTCTTTTATTTTTTTTTTCCATTTTGACTGAATTCATGCTGTCGCTGGTGCCGCTGCCACTGAGACTGCGGTAAGAGTCCTGTGAGGCGCTTCCTCCCATTATGCGAACGATGTCAAACACCTGTTTATCCTGTCAGGTACCGTTTATTGAAGACGGGCCGGTAGAATGTAGCCAGTGTGCATGCAGGCATCATTGCGGCCAGTGTGCCACTTTGAAAAAGAAATCCTTTAATGGGAAAAGTGAAGCGGAAAAGTTGACATGGCGGTGTCCTGCTTGCCGAGGCGCCGGATCACGTACTAATAACAGTGGGAATGAGCAACTTGAACTTGATGTGAAATCCTTACGTATATTCATAAACCAGAGGCTTGAGAGTCTCCCTTTATTTAAAGGGAGGTTGGACAGTATGGAATTGTCTGTCCAGTTTTTGTCGAAGCAATTTGACGAGTTCAAGAAGCAAATCACACTCTAGAAAACTAAAATCAAAGAGCTGAAACAGATAGGTGAGGGACTTGGAGGAGTATGAAAAACTAAGCAAAATAGCAAATGGTGATCTCCAGAAAGAAGTCAATGACCTAGAATTTCGAAGCAGGCGTCGGAATCTAGAAGTTCACGGTATACGGATGATGCAGGATGAGAACTTGATTGCCGAGCTAAATAAAGTTCCTGTCGAAATGCAGGCTCCCCACATAGAAGGTTCCGATGTCGTAGTACTACACAGGTTGCCGGTGAGGAAAAACCACGTTCCCGGAATTATTATTAACTTTGTAAGACACGACACCAAGGAGGCGTGGTTGAAGAAAAGAAATACTCTTAAAGAGATTGCCACACGTGTCTTTGTTCAAGAAAACCTCATTCATTTTAACAGGGACCTTCTTCGGGCCACTAAACACGGGGCTAGAGAAAAAGTCTACGATTTCGCTTAGTACGGAAATGGAAATGATTTTGTTCGAATGTCTCAAGGCTTGCGTGCCTTTCCAATCAAGGACCAAAATGACCTTGACAGATTATACATAGGATAGGCTTGAGGTGTTTTCTTGTTTTTGATTCTGTGTACATGACTAAACTAGACGTTTGCTTTCCTTCCGACTTGGGAAAATGTTTTTTTTATAACAAGACAATTCAACCATTTTTTTGTTTTTTATTTAATGGTGCAGTCGGCACGGAATAAAAGTGATGAGCTTGGCATTCTTCTCAGTGGCTTCGGATTTTCTTTAGAAGTACTAATGCTGACCGAGACGTAGTTGATGCAAAAATCAGATGTACTCTAATTCAATAATTATGCGTCATTTTATTTATATTGCTGCACAAGGCGCGGTGTTGGTATAGCCACGTATATAAGAAAAGATATTCAGTGCAGTCTCATAACAGATATTACTACTATGACTAATAATTATGAATTCTTACATTGATGTATAGACCTCAAAATGGTGATTCATTTGCTTTTTTGGGATTTCTTGGAAGAATTTAAGTTTATTGGTGAAAACGGCTACAGCTTAATTTTAGATAGCTTTTTTTATGTATATGAGTTGTGCCACTGCTGTCCAGTTGAGTTTTCTTCTCTGTTTCAATCTTTTGGTGTTTCTAATGAGATCACAAATCCTACTCGAGTGACGTCGCTCAGTGAATTGGCTATTGATTTTTAATTACAAATTATACCTCGGACCGGGATAACTTCGTGTGTGGTGTGCTCTGATGCCAGTGATCATTTTCCGATTTATTTTGTTCTGATTCTGGTAACGCAGAAAAAAAAAACTCGTGTCATGATTGCGCATTTGTTTCTCCGCTTGTTAACGCGGAAACGCTAGTTATGTTCAGACTGTGTGGAATGTGAAAACTGGGACGGGATACTCTCAATCACTCGGCCAATGAAGCGCATGACTGCTTTATTAATAAATTTTGTCTATTATCCAGAAATATACTAAAAATTATAACAAAGAAAAACAAGCTCTATAAGATTTTGTTTCCGCACCAAAGACCTAGATCTGCTTAAAATGTTTAAAATGTGTCGAAATGAGGTTACTAGTATGCTAAGAGAAGCAAAAAGTGCCTATTACTCTAAAATGTTCCACAATAAAAATAAAAGTGACTTTCTCTGAAAAAAAAAAAAAATCCTAGACCGAAATGGTCAAGAAAACGCTATCGAAGAACTTGTAATTAAAGGTAAAAATTTAACTGTATTAGAGTTATCAAATAAATGTAATGACTATTTTACGAATATATATTCCTCCGTTTAATTAGAGAGCGGTGACTTCTTTCTAACTCAACGCATCGCAGAAAACTGTTTTTTTCCCAACTGATGAGTGTAAAGCACGTTCGGTGTTTTTAAACCTTAAAAACAGTAAATTTGCTGATTTGAATATAATAATAATAATACATTTTATTTTCCTTTATATACAAAGGAGGGAGATACGGCAAAAAACTACATGGCTTGCAGCTTGACGAGGCCTTACCCCCTGTTAGCAAAGCAGCAGACACAATTCAAACAGGACAAGCAAAAAACAAGGTACTACACCTTATTGCACCGATTATCTACAAAAAACGTCGTTATCGCTGTCTTCCAATAGCATGTCGCGTAGCATACCCTTTGATTTTTTAGTAATGCCAATATTTTCACCTTCGAGCTCATTTAAAAGCGACGGTAGTGTATGTTTTAAAGAAGTTAGTCCATAGTTCGTGCGGGAAGTAGTAACATACCAGCCCTCGCTATGTCTCGTTTCATACGTCTGGATTGTTCTCTCCAAGCCCGACAGTAAAGAAGAAAAAAAACCGTCTGTTTCAGCATTTCTTGAAAACAAGAATCCCAGATGATTTAAAGGCTTTTAAAACGTATCGAAATAAACTTGTTAACTACTGAGAAGTTCAAAGTCCAGATATTATATAAACACCCTAAAAAAATATGATAGTAAAGAGGCAGGATTACTCTGGAAAAGAATTAATAGCGTAATTAATCTGTATGCGAAATGACATAATTTAGGTGAAGTAACCTGTGAAAAGGGTGCTGTCTCTAGGTGTTCTCTGTCGAATGCTTTTAATAATTACTTAGCATAGCAGATGACGTTGTGGTGCTGGAAAGTGAGCTTGGTCCTTGTGGTTATATAAAACATTATTTTACAGATACTTTCTTTTTATATCCGACAGATGAAAGAGAGGTCTGTGCCGTGTTCAGGAACTTAAGAAATTGCAAGAGTCGCGACGTTAACGGCTTTGACATCAAAGTAATCAAATATGATATTGAGATAATTGCGCCTGTATTGATGTATAAATTTAACGTGTCCCTTTCAGCTGGTTGCTTTCCAAACGCTCTGCAGTTTGCGAAAGCTGTACTTATATTCAAAGGCGGCGATAATAACACATTTAAAAATTATAGACCGATTTCCTTGTTATCAATCTTTTCTAAAGGTCTTGAAAAAATAATGCATCACAGACTTTCTTGTTATCTAGAAAAACATCACATACTCTCCGATTTTCATCACGGTTTTAGGAAGAAGCGTTCAACTGAAACAGCGCTGTTAATGCAAACGGAAGAAATACTAAAATCTAACGAGGATAAAGAGCTTATTCTAGGTGTGTATGTTGACTTTGCCAAGGCATTTTATTTAATTAATCATAACATACTAATTAAAAAGTTAGGGCACTATGGCATACGAGGAACAGGACTTAAACTTTTTAAATCATATTTGGAATATCGTACGCAGTTTGTTAGCATAAATAATTATAATTCAGCAGCCAAACGAATTGTGACTGGAGTCCCACAGGGGAGTGTACTTGGGCCGCTGTTGTTTATATTATTTATTAATGATATCGAACAATGCGCACCAAACGTCAGGTCCATTTCATACGCAGATGATACCACTCTTTTTATTAAAGGTCAAAAAACTTCTGAGATCGAAAGTACGGCGGCAGTTGTTCTTGAAAATCTATACTTATGGACGCAAGTTAATGAACCAAAAATGAACACAGACAAAACTAAATGCGTACTGTTTAAACCACGGAATCGTAAAATATCGTTGCCTTTAATTATCACGATGAATTCATCTCCCTTAGAGACTGCAACATCTGTTAACATTCTTGGTGTATTTTTTACCGAATCACTCTCTTGGACTGAACACGTTGAGTATATCCACCGAAAAGTTTGCAAAGCCATAGGAATAATATCTAAAACTCGTTTTATGTTTCCCGCTCTAGTGAAGTTGCTCTTGTATTACTCTCTGAGCTACACACATTACATGTACTGTCACCTGGTTTGGGGAACCACAACGAAACAAAACTTAATAACACTGCTACTAACACAGAAGAAAGTATTTCGCATAATTGAAAATGTTTCGGGAGCCGGTAAAATTTGTGATTGACATTATTACGTCGTGTCTCACGCATGTTTTTAATGTGTCGTTTTTCCAAAGGGTATGCGGATTGTGAAGGTGTCTGTTTTTTATAAGTTTGGAGATAGAAATAATATGTTCAATTACAGACCAATTTCAGTCTTGCCCATTTTTTCTGAGGGCTTAGAGAATATTATACATGTTACATTTCACAACCTTTTTGAAAAAAAAAAAAACGAGATTTACTGATTTTCAGTACGGCTTTCGGAAAGGTCACTCCACAGAACTAGCTCTTCTACAGCAAAACGAAATTAATCTAAACCATATGAAAAACAAAATCTTCACGTTGGGAATTTTTATAGATTTCTCAAAATCTTTCAACCGGCTGAATTATAAAAGTTTATTAAAAAAACTATTTAAAAAAAAAAATTTGGTGGCATTCTCTTGTACTCGTTAAAAGCTACTTAATCTGCCGGATGCAAACAGCTCAAATCAACAGATTTTTTTTTCAATTCTGAAAGCAGTCCGAACAGGTGTACCTCAAGTTTAATTTATTTATAAATGATATAATTGCTATTACAAGTTGCACTTTATTTTCATTTATGCCGACGATACCAGTGTATTTTTTTCTGGGAACAAAATTGATAGATAAGTTGCCGATGCAAACATATGTCTGAAAAAACTTACTTCTTGGACTGTCTCAAATCCCTTAGAAATAAATGAAAATAAGACAAAAGCCATTATCTTTAAATCTTTAAATCAAAAGGTACAGTGTTCAATCATACTGAAAAATTAATTTTGAACTCTTCGGAAATCGAATTTGTAAGCACTGTTAAAACGTTAGGTGTCATTTTTTACGAACATATGATGTGGGACTCCTATATTCAAGATATTTCATTTAAACTCTCGAATATCGTAGGTATTCTATATAAACATCGACATATCTTGTCATCTAGTGTTAAAAGCTTAAATTATAATGTAGTTTTAAATTCTCATATATCCTATTGTAACCTAGTGTGGGCAACCACGACCGGTACAAACATTAATGAACTTCATTTATTGCTGAAGAAAGCAATCCGAGTCGTAGCCAGTGCGTCGTCTTACGCACATACTGATATCCTTTTTAACAGCGTAAAGTAATGAAAAAAATAATAGTACAAATATAAGCTTGCGACAGTATACGCGGCATCCCTGAAATGTTTTAACTACCCATTACCGCGGTTTTCTATACAAAGTGTTAAAAATATGGTATATAAAGTACATACCGCCGAATCATTGAGAGTACCTCATCCTAGAAACAACTACGGGCTTCAAATGCTACAGTATACAAAGCCAATCGTACTAAACTTCTTAAAAGATCAACATGTTTGTATTGATGCAATAAATAATAAAATAATACGCAAAACTGCTCACCTCTAACTTATAAACTTTCTCCTGAATGGCGCTGCCTGTTTCTTTCCGTCTTTAAAGTGTTGTGTTGACTTTTCCTGCCTGCCGATCTTTCGTTAGGGAGCAGGGGCTTCGTCAAGCTGCACCTTTTGCAGCTTTTTTCCCTGTCTACGTCACATATACGTAGAATAGGAGTCAATAAATGAATTGAACTGAATCTCCAGAAGACGTTGGAATAGTGTCAGGAAAGTTGCTCAAGCCAAAAGGCATCCGCACACACTCGTCCAATCCTCTTTAGCATGTGAAAGCTGTTTTCTTGATGTCCGCGCTTTCGACCTCTATGTGGAGGAAACCGGGAGGGCAGTCAAGAGTCGTCAAAAAGCTCGCGTTCCCCAAAATTGTACATGATCGACTCAGTCAAAGAGTACAGGTACGCGTCAGGAACGGTTACCGCATTCAGGCGGCGATAGTCGACGTAAAGACGAGTCGTTCCATCCTTCCGGGGGCAAGGACGATCGGGAAGGCCCAAGGGCTCTGCGACTCACGTACTACACCCGTGCCGATCATCTCTTGGAGCGCCTTGTCCAGCAGGGCTTTTTTGTGTACGCTGATTGGTCGAGGGCTGCGGCATAGAGGCCGTCTGTTCTCGGTGTCAGTTGAGTGCTTCAGGACATCGGTTCTGCCGGTGTTCTTCGTAAACATCGGGGTAAGACTCCTCCAGAAATTTTTGAAGACGCCGCATTTGCTAGTCCGTAGCAGGTAAATTCTACAAACATTCGCTTACCACACATGGGAGTCGCAAAGCAGGCGTTCTAACGCCAACGTAATCGATACTGACGATATAATCTAATTGTCTGTTAAACGGGATCAGTTTCGCGTCACTACCGAATCAGTAGCCTTTGTCCGGAAAGTCAAGAACCAGGATCTCCCCGAAAAAAAAATTTCGCCCCAAATTAATTGGTACCGTGAAACCAAGTAGGCAAACGAAACGCTGACGGCGTTTTTTCTGGTTAAACCCAATCTGTAAGCTCACGGCTTGACTTGCGGGAATTTCTGGTCCTGAAGCTAGCTGTAGGCGCACGTTAGCTTTTTGATCTTTGCAGCGTTCAATCAAGTAGTCCCCAATAAGCGACACACTCGCACCGGTATCAGTCGGTGCTGCCACAACTGTTCCAAGCACTGTAACTCATACGAGGCTCATTTAGCTCAGGGTCAGGCTGGATTTGGCGTACCGTTGGAGGTTTTTCCGGGTTGTTCATGATCCCTGCGGCCGACAGGCGTTCAGGGGTCAACGCCGCCGGCCGTACTCGTTTCCCAAGGCTGCAGAACTGTTGCGCTGCAGGTCGGGGCAGTCACGCCGGAAGTGGCCATGGAGATGGCAACCGAAGCAGCGTACCGAGTTGCTACGGTCTGGGCCGTGCGTCGGGCTTGCCAGCGATTGTCTTATGGGCCTCTCGTACTGTCGCCCGTTGGACCAGCGATCCGCACCCCGGATATAATGGCGGCGGTATGACCTTAAACGGCTTTCCCCCTGCCGTAGTCGGAGTCCAGCCGGCCGGACACGTTGCCGGGGGTCTTTACGGACGGGTGGTTCACCGCGCTCCCATTGCCCGATGGCGTAGGAGTCTAGCGCACGGAGGGCACCGACCGCGCCATCCAGCGTTTGGCGCGGAGTCGGACACCTGTGCCCGGGAGCTTGCCAGGCATAGGACGGCTCGAGAGCTTCTTCAGGCGGCTGCGGGGGCCGATGCTGGAACTCAGCTAGGAGCGACTTTTGTATGCTGTGAGCGTCCCGGACCATGTGCTCCAGGTTGGAATAGGTTCGGCCATGTAGATAGGACCGGAACCTCGGGTGGCTCTGTTGCAGCACCCGAGTAACCCTGTCCGACTCCGACGTTGTTGGACAGGCCCTTTTATAGAGCTCCTGCATTACCCGTACGTATTCGACGAGGGTCTCGTCTGAGTGCTGGGTTCGGCGCTCCAGTTCTCGATGGACTCGTGTCTTGTACCAGGAGGAAGAAATTAATCTTGAAACTTTGGCGGGAATTTTCCCATTTGAGGAACGGGGCCACGATGCGCCACCAGCGCGCGGCGCTGCCCTGGAACGCAATGGGCAAGGAGGGCGCGAGGACGTATCCGTCTGAGGCTCCCGTGGCGAACTTATAGGCAGCCAGCTGGGCCAGAAAGTCGGCCACGGACTTCAGGTCGTTGTAGCCCGTGTACGACGGAACCTCCACCTGGGACCGTGACCCTTGCCCTTAGGTCCGTGGTCAGACAGGACGAGGCGGTGCGCGACCTTGTCGCAGAGGTTCGCCACCCGACTCATCAGGTCCGTGGCCGCCAGGTCAGGCCCCTCTTCGGTCTCGCGCTGGTCCTCGATGACTCTGCGGCGCATGACGAAAACGAGCGCGGAATTGACAAAACGATGCAAAACACAAAATAGCACACAAAAACATGTAAAAAAATAAAAAAAGAGCAATATACGCCATCGCCAAGCCGCGATAGCAAAGATGGCCTCCGGTGGCCGAAGCCAAGTCGAACGACCACGTAGGCCTGTCGGGCATGGCAAAACAGAAATAACGCAATAAAACACCTAAAGCAGGCTAAAAACTTGTGGTACAACCTGCGGGAGAGCAGTAGGCCTTGCGTGGAGCGACAAATGTAGGGAGGTTTTAGGGCGTACTGCTCACCCGCAAGAAGGACCAACAAGGCAGACACCAAAATACACATTTTTACATCGGCAGCCGGCCAACAACTGGCCGACGACAGAGCCCGAACGTGGCTCGAGCGCACTTTGCACGCCAGGCGTCGAGTGAGAGTTATTTTGCGCGAGGATGGGTTGCAAAAGCCACAGCTACTACCCCCGGTATGGCAACCAGTAAACTGTCCACCACACGTGAAATAATCCTGGCGCGACAGATATACCAAAAGGGAGTCTGCGACCTTTGTGCAGCCCGTTAATTGTATTCACGACGAGCACTTCTGCTGACATATCATCGAGTAAGATCTGCTGATACGCTTGAGCTAGAACAAGCTTCTTGAACACTTTGCTTGATCCTAGTTTAGCAAACAACTCGGCGACTGTCCATAACGAATACACGTTGCTCTTGACAGCCTTCTTAACCGTGCTACGATAATCACCTCAGAGGAGTAATGTCCCATTTTTCTTTGTGACCACGACCAGTGGGGTGGCCCAAGTGGAGTACTGAATTGGCTCCGGAACACCTTGCTGTTTCAGGTGGTCCAACTCCTTGGCCGCGTCCTCTCTTAGGGCGAGTAGTACTAGTCAACTCTTTAGGAACTTTGGCTGCACGTCCTTGAGCTCGATGTCGATTGGAGCTCCCTTGAACCCGGACAGGGCGCTGCGAAAAACTCTGGGAAATGGCGCTGTTAGCTCTTTTTCATACATGCTCATGGGTTTGAGGCCGTGCAGCTCGATGCCAAAGGATCGGAACCGATATCGTCCTATCTTCTTTCATGCTTTGCAACGACAAGATTGGCAAAACAGCCGTGCGTCCTTTAAATGTGCGATGCAACAATTTGCCTACTTTGAGCAAATACCGCTTAGAACGAATCCCTGGTGTTAATAACCTATGAATCACGCGTCCGTTTTTATGTGCACGCGACAGAAGTCGCAGAATATAATTAAAGAAAAACGACCACCGTCTACCCCCTCAACTGGCAGCCAGATCAACCGGACACGTTATGTTGATAAGCCACGCGCTGGGGTCGGCGAAGCACAAGACACGAGCTGAGTTCCAGACAGAGTTATGTTTCGGCTATTCTCAACAATGCAGCGATTGGACACAGGTCATTACCCGAATGCTTGCCGAGCTATTGATTATCATGAGCCCAAATCGAGTGCTCACGCAATGCTCGGGTCCAATCTAAAAGCCGCATTCAAATATCGTCGCTGGGGGATACTGCGATCCCCGAGCTACGTCATCAAGTTTTGCGAAGAAGAGATTGAAAGAAACCGCTCGTTTATGTCCTTGAAATTACACCGTAACAAAGGAGTGTTTTGGTCTTTGGCGTTATGTGCGAGTATACTTGGGTCCCAGTAGTGCCAGTAAGCCCGTGTAAAGTGAAATACACTACAAGCGAATATTGTTGCACGGTCCCTTTAAACATGACGCTTACCACCGCCTCGCCAACCGTAGGCAATGTTTCTTTCGACAAAGTTACGCGCCTCGTGGATGTTTCCTGCACGTTCACACGACCGTTGTTTATTTGCCGAAACATGTCTTCACTCATAATCGAACGAGATGCTCCAGAATCGAATTCAGTGTTTACTTCTTTTGACTCTATTTTCACTGGCACGAGAAACGTTTCTGAGATCTCATTTAGCTCGGAGATCGAACAGAGTTCATCTACTTCGTAGACGCTGTTGCAGTTTTTCTTCTCTCCTTTCCACGCTTCGCGATAGGGCTCTTAATTCTGCACGCTTATGCTAGCTGCCATTTCTTCTGGCAATTGTAACTGACAGACTTTGAATTTGCACATAAAAGGTTTGTGCTTACCGGTGCAACGGTAGCAGCTTCCTCTGTCTGCTTCCATGTAAAGCTTGGCTCTCTTCGCCTGAATTGCCCCCTCGGCACTGCTTTCACTGTGTTGACGCCGTTTCGGTATGCCTCGCTGCTGCTGCGATTGCACCTCTGCAGTGACGGATATTGCTGAACTCAGGGCAAACCAAACAACGCTCGGTCACGGAATTTTTGAAGATTCCCGTTTATTTTATTATATTGTCCGTGTCTTGTTCTAGAAAGTGCCTGTTCATTCTCACCCTAATCCCGCGACGCTCGTAGCTTCTTTGCCGAACATTTCAGATGCCGACACACTCTAGATAAGGAGCGGCCCGCGACCTTGTAAAGTCAGTCTCGCTCACGCTCGCTTTTACGCTGCCGAATTGCCGCCTGCTTTTCTGTGGCCTTGACGCTCGTTCTTTATTTTTTGTTTGGCACAAGGTCGCCAATAGAATTTTATTTTCAGTTCACTGTTCGTCTTTTTGTCACCTTCATTTGACATTTCTGGTGGAGGTGCGGGGTATCTCTAGGGTCAGTTGCGTCATGAACGATGAGCCTCGGTTTGTATTCAGGACGTGGGAAGCGCCGTGTCGGAGGACGATAGACTCAACGAAGAACTTAGCTACTTCCACGGCGGTTCCCGACGGGAATGCTTTTGTTATGAAAATAATCCCTGGAGAAGGGGAACAAGAGGGACAAAGGACGAACACAAATCTCCAAACAGAGCTAGGTGACTGGTGCGCGACCGAAAAAATCCGCCTGGTGCGGGTATCAAACCCGGGACCTCTCCATTACAGGTGGAGCGCTCTACCAACTGAGCTAACCAGGGGTTAGACGTCAGTAGAGCAAACGGGTTTTATCAGCTTCCACCAGTTTAACACCAACAAGGGTGAAGCTTGCAATTTAAGGTTATGATTATAATGCAATTAAATGCAAAGGTGCAAGCGAGCTGGACAAGAATTATGAAAATAATCCCTGGAGAAGGGGAACAAGAGGGACAAAGGACAAACACAAATCTCCAAACACAGCTAGGTGACTGGTGCGCGACCGAAAAAATCCGCCTGGTCCGTTAATCGAACCCGGGACCTCTCCATTACAGGTGGACGCTCTACCAACTGAGCTAATCAGGGGTTAGACGTCAGTAGAGCAAACGGGTTTTATCAGCTTCCACCAGTTTAACACCAACAAGGGTGAAGCTTGGAATTTAAGGTTATGATTATAATGCAATTAAATGCAAAGGTGCAAGCGAGCTGGACAAGAATTATGAAAATAATCCCTGGAGAAGGAGAACAAGAGGGACAAAGGACAAACACAAATCTCCAAACACAGCTAGGTGACTGGTGCGCGACCGAAATAATCCGCCTGGTCCGGGTATCGAACCCGGGACCTCTCCATTACAGGCGCACCAGTCACCTAGCTGTGTTTGGAGATTTGTGTTTGTCCTTTATCCCTCTTGTTCCCCTTCTCCAGGGATTATTTTCATAATTCTTGTCCAGCTCGCTTGCACCTTTGCATTTAATTTCATTATAAACAATGCTTTTGTCTCGGCGTACCTGGTTACACAATCAGTTGCCATGATTATCCAAAGGTTTCCCTGCGGCGACGGCGGGAAAGGTCCAGGGAGATCCATTACAATTTGCTTTAACGGTGCAGTCAGAGTCGCGATCGGCTGCAGGAGATCTGCCGGCTTCGTCGGTAATTTCTTGCGTCGTTGGCACTCGCGGAACGAACGGACGTAGAGGTGGACAGTCTTCGGAAGCTTGTGCCAGTTGTATTTTTCTCGGATCCGCGCAAGAGTCCTGATGTAGCCAACGTAACCAGATGTCGGGTTGTCGTGGCAGGCTTGGATGACCTCTTCTCAAAGAATAGTAGGAATCACCAGGAGCCACGTCGAGTTGCTGTCCCCAGAGGTTTTTGTGTAGAGAATACTTCTCCGCACGGCGAATGTTGAGAGGGCACGTGGGAAGACTCAGTGAACCGTACTTCCTCGTCTCTCCAAATGGTCGGTCAGTGCACACAGCTCAGGATAGTCCCGCCTGAGCGCTGCCATACTGTGAACGCTCACTGCGCCAAGAAAGTTATCATCGTCGTCGTCTATGGCACAGCTTGTAGCTGACTCGACGGGGGCCCTGGACAGGCAGTCGGCGTCGCTGTGTTATCGACCTGACTTGTAGACAACTTTCACGTCGTACTCTTGCAGTCGTAGGCTCCATAGAGCGAAGCGTCCCGACGGGTCCTTCAGACTGGCTAACCAGCACAACGCGTGGTGGTCGGTGACCCACCGAAAATACTCTCGTACAAGTACTGGCGGAATTTCGTCATGGCCCAGACGACGGCCAGACATTCCTTCTCGGTCGTCGAGTAAATGCGTTCCCCGTTCGACAGTGTCCGACTAGCGTATGCGACCACGCTCTCTGCACCCTCTTGTCGTTGGACCAGTACCGCTCCGTGTCCTGTAATGGTGGCGTCCGTGTGAACTTCCGTTTCGGCTGATTGGTCGAAGTGGCCGAGAATCGGAAGGTGACTGGAGCCGTCACTTTAGCTCGTCGAATGCCTGTTGTTTTCTGCACGGCTTATGAAGTTTACGGCGTCTTTCGTGAGGTCCGTGAGCGGCATAAAAAGCTTGGCGAAATCCAGACGGAATCGCAGGTAGTACGCGCAAAGTCCCAGGAATCTTCGGACGGCCTTCTGGTCGGCGGGCGGTGGCAAATGCCGCTACGGCGCGAGTCTGCTCAGGGTCAGGACGAACACTTTCGTTGCTCAAAACGTGACCTAGGAACTTCAGTTCGCTGTAGGCGAACCGGCACTTTGTCAGCTTGAGAGTGAGTCCTGTGGTCCTGATTGCCTCAAGAACGGCACGAAGGCGTCGCAAGTGCTCGTCGAAGTTGGCCGAGAATACCACGACATCGTCGAGGTAAACGAGACAGCTCTGCCATTGGAGGCCTGCAAGTACGGTGTCCACGGCATGGTGGAAAGTTGCCGGCGCCGTGCAGAGTCCGAAGGGCACCACCTTGAACTCGTACAGTCCGTCAGGAGTGACGAATGCAGTCTTTTCTCGGTCCCATTCGTCGACTTCAATCTGCCACTAGCTACTCTTAAGGTCTATCGACGAAAAGGATAGGAAGTGGCGCAGCCGGTCCAGCGTGTCGTCGATGCGGGGGAGCGGATACACGTCTTTCTTTGTGACCGCGTTGAGCCGCCGGTAGTCTACGCAGAATCGAAGCGTTCCGTCCTTCTCCTTGACCAGTACGACTTGAGAGGCCCACGAGCTGCTCGAAGGCCGAATGATGTCGTCATAGAGCATCTCTTGTACTTGTTCATGAATGGCCTCTTTTTCCTTTGGGGAGATCCAGTACGGCGGCCGATGCACAGGGATTGCATCCTTGTTGGTAACGATGCTATGTTTCGGAACTGTTGTCTAAAGCACTTTCGACGCCGTCGCAAAGCAGTCGCAGAATTCGGCGAGGAGGTCTTCGAGCTTTCGTAGTTCTGTTGCACTAAGCTTGAGGTTAACGTCGAGCTGCGGCAGCGGCCTACCGTACGGATGACATGGCGAGGGCTCGTCGGAGATCGCGGTAATTTCGGCGTCGGCCCGGAGTTCCTTGAAGTGTCCTACAGCGGCACCTTTCGTGAGGTGCAGTGCCTCCTGCCGGAAGTTCGTCACGAGGACCACAGTACATCCATCCTGCAGCTCCGATACGCCCCTTGCAGTGCTCCTTTCCGAGGAGCAGTTGGACATCACCTTCCAGAAGTACTTTCTTGTGGGCAACTGCATCGATCACGACGGGCACAAGAACACTCTACCGTGGCGGCAGGTTCGCCTGGTCCGCAATGACTCAGACGGCGGCTGGCGTCGTTTTGGATCCCTCCGGAGGTAGGACGGGCTTTCGCAGCATCAACCTGTTTGCTCCGAGGTCGATCACGGCGCCGTATTCACACAGAAAGTCCATGCCAAGGACGACGTCTTTCGCATGGTCCTGAAGGACGACGAACTTGACTGGACACGCCTCGCTTTGAATTTCGACGCGAGCAGTGCACGTCCGAAGAGGCGGGATGAGGTGTCCTCCGGCGGTGCGTATTCGTGGGCCGTCCCAGGGCATCGTGACTTTCCCAAGTCGGCGAGAGAGCTTCCCACTCAAAACGGAGTAGTCTGCTCCGGTGTCCACGAGTGCCGACGCGTCGTGGCCCTCGATGACAACGTTGAGGTGGTTGGGCACCGTTGCAGAATCGTCGTTCCGATGCTTGTCGTCGCTAGAGTGGGGGCCCTGCGACGTTCTTGGGGGATGTTTCCGACGGTCGTCCACGGCATCTCCACTTCCAGGGGTGTCCGCGCTTAGTTTCCCCGGCGACGGGCGAGGGGCGACAGGCTCTTACTTTCAGGCCTATGCATCGGCGAAGCTTGACGTCGTGGTGAGGGCGACCGGGACCCACGTCGAGGCGCAGGCATCGGAGAGGGTAGACGAAGTAGGGAGTCGCCGATCTCCCAGGGTCGCCCGCCGTAACGTGGTAGCGGGTCGTGGGGTTGGAAGTCACGTAGCCCCAGCTGCCGGTACGGGCAACGGTGGTAGACGTGGTCCGCTTCCCCGCAGTGGTCGCCAAGCGGGGGTCGGTCGGCCGTCCTCCACACGTCGGCCTTCCTGGGTGCTGGGATATTTGGGCGCACATATTGCCGTTCTTTGTGACGTCGGGGGTACTGCGGCGCTGGAGGTTCACGTCGTGGTGGCGCCGTAGCTTGGCAGGGAGCTTGCAGCGGTCGTCTGGCCATGGCGGCGTAGGTCAGCGTCTGTTCCTCGGGGGCTGGCACGTCGACGGGAGCCTCCGGCTGGAAAACTCGCTCTAGATCCTCTCGAACCATCTCGGCAACCGAGATTGAGGCAGGGCGGTTGGGAGCCGGCAGTAGCTTCATGAGCTCGTCCCGAACGAAGTCGCAGATGATCTGTCGCTGGTGTTCGATTCCGACACCATCGACATCAGAGCGAGGTGTTGAAACAGCCGAAACCGTTGACACACCGGCGAGTCATTCGTAATGGGCAGCTCTGGCCGCCAGCGCTCGCTCGATGTTGGTCGCCTCGGCCAAGAAGCCGTCAAGCGTCGTCGGCATGCTGCGGACAAGGCCACCGAAGATTTCACTCTTGACGCCCCTCATGAGGAAGCGCAACTTCTTGTCCTCGGTTTCTTGCGGGTCGGCGCGTGTACACAATCGTAGCACGTCTTCAAAAAAGCTGGTCACACTTCCGTTGGGCGCTTGAGTCCGCGTCTGGAGCAGGTCCTCCACATTCTGTCGCCGGTATTTGCTCTTAGAAGCTCCGCTTCAACTCGGCTGCACAGATGTCTCACGAAGTGAGCGAAGCTTCGTGGTTCTTGAACCAGTGACTCGCGTTCTCTTGCAGCGAGAAGTAGAGGTTTTGAGGGGACGACGGGCAAATATACGACGGGAGAAGCAGCGGCGGGAGTCTGCGACGATTGACTGCTCATCGTCGGCTTCGTCGACTTCGTTCGCTGAGGGTCCGTCAGTAGTCCGAACTCTGGAGACTCGCGCTGCTTACGGCGGCTTGCTCGGATATCTGGTTTCTCCGCTGGTCTCTGTCGTGCGTTCAAGGTCGGGCTTGCGCTGCGGGCCCTCGGAGGGGTATGCTGCACGAACAAACATACCCCGCACCTCCACCCGCTACGCTTGAAGCTTTATTGCCGAACATTCCGGATGCCGGCACACTCTAGGTAAGGAGGGGCCCACGAACTTGTCCAGTCAGTCTCGCTCTCGCTTGCTGTTACGACCGCCGAATCACCGCCCGCTTTCCTGCTGCCTCGAGGCTCGTTCTTTGTTGTTTTTTTTTTGTTGTGGCGCAAGTTCGCCGATCGAACCTTTATTTTCAGTTCACAGTTCGTGTTCTCGTCACATTCGTTCCTGACAATATGTCGTAGGCTAAGTCGAGCGTCAGGTTGTGCTCCGCCGAAAGACGTTGTTGCACCCTCTCGCTTGCGATGCAGCACACAATCCTGTTTTGCATCATGATGTCTAGTGGAAGTAATTTGTCTCCGAATCCGCAGTCCTCCGCCAGTTTTCGGAGCGCTGCCGCGTGGCCTGCAGTAGCCTATTCGGCGTTCTGCTCGCGCTTGTAGAACAAAATCCTGGCGTAGAGTCCCAATAGTATAGGGTGCATGTGAGCCTTGACTGCTTTCGCTATCATGGCATAGACCACAGTTTTTGGTCTCGCCGGCTTCACAGAGGTGACGATCAGGGAGTTTGTTTCCCCTCCGCAGCAGCTTAGCAGGACTCTACGTTTCTGTACAGCTGTTTTCAGACTGTGGGATACGCAGCACATTTAAGTCGTCCTACATACTTGACCCAAGAAGCGTTGGAAGTGAGGCGATACTCGCTGGTACGAACCACCGCCATCCTCAGCTTTCTTGATAGCTAGCGCCGCTCGGATTCGTCCGCCTCATCGCCAATTGTGCTATCTTAGTCGGAGTCAGCGCGACGACTGCTTTAAATTGTTTATTGAAACCGTCTATATATACACTTGCATCGTCTCGCCAGCTCGACACGCAATAATATAAAAATGAAAACAGTAGAACATTAACGTCTGTCACTGCGTCACATTACATGATAACGCTAAACAACTTCTCCGGCACTACATTATACTTTGGTTAAGACTCCTTGTATTTTTATATTATTCCCTTTGGTGTTCAGAAGCTCGTGCACCTTCTTTTCATAGTCCACGCGCATCAACAAGACTGTGGTCTTTTCTTTGTCAACGGAGAGAATGACTATGCGGTTGTCTCCCTTTAGCTTCCTGACGGCGGACCTTTCTTTTGTACTATAGTTCAAATGCCTCCTTTGGTTTACCTTTGAAAGTACGCCAATGGTTTTCAAGCGAGCTTCTTCGTGGACGCTTAGGATCTTGCTTGTCTATACCCTTTATAACGGAAGCTACCCTCAGTGCGAGAAGAGGATGTTCAGTTGGGAACTCGAAGTTTCTTAATTTCGCCAAAACGAGAGTCTCGGTTGGAGTGACTACTTTCGTCACGCACGCACCAACACACAGCGGCTCCCAAGAGATCATTTCTCCGCGCAACTTGGACGGCTCCTGAGAGCTTCGGATTACGACACCCGACTGAGGTGCCGCGTCGTCGGCGGAACTTGCCGTACGTTTGCATGAGTTCCGCGCAATATCCAGATTGCATAACATGGATCGACTCACTATCGTACCGCGGATACTGCCTCTACTCTGGTTGCCGTATTGCCTCTTGATTTCGCCCGTTTACGCGCCGGCGAGGTAACCCTACGTATGAGGGTATAAGGGAATACGGCGGAAGCCTGCGCATGAAGACTGCACGGAGATGAATTTAGAACAGCAGCCGAGACATACGCCAACATCGCGTCTTCGTCGCTATTCAAATTTGGCCATGTAACGATCAGGTAAATATATAAGACATTTTACTGGGACAACCCAAGACGCTACATTTGGAGCGTCTTTTTTGTGTTCTGTGAGACGTGTGCGTAATTTTCACGTGTGAGCCTGGAGCGTCAGAAAGGCCGCAGAGAGTCTCCCGCAGTAGCGTGCCCGTGCCACGCCCCGAGACTCCATCTTCGCGCCTACTGCCTTCGTCGCCATCGCCGCCGGTGAGCCCCATTTCTTTCACCACTAAAGACAAAGAAATAAATCTACCCGCATCCATCTTGCTGTCACGCCCTCAGCGCTGCACCCCCCAGCGTGCAGTTTCTCGCGAGGCACCCATAGGCTCGGACTCACCGCGGATATCTCTACGTGAGTACGTCCACGCGGACAACCCAACACAAGCGACTAACCACCGGCGATTCACCGCAATTGTCACGCTGCTTACTCAAAGCGAGTGCATCTACGCAGTCGACTCAACTACAGAGACTCAACGCGGACACGATACTGTGGACAATTCATTGCGACATTACGCTAACGGTACGCGCCGGGCTCGCGCGGGGGACCCGTAGCATGCAACGCAATATGTGTCTGTTTCTCAGATACGGAACTCCGTCCACGCAACTTTTCGCGTGCCACTCAACCAAGCAACTCACCGCGTGCAACCCAACGCACCTCACTGCGTGCAACCCAACGCGGCAACACCCCTCAACTCACTGCGTGCCACTCAACCAAGCAAATCACCGTATGCGACCCAACGCAACTCGATGGGTGAAACCCAACGCGGCAACACGACGCTACTCGTCACGAGCCACACTCTGCACTCAGCTCACCGCTTATTACTCATCACGAGTACGTCCACGCGGTCTTCTCACCGCAAGTCAAATCACCGCAAGAGCCTCACCGCCAGCCACTCACCGCCACGTCCCACCGCCTGCAATTCTACGCGAGTACCACACGGCCGACTCAACGCGGGTCCTCGACACGGGCACGGTACTGCAGGGTGACTCTCTGCGCCTTTCTGGCACTGCTGGCTCACGCAGAAAAATCACGCACGCGTCCTACAGAGACTGCAGCACGTGATGCACGGGCTACACCTCCAGCTTTCCACGACGGCCCACGCAAAGTTCTGTGGCACCGACCGGCGCCACTCACGGTCGGCACTTGCGGAAAGAACTAAGTGATCGCCGCTCATCACCGAAATTTTTATATTTCCGTATCCAGTCTTCTTGTCGTCCTCCCCAAACCATCATCGCCTCGAACGCCCAGCAACCGCAGATCCAGACACTCTCCGGCCGCCACGTGTATTGGGCGCAGAGCCTGGGAATCGTATCTCCTCCGACACCTGCTACACGCCTCACTCGCTTGCCCGCGGCGAAACGAAAGCCTCGGCTCGGATAACAGCATTCTACAAACGTTCGACTACTCTCTGAGGAGGGAGTATTGCGGTCAAGCACGCACCGACACACAGCGGCTCCAGAGAGAACATTTCTCCGCTCGACTCGGACGGCTCCTGAGAGCTTCGGATTATGACACCCAATTCAGGTGCCGCGTTGTCGGTGGACCTTGCCGCACGCTTGCATGAGTTCGGCGCAATATCTAGATTGCATAACATGGCTCAACTCGCCATCGCAGCGCGGATACTTATCCCTTGTCTGGTTGCCGTATTGACTCGATATTTCTCCAGTTCACGCCACCACGGGGTAACCCTACGCACGAGGGTATAAGAGAATACGAAGCGAGACTGCACAAGGAAACTGCACGGAGGCGACTTGGAACCAGCAGCCGGGACAGAGCCCAACATCGCGCCTTCGGCGTTATTCTAATTTGGCCATGTAACAATCACTAAAATAAATTAAATATTTTAGTAGAACAAGCACAAGACACTACAGTACTTTCGTAAAAAATGTTTTTACGAAGTCCTTGTTACAAATTTAAGGGATGCTAGTTCGACCTTATAAAGAAACAAGCTTCTTCTCATGTTTCAGTTCTTTCCTCATGGTGGCCGAGTAAGCAGCAGACTTGGCAAATTCGGCGATGGCTGGAAAAACGTCAGGCATACGATGTTCAAGTTGCCTCCGTAAAAAGGTCAACGTCTTTCCTCCAGAGATTTCACTTGGTTTCTACGTTACGTGGAGGATTGTTTATGTGTTGTCAAGACCAGCGAAGTCGAACGCCTTCACAAACACCTCAATTGCATTAAACCAGACAGTCGATTCACAGTCGAACAGGAGTCTGACGGTTGCCTTCCATTTCTGAATGGGTCCGGGGAAAAAAACATGAAACCATTTAACCGTCCAAGTTTACAGGAACGCAACGCACACCGGCCACTAACTAAACTTCGCGTCAAACCACCCTACAGCTCACAAATTCGTCGGTGGTGTGGGTGCGTTTTCAACGCGCGCTCACGGTCCGCCCAACAAAGAAGTCTCTTAAAATGGAAGTTTATCCTATAAAAAGAAATTTCCTAAAAGGCAACAAACGAGATTCGTCAACAAGATACACAAGAAGCTACGTCACCCTCCTGCAGCCAAGAACAAAACTACCTCCAGCCGCACGTGCGTGCGTACCTCCATGGCACGAGGGAGGCACTCGGTCGCGCTCTGAGACCGTTAGGCATTGCAGTTACTCATGAGAACGCCAGAATCATAGGTAATTGTTAAGTACCGAGCGAGACAAGACACCTTGGTGGGCTTAGTCTATACCACATAGAACACAAGGCCTGCACGTTTCCTCCTCTAAACGTCATCACTAGTAGATCCCCTCAGCGCCCCCTAGCTAACCCGAATGAGCACCGCCGTCTGCTACATCGTCTGCTCCATCGCCCGTTCCAACGCCTGCTTCAGTGGTCGTGCTCAGAACGAGCTCAATAGCTAAGACCGGCAATCTTGGTGGTGTCGCATTCACGTTGCAAATGAACTGTGGTAGCTCGTTATCAGCTCGCGCTAAGCAGTCGAGCACGCAGTTGTGGCCGCCAGTAAATGCGGCGAAGTTCCTACGAAAACCCTTGGGAGCGGCGGCGAACGCCTCTAGAGGATTCGGAGTCTACGTAAGCAGACACTATGCGAGCCCCGTTTCGTCACCCCAACAACTGACACAATTCATTACGGTCAGTCCGCTTGCGAAGCGGAATCCAGTGTCGCAACTGCAATGACAATCAAATAACAACACGCGCATAAACAAAGATAGAGCAGTCTCTTTAGCGGTTTCAAACGCCTCTCAGGGGATCACGAGTTTCGAGCGCATCTGGGAAGCGGAAAAAGGCGTTTAGCTTCTCGAACTACGTCATAAGAGGTTACTGTTGATCCGTTACAGACTGCGTTGTCACAGTTTCTTACCTAAATAGGTGATCATTAAAACGTGCACATACAACATGGTAATATTACCAGAGCAAGCGCACCAGCCGCTGCAGCATAATAAAAAAAAAGTAACGAGAAAATGATTGTGCAGACATTTTCCGAACTTTGCAGGAAAGACGCGGTTTCCTTCTCAGACAAAAATAAAGAGAAATGGGGAACAGGTAGCGAACAACGGCGAATAAAACAAAAAGTTAGCAGACGATAGAAAGATACAAATCACCCAGCAAAAGCCTCCTTCAACGCAATCATTGCGGCGCTTATGAAAAAAAAAAAGGGGGGGGGAAGCAGCAGCAAAAAAAGAGCTTTTTTTCTGTTTTTGTTTTTGCAGTTGTTTGTTTTAGCTTATTTTGAATGCTGCAGCAACTTAATTACTCACGTTTATTCGATCTTCGGGAAGCGGAAGAAGGATTTTTGAACACATCCCAAAAAGTTGTTTTTGCAGTGGTAGGCAGCACATGACATGCCTGCCATCTCCAAATATGCGCTGGTGTAGGCCCGAAGGCGGCCGGTTGATCAACAAACGATGACTCATAGCAGACGTTCCGACGTAGACAAATAAAATTCGTATATAAATGTATCACGAGTTTGCACTTTTTAATATATTTAATAAATACCAAAAAGCACAAATGAAGATTTCTGATTAGAAACTCAATCGAAGGCGAAAATAGGAGGTTATCGCAGACGACATTGGAAGAAAACAACAACAAGGAAGTTGTAGAGGGCCCTCAAAATGTTCGGGCACAGCTTAGCAGATGGACTGGCGGTAAGCGCCGAAGTGAAAGAAGGAGAGCAAAAACTAAGCCAAACAAGCAAAACGAAATACGCGATGGTCCGAACGTCAAGTAAACAAAAAGAAAGAAAAAAACAACAACATAAAAGCAGCAGGAAGAAAGCAAGCGACGGCGTAGCATCTCCTCAAAAATAAAAAGAAAGTAGACTTTGAAAAATGGTAGGAGTTGCTGACGGTAAGCGTGTGCCGACCTTTATTGTAGAAGACGACGAAGACGTTAGTCGTCCTCTCGCTAACAATCGGAATTTGTGCACCGTATATACCGTAACCAAAATCAAATCACCTTTATTTGCACTAGGACGCTCTCCTCGTTTTTTTTTTTTTTCTTTTGATCTCGCAAGAAATCTGCTTTACTTGTAACTCCGCTTTTATTTATTTCAGTAATAGCGTCATATTTGCATGTGCACAATCGACTTCTTCCAGGGCATGCTGACATCGCAATAACGTACGTGGTTCGAAATTGCCTTCTGCTTCTTCATCCTATTCGCCTATTTGTCAAAACGGTTATAAGCGAGACATTCATGAGAAATGGGAACTGGAACAACGAAACGAATTGATCGATAACAACAGTAAAGTTGAAACGAAGCTACGTTCTAAAATGTTTGCACATTGTCCTTTTTTCAAAAGACAGTGCGAAGGTACATTCGTGTTTTGTCTCGCTTACATAAGTTGTGACAGAGTGTTTTCTTCAGGAGAGCCCCGAAATTGCAATCTGAAAGCTCTAACATCTTCCCTACGCGAAGAAAATGTCCTTCACCGATGAGGTGGCACCTATTTTCAACATTCAAAGAAGCGAATACCCGTGACAATTTTTTTTTTCATTGGTCACCTCGTACGAACATAGCCGAAACCAATGCGTTGCGGAGAATACGTCTGCTAGCGGAGGCTCTGAGCTCGCCAGTGGCGCTGCGATCACTTTTCGCCCGCGCTCCGCGGGGCTCCTACTCTCGTCAAGCTTCAGGGTGTTTGCCGCTTGGGGCGGGTCGGTGATCTACTAACGAGACGTCATGTGCAGGCCTTGTGTTCTAGGTGATATTAGCTTAGTGCGATGCGCCCCGATATACTGACTCGGATATGTACAAACATGTCCTGTTCGAGAAGGCTCGGCGTAGAAGTGGCCGTGTCTCGCGTTGGCTGCGCAGGTGCGTTGACCCATGCTCGCGTGCGCCGCACGCTCTCACGCTACACTTCAGTACACAACACCTTCCCCCTAAACGTAGTCCTGCAAGTACCGAGGGCGACGTTGTTCACGCTGTGGGCGTCCTAACGAAGAAACGCCTGGAGTTGAATTTGGAGACTGCGGATGCGGTGTTGATAGGTTATCCTGGGGGGACTCCTCCGTACTCGACGTGACGTCCGGCCCGACGTCAGGGCTAGTAGTTCCGAAGTCTGGCATGTCGCAGCTGCCCCTCGGAGTATGGTTTGTCAAATCGCATTTTCTAGTTTCGATATGATAGATGTGTCGCTGCCACATACGTCCGTCTTCAAGCTGTACCTGGTAAGAGACAGGTACCAACTGGCATAACATCTTTCCCGGCAGCCAGCGGTTTCCACTTGCGTTGAAATTCATTGCAAACACGGGGCTTCCATGCGCGAAGCGTCGAACAGCCTTTCGACCGTCGATCTCGAAAGATGCCTCCTGGCGCTGAATCATAGCTGACTGTTGATTAGGGTGGAGCTGATCCAAGGCTGATCGGTGTTGTCTACCGAACAGAAGCTCCGCGGAGCTCTTTCCTGTTGAGGTGCTTGAAAGAATTCCTTGCTCCAACAAGAACCTGGCCAGACAAAGAAACCACTCTCCCCAAAATATTTTATTTAGTGACTTCTTCGTCTCCAGCAACATTCTTTCAGCTTGGCCATTTGAAGATGGGTGATACAGTGCCACGAGGACTTGACGGACGCCACTTCGGCGGAGGAAATCTTTAAAATTGCCTGAAGTGAAGGCAGTACCATTGTCCGAGACCACCACATCCGACAGTCCGTGCGTAGCGAATAAGGTACGAAGTACAGTGATCACACCCGAGGCGGACGCAGATTTGACTCTCCGGACTTCCAGCCGTTTGGAGTAAGAAATCCACTCTGATGAAAACATACTCGCCCTTCCAGGGCGAGTATGTCTACGTGCAGTCTCGACCCCGGTCCTGTCGTAAATTCACACGGGTGGTTCGGGGCGCGGGCTGGCGCGTTTCAAGATCCCTGACACGGAACACAGCACCGCACTCGGCGTTCAATATCTTGGTCAAGGCCCGGCCACCAGACATAACCCCTTGTAAAATCCTTCATGTTCACAACCCCCGGATGACCGCTGTGCAATAGGTCCAAACGCGGTTTCGCGAACAGGTGAGGGTGTGATGACACGGCTGCCCCAGAGAATACAACCATTATAGGCAGACAGTTCGTCTCGGTGAGAGTAGTATGGCCTGAAAACCTCTGGAGGTTTCTCAGATGGCCAGCCGTGCGGGATCCAACGCAGTACCCGGGAAAGAACTCAATCCTTCTTCGTCTGAAAAGTCACTTGTTTTGCGTCGATGTGCACCTCCGGCGCTGATTTGATGATAAGAAAGTCACGAAGAGGAGGTATCTCAAAATCCTGAATCTTCTGTGGAAGACGTCTGAAAACGTCAGCCTTGCCCATTTGTCCGCAGGTCTGTAAATGAGCTCATAATTATTATTTATTATTATTTATTGATACTACCGGCCGCCGTAGGGCAGCCAAGGTAGGAGGGTGTGACGGTACAGGGCTTTTTCCGAGTACTGAATGAAAAACCTTGGGAAACTCGTCAACCATGTTGTGAACCGTAGCCGCTTCCGCCTGAGGCGGCGATGTGTCAGCATGAAGGACCCCCTCCAAGGAGATGCCCAAGGACCGAAACCAGTGGCGTCCAGCATTCTCACACCAAATCCCTTGACAACCACAAGTTCCAATTTTATTTTTTTCTCCTTGAAGGACACCTCAGTTGTTACACTTCCGAAAACTTCGAGACTGCTGCGTATAGGAGCGTAGTCGGAAGGTGCATGGTTTGAGGCAGCTATTGGAGATGCGGAGCTGGCGCTTAACACGCGAGTTTATGACCGTGAAGGCCGAACCAGAGTCGATTTTTATCCGCAGGCTACGGCCAGTCATCGAAACATCGCAGAACACAGGCGCCGCAATGGCGAAGGCCTCATAATCCTTCTGTAATGGTCCAACAGTCTCCAACTTGTTATTGCGAACCGCTGACCGTCGACCTGCGGCTCTCGCCTTTTGGCGGTATGCTGCGACAACATCCCCCTTGTTATTGCAAAAGTGGCAGACAGCACCAGCAAAGCGGCATGTTTTGGGGTCATGCGCACCATTGCAACACCAGCATGCATTCTGAGAAAGTGCCCTGAACGGTGCTCTTACGTGTTGCTTGTTGCGCTGCCGGTTGACGTAGGCGGAGGCATTGGCGTCTGCGGCAAGGTGGTTCTATGAGGCGACTTTGACGCTGCGTCGCCTTCCACCCGATACGTTTCTAGATCCACTGCAGCCCCCGATGTCGACACAGAGGCGCGAATTTCAGTGTTTTGCGACTTGGCCGCCTCGGCCGCTGTCCAGGGTCTGTCCAGGGTCTTACTCAGCGTTAGTGTGGGCTCGACGAGCAGACGCCATTGTAACGCGTCGTTATGAAGGCCGAAAATGCTGCGGACTGTGACCATGTCGTCGAGCATTCCTCCAAACTCGCAGTGCTAAGACAAACGTCAGAAGTCTGCCACGAAGGTCGCCACAGGCTCCCCTGTACGTTGGTCATGTCTGAAGAACTGGAAACGTATAAAAGTCACCGAAGGTTGAGGGACGAAGTGCTCGTGAAGCTTTCGTGTTATCTCCTTATACGGTGTTTCGTCTAGCGAGCTCGGCGAACACAAAGAGCGCAAGATGACGTATGTTGCGCAGCCACAGACACTACACAGGACGGCTCGTTTCTTGTCTGCCGTGGTTACGTTGATCGCCACGAAAAAGAATTGCAGGCTCTCGATATACTGTGGCCAGGACTCAGGGTGATTAGGCAAAAACTCCTCGAACTGTACGTTGGAAGACATACCTGGAACAGTTGAGCGTTGTAGCCACCGATACTTCACGTTTACCTCGTCGTATTTACTAATTCATATGTACAAACATGTCCCGTTCGAGAAGGCTCGGCATAGAAGTGGCCGTGTCTCGCGTTGGCGAACGCAGGCGCGTTGACCCATGCTCGCGCGCGCCGCGCGCTCTCACGCTACACTTCAGTGCGCAACAGTAATTATCGTCCTCTTCTAAAGGATCGCCCCTCCCCCCTCCCCCAAGCAAGAAGCTCAAAGGCTGGTATACCGAATTCCTGGTACTGAGTGCAACGCCTCCTATGTGGGGGAACAAAGGACTGTCCCGAACGTCTGCTCAGGCCTAAGTATGACGTGAAGAAGAAAGACGTCGAGGGCAATTCCCTGGCGGGACATACTAAAAAGACCGGCCAGACCATCGCCTTCTGCAGCAGTTTTCACCTTCGACAGAGAGACTAGAGAAACGGCTCTTATTAGAATCCTGGCATATACAAAATACGTGCAACGACCTGAACAGATCCCCCGGAACGCTCCCAAGCAGCTATATACACAGACTACAATGCGCCTCACACAAAAGCGAAAGAAAGCAATACTGACAGAAAGAAGAATATTACGATAGATCGCAACCTTTGGGCTCACACACAGTCACCCATGAACAAGGAGCCCAGCCTTTATCGAATCTTCGAGCCCGAAGAAGAAATTGGTTATCAAAAAACAGATCGTGTAGTTTTACTGTGATTGCTTGCATTCACACAAAGACACCGTTTGATTCTCTGCTGCTAAAGTGCTTGTACAGGGCACCCCTCTTCCGCAAATATTATGTGGTGACTTCAACGCCCATCATGAATTCTGGTGTAGAGCACGTAACGATAAACGGGGATGGGTAAACAATGACGTTTCAAAGAACCTAAATTTAGTCCTGATGGAGGACAATACTCTAACTTTTTATAGAGGAGAATTACTCTGAGTAGTATTTTAGACCTGACATTTTTTTCGGCAGACTTCGTAAAAAAATGTTGCGTGGTTAACTAACCTAGAAGCAAGAGAGAGAGGCCAGATACCAGTCCTCACGTTTGTCCCTGGGTTTGATAGCGATAGAAAACCACGCAGAGCTTCGGTCGCCAATGGAAGCAAGTTTAATTAACTTTCAAAAAGAAATTACAGCAGCCACGGCCGCTAGAGAGTTTGTAAGTACCTTTAGATTAATATTGTATGGCACAGGCTTCACGAAAGAAAACACTCCCTTTTGATCGCTCAGATATTGATATTGAATATGAGAGCCTACGCGCGATTCGAAGGCGAGCAGAGAGAAGAAACACCAGGTGCAACAAAAGGAGTGTTAACGTTCTAAACGCGTGTAGAGCGGCAAAATAGGTGCGCAAGCACTTAGTCGCTTTTAGCCAGCGTTGACGGAAACATCCCTGCTCATCGTTGGATGCAAAAATAAATCGCACTCAGCTCTGGAGTGTAGTGCGCGTAATTCGAGTTTCACCTACGCAGCTTTTTTCATAAGAGCTCTTTTTTACGTCAAGGTATCTCGTACATTGAGGTTGCCGAGGAATTTTGCCTGCGTCTACACGTCATATCGTATAATATGTCAAAACAACACCCGAGTTGATGCTCCAAGGTCCAAAGAATCTTCCCTCGGCTTGAATTCACTCTTGAGAAACTGGGCCACGCCTTGCAGAACTGGAAACAAATTGCCGCCTGGTCCAGATAGTGTTACGTATAGCGTACACTTACCCGTAAGGGGAAGCTGAAGTGGTTTTGTATTTAAGAAACCACATAAATCGTCTTCATTTTACCTCCGGGATATCAAGTATCGATCTTTTTTTTTTTAATTTGGTGCATGTAGGTTGTAGAAAATCCTTTTCAAATTACCGCTCAAGGCTCTCCTTCCCGGAGCGTGACGTCACAAAAGGAGTTTTCAGAATCTCCGCTCTTGCTCATCTCCAGCACCTATCAAAGCTATGCGCCCACACCCTTGCTGCTTCTAAAAAGGGAAAAAATGACGTAAGCACTGGTGCCAGTGCGGGGAAATATACCTGGCGATCTTGCAATTACACGCGCGGCCCTCGAGCGATACCCGCTTGGCTGCCAAAAAATCCTCTTATGACGTAACGTCATGGCGGAGGTTTTTCGTGTTTTCTCGCGTTTAGATACATGTTCAGTAAAACCGAAGTATCGAATTTTTTTTTTTAATTTTGGTGCATGCACGCTGTACAAACTCCTTTTCAAAGTAACAATGAAGGCTCTCCTTCCCGTAATGTTTCGGTCACGCACCAGTCACCTAGCTGTGTTTGCAGATTTGTGTTTGTCCTTTGTCAATCTTGTTTCCCTTCTCCAGGGATTATTATCGTCATTCTTGTCCAGCTCGCTTGCAGCTTCGCATTTAATTGCATTATAGTGATATTCAGATTCACGGGATAAAACTAAATACCATGTAAGCCAATACTGGCAGCTCCCGCGAAGCGCGGGCGAAAAGTGATCGCAGCGCCCCTGGCGAGCTCGGAGTCTCCGCTTTTAATTAAATTAATCAATTTCTGCTATGTTTATTGAGCAGATTTTTATATCACAACTTATGTGCTATAAAAACTTATTATATAAGCATATCAGTTCTTATATGTCGCATATCAGGGTTTAGGTATTTTATATTAGTTTTATATAGGTTCACAAATTTTTGTTTTCAGTAGGGAAGAAAGAAAGCTGCGGCGTAGCGTCGCCTCACACTTAAAAAGAAAGTAGGCTTTGAAAAATGGAAGAAGTTGTACGATCGTCCAACGGGTGCCGGCCTTTATCGTAGAAGGCCCAGAAGACGTTAGTCACCCGCCGCTAACAATCGCAATTTGTGCACCGTATATGACGTGACCAAAATCACCTTTATTTTCCCTACGACGCCCTCCTTTTTTTTTTTCTTTTGCACGCCCGAGAGGTCTGTGTTCTTGTAAGTCCGCTTTTATTAGTTTCAGTATTAGCGTCAGATTTTCATGTGCACAATCGACTACTTCCAGAGCATACTGACATCGCAGTAACGTTAGTGGTTCAATATTGCCTTTTGCTTCTTTATCTGGAGACGATCTTAATCAGATTAGCCAGCTCGCCTATTCGGAAGAACGATTTTAAGCAATACATTCACGAGAAATGGGAATCACGGCAACAAAACGAATTATTGATAAGAACAGTAAAGTTTAAACGTACCTATGTTCTGAAAGTTTTGTACATTGCCCTCTTTCAAGAAACAGGGCGAAGGTACATTCGTGTTTTGCCTGGCTTAAATAAGTGCTGACAGATTGTTTTCTTCAGGAGTGCCCGAAAATTGCACCCTGAAAGCTGTAACATCTTTCCCACACGAAGAAAATGTCCTTCACTCATGAGGTGGCACATCCTTTTTAACATTCAAAGCAGCGAATACCCGTTACAATTTTTTTTTTTTTGCATTGGTCCCCTCGCATGGAGATAGGCAAAACTAATGTGTTGTGAAGAATTCGTCTACTAGCGGACACTCCGAGCTCGCCAGGGGCGCAGCGATCACGTTTCGCCCGCGCTCCGCGGGAGTTGCCTGTATTGGCTTACATGGTATTTGGTTTTATCCCGTGAAGCTGAATCTCACGTTTGGTTTCTTTGAAAATGTACCTAAAAGAAAGGAAATTGCTCCTGTATGTTGTTGTTGTTGTTTTTTCGCTTTTTTTTTTGTTTACTTGACGCTCGAACCGTCACGTATTTTGCTTTGCCTTGTTTGGCTTAGTTCTAACTTTCTTTCGCTTCGGCGCTTAGTGCCTTTGGTTCGTCTGCCACCTTATGCCCCTACATCTTGGGAGCCATCTGCAGCTTTGTTGTTGTTGTTGTTTCCTTTCCATCGTCGTCTGCGTTAACCTCGCATTTTTACCTTCGATTGAGTTTCTAATCCGAAAATTTCATACCTGCTTTTTGACACTTAATAAATATATTAAAAAGTGTAAGCTCGTTATACATTTCTATTCGGAGTTAACTTGAGTACGTCGGCACGTCTGCTATGGATCATGGTTCGTTGATCAACCAGCCGCCTTCGGGCATACACCAGCGCCTACTCGGAAATGGCAGGGATGCCATCATGCCGCTTACCCTAGCAAGAACAAGTTTTTGCGATGTGGTGGAAAATCTTTCTTCCGTTTCCCGAAGACCTGACAAAACGTGAGTAATTAAGTTACTTCAAATTAAACTGCAAGAGCTGTCCGAGTCTGGCTTCAAAATGGCCACTGACGCCTCAACGAACGATTATGACAACTCCACGGAGATTGCGGAGAACTTTACGGACGACACACCAAATGCACAACTGAAAACCCAGTCCTATGTAGCCGGGTGGACAGCCAGTCAGGTCTGTCATCATGCTTGCTAAGTTCAACTGCAATCAGAAACACGGAACACATCGATATACATTTTGTTGAAGAACAAGAAATACTCGCATGCGAAAATGACACCACCTTACGGCTTAGCTCGTCACCTAACCGGTAACATCAGCCGTGCCTTCGACACATACGAGGGGCGTTCATAAAGTTCGTATTTTTGTCACGAAGGAATAGAGATTCAGCAATCAAACTCGAGTAGGAGTTGAGACCTTCTCTGCATATTCGCTACCAAAATTTACCCACTTTTTCTAGCGATGCACCACATGCCGGAGGCCATTATGATAGAACTCCTCGTTTTGAGAATTCAGGAATCGCTCCACTTCAGCAATCACTTTGTCGCCGTCCTTGAAATGCTTTCCTCTTATTTGGCCACACTGGAAGCGTCTCGGCCATTTAACCAAAGTGTCATAAACTGGGGCGTTGTCCCCGAACAACGCTCCCAGATTGGAAGGAATATCCTTGGCATTGCGTCCCTTCAAATGGAGAAAACGGATCACTGTATGTGCTTGGTACCGATGAACGGTGCCATTTTTGTTTCGACTCCCTAGCGGCGTTCCGAGCTACTATAGCATGCGATGTTTATACTGTGCGGAAACTAGAGGGACGCGCGCTCATGTTGATGCCTGTTTTGTTCCACTTTTTTCAATTCTTTGTGCCGATAATATGAACTTTATGAACGCCCCTCGTACTTCACTGATATATTGCACCAATCCAGAGTTCAGTTGAAGGCGCACTTGAGGCATCGAATCAACACTGGAAACAAAGGCACGGTGTGCAAGGATTGCCTGGTCATGCATGTCAACAAGTACTTGAAAGTACTTTTGAACTGCTTCGTCAAGCGAGCAAACAAACAACCTGCCAAAGTCATTGGGAAAAAAATCCGAAAGCGAGAAAGGTCACACACTGCTAGCACGTAGCACATTGTAGCGTGCGACTCTTATTTACCGGGCAGTGTGAGCTGGACTAGGTTAATCCTTTCCTTGTTTTGTTTTTAGTTGTTACCAACTCCTCGAAAGCAAATAAACAAACGCGTAACGGGCAGCTGAAAAAAAGTGAACCTATTTTTTTAATATTTTCTTAGTGTTGCCTCCGCTTTGTTTATTGTGGACTCAACACCGACGGAGACCACCACATCCTCATTTTCAATGCCCCTACCGACGCCCCGTGCGATCGTCGTGGTTGAGGGAGGTCTTTGCTGGGTGATTTGTATCTTTGTCTCGTCTGCTAACTTCTCTATTTCATTCGCCGTTGTTCGAGTCTGCTTGCATTTCTTTTTTATTTTCGTTCTTGGATGGGGACGCCATCTTTTCTGCAAAGTTCAGACAGTGTTGGCACGGTCATTTTTCTCGTTACTGCTTGTATTTGTTATACTGCAGAGGCTGGTGCGGTTGCTCTGGTAACCTTAACATGTTTTTTGCGCCCGTTGCGACCAGTGGATTCCGCCCTGCAAGCGGAATGAGCGTAATGATATGTTTCAGTTGTTGGGGTGGCGAAACAGGGCTCGCAAAGCTCGAGGACGTCGCGGAGCCTATACTTTTCCATTACGTGGGATGCTTCCGTAGACTCCGAGTCCGCAAGAGGCGGCACTTTCACGTTTTCCGCCGCTCCCATGGGTTTTCGGAGGAGTGTCTTGTACTGGCGTAGCTATATCGTATTCGATGAAACTACGCTAAAATCAACCTCCATCTCATTTTTTAAAGAAGTGTTTCAGCTTCCTTTTCAGTGAACACTCCAGACTCGGACTTCTAGAACACTACATGGAGTATTTATTCACTCGCGGCCATAGCTGTGTGCGCGACTGCCGAGCGCGTGCTGATGGCGAGCTTTCATAGTTCTTTAGCAACGTGCAGTCCACACCATCAAGATTGCCGGCCTTGGCAACCTATTAATGTGAGCTCGTTCTCACCACGCGCTCTAAACTAACGTTGCTCTAAACAGCACCTACAAATATGGCGTCCAGTGAATACTCTCTATAAGAACTTATGCAACAATGGCGTGCTTCCGCGTGAGTGGACGCATGTCAAGGTAACCACAATATTAAAACCTGGTCGCTCGCCACTTGTTCTGGGATCTTTCCGACCTATTGTCTTGACATTAGACCCTTTTCGGAATTCAGTGCCATCTGGTGACTCAAATAGAAGTTTAACGTTTACCGTACTAATGGCGGCAATAAACCTGTGGTCTGCAGCATTCTATGAAGTACCGGCACTTTCGCAAGTCAACGGTGAACGAGAATATGCGCTTCACTGTACAGTTCTTTTTCAATCTATTTCAGTGTCGATGGCGGAAAAGATGCAACCAGTCAGAACGAAGCGCCAACCCACATAGACGCCTTGAAGTTTTATACGTCAAGGGGCTTGAAGCCGAGTATGTGCTATTAGCGGCGAGATGTTTTGGTGGCGCCCTCCTGTGGTTCCCCCTTCTGACGTCATTATATTGCAAACAACAAGTTCGATGGTGTTTGTTATTAGCATCGTGGAAGCATGAAATCATTGCGCTCTCAAAGGAACACTGCCAACACCGTCAAAATTAAAGTTCTTTCATTCCTCTTATTTCCGTCGATGATAAATCCCCTTTCCGACGTCATAGTCAGCGTTCGGCCAATTGTGGAAGGCCGACCACAGCGACGCTTTCGGTCGCGCACGGGGCTAATACTCGCGGTCAGCTTTCTGTGGCAATCCGAGGAGAGGAGGAAAGCGCGTGTACGGCGGTTGGTGCACCCTCTCTCCTAGCATTGACTGCATTGCCACAGAAAGTTGACGGCGAGATTGACTGGGCCTGAGTTAGAAATAAACGCTTACGCAGCTGTTGCATCCGATTCCCGCTTCACGTCGCGCTAACGTCTAGAATGTATAGGTCTCGAATCATCTGCTTAGGAGTATCTTCAACTTCTTCCTTCATCAGTAAATAGAAGGCCGCCATTAGTATAGCACATATGCCATTTTTCAGATGATGATAGTGATCAAAGTGTCCAGACTGAGTTCCGGAAAGAGTCTAATATGATTTTATAGAGGATAACATTGTATCTCTAGAAAGCAGAGTTTTATCCACAAGAATATGTCGGGCTTTCGAATTGGACGATTGGCCACTGACAGTGTGATTGACCGCGTTTCCACAGTTGAGCAAGGTATTAATGACGAGAAAACGACCTTGACCGTATTATTTCAAATCAAAAGGGGGTTCGAATGAATACACATCAATCCATAATGTCTTCCACTGGTGAACACGGAATTGGAAATACTTTCGACTGGGTAAACGATTGCCTTTATTGAAATACACTCTAAGAAAAAAAGGGTGTAGTCGGGTGCATCGGGCGCACATGCACCATTTTCTTGAAAGATGCACCCTGCGTTACCCAGCCAGTGTACTTGTACACCGACAATGAGCCTCCTCCTCTCCCTTAGAAACCTCTAGGTGTATCAGTGCACCCCCAGGTAGCACGCCAGAGGAATGCCCAACTTAGGCAAAGGTCTGGCAAACATAAGGGCCCAACTTTGGCGCAGTTAGGATTTTGCACCATGGCACTCATCAGTGCCAAAGTACGGTGCCTAACTATAGCCTTAGTTGGGCGATCTTAGGGCAAGCCAAAGTTTGGCTCTTCTATGGTGCGCCAGAGGAGTGCCAAAGTTGGTGCCATACTTGAGCCATAACTGCCATAGTAAATCCTAATCTGGGAATTCGGGGCATGCCAAGGTTTGGCGTTTCTCTGGTACGCCAGAGGAGCGCCAAAGTTGGTGCCATACTTCAGCCATAACTGCCAGAGCAACGCCTAATTTCGGTATTTAGGACGTGCCAAAGTTTGGCTTTTCTCTGGTTTTGGCCCAAAGATGCCAGATGAGAGCCGATCAGATAATGAAGCCTAAATTTGGCACTTGTTTGGCGATTTTTCCCCGAAAATGCCAGATCTCAGCCGAACTACAAGGAAGTAAGCCTAACTCTGGCACATCTGTGGCAATTTTGGCCCAAAGGTGCCAGATGACTACCGAACTATAGGAAAGTGAAGCCTAACTTTGGCACTTGTTTGGCGATTTTGACCCTAAGATGCCAGATGTCAGCCGAACTACAAGCCACTAAGCCTGACTCATCTGTGGCGATTTTGGCCCAAATGTGCCAGATGACAGCCGAACTATCAAAAAGTGAAGCCTAACTTTGGCATTTCTTTGGCAATTTTGGCCCAAAAATGCCAAATATCAGCCGAACGACCGGGCAGTAAGCCTAACTCTGGCATTTGTTAGGCGATTTAGGCCCAAATATGCCAGATGACAGCCGAACTACCAGGCAGTGAAGCCTAAATTTGGCACTTGTTTGGCAAATTAGGGCCAAAATACCCAGACTCTTGCCAAGGAAGGTCAGGTTTGGCGCTACTTTGGCTCTTTCGGGCTTTTTAAGGCCCTAAATTCCCAGACAAAAGCCAAATTTCGGCCCAGAACTCGGTGCTACCTGGGGTGCCTAACTATAGTCTTAGTTTGGCGATCTTAGGGCATGCCAAAGTTTGACTCTTCTATGGTGCGCCAGAGGAGTGCGGGGCATGCCAAGGTTTGGCGTTTCTCTGGTCCGCCAGAGGAGCGCCAAAGTTGGTGCCATACTTGAGCCATAACTGCCATAGTAAATCCTAATCTGGGCATTCGGGGCATGCCAACCAAGGTTTGGCGTTTCTCTGGTACGCCAGAGGAGCGCCAAAGTTGGTGCCATACTTCAGCCATAACTGCCAGAGCAACGCCTAATTTCGGTATTTAGGACGTGCCAAAGTTTGGCTTTTCTCTGGTTTTGGCCCAAAGATGCCAGATGAGAGCCGAACTATCAGATAATTGTGGTAACTCGGAGAAAAAGGCAGAAGACAAGATCTCGCGGAAGGGCCGCGCGGAGAGCTCGAGACAGAAGACTGAGCGCGATTGACTGGACTGAGCCAGCATGAAGCAAGCCCTAGGTTAGCCAGCGGCATACGTTTTTCATCATGTAAATAAACCCACGGTTACTACAATTGGCGACGAGGCTGTTCCAGCCATCATCCGTGAGCATCAACGGCATAGGTAAAGCCCCTTCAACCCGAACGTCCACAGCTCTAGCACCCTGGCGGAAGCTACGACTGCTACGACGTCAGGAAGGAACCCCGCCGATGCGGACACAAACCGGGTGAGGATGACCTACATCGGTAACGTTCCTGATTTCAGCAAGTCAGAACGATTCGATCTTTACATTGAGAGATTCGAACGCTGGCTCGCGGCTAATGAGGTTCCGGAAGGCATGAAGGCAGACATTTTGCTTGCAACACTTCCTGCATTGACTTATGAGCTGCTACGAGACCTCGTATCTCCAAGAACAACAACTGAATGTTCTTACGAGGACCTCAAACAAGCACTCATTCAACATTTCATGCCCAACCCCATCACGATTGCAGAACGATTTCGCTTCTACCGACGCAGTCAAGAGGAGGGCGAAACTCTCGCTGACTTCATAGCCGCGCTAAAGAAGCTTGCTCATACTTGCGATTTCAAGGACTTCCTGAATGATGCCTTGAGAGACCGGTTCGTCTGTGGGCTGAGAGACGAGTATTACATCAACCGCCTGCTCATCGAGAGGACGCTGACTTTCAAGTCAGCGTGCGATATCGCCTTAGGCCTAGAACTCGCCAGACAGGACGCTCGTCAGCTCACCCAGACGGCAGTTCCTCAAATTCAAGGAATTAAAAAAGTTCAAGTCCAGGAGCGTTCAACCAAGAAAGTCCCCAAGACGCTTACGTCACACTCTATCCAGTTGATGGAGACACCAACAGTGTTAGCGACGGCATCGAAGTCCTGCTGCAAATTGCAGGGAAATGCTGTAAAAATGCTGCTGGACACTGGGGCGGCTCTAACCATCATCTCCGAGAGGCAATACAACGAGTCGCTGCGCGGTTTGCAACTAGAACCCTCGACTCTTCGCCTCCGCTCGTACACCGGTGACGCCATTCCTGTCCTTGGAGAGGCACAAGTTCCGGTAACCTACGAAGATCAGACAGTGACGCTTCCATTGGTTGTCGTCCACGGAGATCGACCAGCTCTGCTGGGAAGGAACTGGCTGCGGCACATCCGCATCAACTGGTCCAACATCTTCTCACTGACAGAGTCTGCTGCTCGGAAGTGACTAGACAGTCTGCTAGACAAGCACAAGATGCTTTTCAGCGACCAACTGGGAACGGTGAAAGGAATCAAAGTAGCGATTCACGTCAAGCCCGAATGTGCCCCAATTTTCTTCAAACCTCGCCCCCTCCCATACGCCCTGCGTGAGGTGGTGGAGAAAGAGTTGGAGGCCCTCGAAAAACGCGGCACAATCACCAAAGTTGATAGAAGCAGCTGGGCGACACCGATCGTGGTGGTTCCAAAAAAGGACAAGTCCGTTCGACTTTGTGGAGACTACAAGGTCACCGTGAACCGTTGCATTCACCTGGAGACCTACCCACTACCAAGTGCGGAAGACTTGTTCGCGACGCTTGCTGGTGGCAAGTACTTCAGCAAGATAGACTTGACCAGTGCCTACCAACAGTTAGAACTAGAACCCAACTCGAAGGTCTACACTACAATCACCACACACAAGGGTCTTTACCGGTACAATCGTCTACCTTTCGGAATATCCACAGCGCCGTCAATTTTCCAACGGTCCATGGATCAGATTCTGTGAGGACTGGAGCACGTAGTGTGCTATCTTGACGACATCTTGGTCACGTCAAGTACTCTGGAGGATCATCTTCAATTGTTGGACCGAGTTCTGGCTCGACTGACAGCAAACGGAATTCGGGCCAATCTTCGAAAATGCGAGTTCCTCAAGAGCAGCGTGGAATATCTCGGCTACAGAATCGACGCCCAAGGATTGCACCCAACCGAAAGTAAGGTGCAAGCCATTCAAAACGCGCCATCACCTTCCAACGTGATGGAACTGCGTTCATTTCTAGGCCTGTTAAACTATTACGGACGATTTTTGACGGGCCTTTCCACGATTTTGAAGCCACTACACCAGCTTCTAGAGAAGGACAGCCGCTGGAAGTGGACGTCAGAATGTGAAAAAGCCTTCAAAGAGGCAAAAGAGAGCTTGCTGCGAAGCAAGTGGCTCACACATTACGACCCCAGCAAGCTGCTTTGCCTCGCCTGCGATGCATCTCCAAGCGGAGTGGGAGCAGTCATATCTCACATCATGCCAAACGGTAACGAAGTGCCAATTGCTTGCGCCTCTAGGACGCTCTCACCAAGTGAGCGCAACTACGCACAGATCGAACGAGAAGCACTTGGTATTGTGTTCGGAGTGAAGAAGTTTCACAAGTACTTATACGGTCGGAAATTCACCCTTATTACAGATCATAAGCCTTTGACTGCGATCTTCAACACCCAAACAGCAATTCCAAGCTTAGCCGCTCTACGAATGCAACGTTGGGCACTTACTCTCCTATCATACAACTATGACATCGTGTAAAGTCCAAAGAACACGGCAATGCAGATGCACTGTCACGTTTGCCTTTAGACCTTGCTTCCAGTGACCCGGACGAAGACACGTCGGTACTTCAGGTCTCCAATGTGGAACTTCTCCCAGTCACAAGTCATCAAATCGCGGTGGAAACAAGGAGAGACCCAACCTAATCCAAGGTCCTGAACTTTACCCTAAATGGTTGGCCCACCTCTCTTCAAGATAAAAACCTGCGTACTTACTTCGAAAAACGGGAGCAGCTCTCTACGGACCAAGGCTGTCTTCTGTGGGGAAGCCGAGTCATCGTACCACCGAATCTTAGAAAACGGCTACTACATGAACTGCACGAGAATCACCCAGGCGTCAGTCGCATGAAGGCCAAGGCACGAAACTATCTTTGGTGGCCAATTTTGGACCAGGACATTGAAGATTTCATTAAGCAGTGCTACGCCTGTGCATCCATGCAGAACCAACCAGCTGCTGCACCTCTACACCCATGGTCTTGGGCAAGAAACCCGTGGGAGAGGATACATATAGACTACGCCGAGCTCGACAAGCAGCACTACCTGGTAGTAATGAACAGCTTCTCCAAGTGGATCGAAGTTCTGCCCACCAAAACGACAACAGCAGCACGCACCATTGAATTGTTGCGGAACCTCTTCGCGTCATATGGAGTGCCCTCTGAAGTTGTCTCGGATAACGGGCCGCAGTTCATTTCTGCAGACTTCGAGAACTTCTTGCGAATGAACGGAGTGAAGCACATCCGTACACCCCCATATCATCCCGCTTCAAATGGCGCGGCTGAACGAGCGGTGCAGACATTTAAGCGAGCATGGAAGAAAGACGCCGCTGCTCGAAACACACACACAGAAACAGAGCACCAAAGGCTGGCCAGGTTTCTCCTGAATTACCGGAGCACTCCTCATACAATCACAGAGAGAACACCGGCTGAACTGTTCCTCAAACGGCCGCTTCGCACTCGCCTGGATTTAATCAAGCCAAGTGTGGAGCGGACTGTGATCAAGCACCAACGCCAGCAACAGCTGGCACACGACAAGTCACGACGATCACTTCGTCATTTTCATGTAGGAGATAAGGTCCTCGTGCGAGACCTGAGAGGGAACCAGCACTCTTGGTCTCCTGGAGTTATTGTTTCCCGAAGAGGGCCACTATGGTATCTAGTGGAAGTACGGGAACGTACAGTCTCCGTTCACTTAGACCATCTTTTGCGACTGGATGCTCAGTTACCAAGTCGTGAAACAACCTGCCCACCACCATGGATGCTCTTAGACCCAACTGCCACTCCTAGAGTGTCGGTGGACACATCTGGAGACTTGCAGAGTTCATCTGGAAGAGCCCCACCTACAGTGGTGCAGCCAGGCCCGGCAGGAGACGCAGCCACGCCGCCGACGGAACACTCAAACCGTTATCCTCAACAGATCCGGCGTCCCCCAGACAGATTTGGCGTGCCACCGAGCCTTCCGGATGCTGGAGCTCCCGTTGGCACCTAAACAATTAAAGCGGGAGAGATGTGGTAACTCGGAGAAAAAGGCAGAAGACGAGATCTCGCGGAAGGGCCGCGCGGAGAGCTCAAGACAGAAGACTGAGCGCGATTGACTGGACTGAGCCGGCATGAAGCAAGCCCTAGGTTAGCCAGCGGCATACGTTTTTCATCATGTAAATAAACCCACAGTTACTACAATAATGAAGCCTAAATTTGGCACTTGTTTGGCGATTTTGCCCCAAAAATGACAGATCTCAGCCGAACTACAAGGAACTAAGCCTAACTCTGGCACATCTGTGGCAATTTTGGCCCAAAGGTGCCAGATGACAGCCGAACTACAAGCCACTAAGCCTACCTCTGGCACATCTGTGGCGATTTTGGCCCAAAGGTGCCAGATGACAGCCGAACTATCAAAAAGTGAAGCCTAACTTTGGCATTTGTTTGGCAATTTTGGCCCAAAAATGCCAAATATCAGCCGAACGACCGGGCAGTAAGCCTAACTCTGGCATTTGTTAGGCGATTTAGGCCCAAATATGCCAGATGACAGCCGAACTACCATTCAGTGAAGCCTAAATTTGACACTTGTTTGGCAAATTAGGGCCAAAATACCCAGACTCTTGCCAAGGAAGGTCAGGTTTGGCTCTACTTTGGCTCTTTCGGGCTTTTTAAGGCCCTAAATTCCCAGACAAAAGCCAAATTTTGGCCCAGAACTCGGTGCTACCTGGGCCCCCACGCTAGCCACGCGCCCAGATCAGCTTGTGCTTGGATTCCCTCTTGGGGGTCACTTTTTGGGTTGGGCAGTTTCTTAGGAAGTATGGAGCTATCCTGTACACTCGGTACTGACAGTAGAGTAGACGCTATGCTTGTTTTAGGCCAATCGGGTCTCCGGGTAGGATCACGTGACTACAGTCTCCAAGCTAGAGATAAGGCAGAGCACGGCACCTCCCTGAAGGCCAAGGCCACGGGTAGCATCCACTGCACTATTAACTTTTGGTCCAGCTTTCAAGAGGATATAAGTGTCAAATCCTTTCGCCCCTGAAGATAAGCCTTTGCCAGGGCGCCCCCCTTTTGGCCTTGAAGGAGCTGCTATTTTCTTTTTCTTTCTCTCCCTAAGCTGAAAGCATGGAAGAAGGTACGCATTTGCTGGACCAATGAACCGGAGGCTTTTTCATCCCTCGACTCCGCTGTCTTGGCGCGGGTGACGGCAGACGCGTGATCATGTGGTAAAGGTTTCACGGATGACGTAGTAGCTTTTCCCCACCTCGGAATGTCTACTTCTCGGCCTACTTTCTTGCGTGCTGTGCTGCGACCAGCGGGGCTGCCGGAGATTTCGTCCGCGACAACGTATTCGAGTGTACCCAGATTTCCAGTGTTTGAAAAGTCCTACGCGTATATCGGCAACAAGCGATTTCTTCAAAAAAGCCCAAGGAATTCATGTGATGCGTTTAGTGTTCGGTTAGACAAATTACTGCTTCTGCCACATCATGTTGAATCTTCACGGACCCCTTTCCTTTCGTTTTTGTGTTTGTGTTGTGCTGCAGTGCCCGTGTCGACATATATTTCGGATTACATATTTCGAGTCCGGTATTTTCATCGTAAGTGCTCTGCAACCTACTCCTTTGCAACAATTGACCGTACAGCACCCTTCTAATCTATAGTCGCTGACAGGTGAAGAGGGTAGTGCAAGCTCCTCCCACCTCTTTCGACTTCAGCGAAGGAAACGCTGGAAAGGAGGTCTTCCCCTCTCCAGCGTTCGTTCTGCTAAAGTGAAAAGAGGTGGGAGGAGCTTCCCCTGCGCACTTAGCCTGTCACCAACTATACATCGCCTATTCGACTTTTTGGAAAATAAGTTTCAAGAGTTGTGGCTTTCACCAGAGTACCACTTTAAACCAGTGTATGCGATCTCTTCTCAGGTGAATATTACGCTTCCGAATAATCCACCATCAAACTTTGAAAAACCTTTGCATCGCCCGCACTTGAATGCTGCCTACACTAATGTATAAAGGCAGATGTTTGGACATATACCCAGTTCCAGCAGTCAGCATTGTGGCTTAGCGGAAGACAAGGACCATATATTTTATGACTGTCACGGTTTTAACTATTCTAGATATACATTGAAAGATGCTATTCAGAACTTCAGAAAGAACCTTCATCCTCGAAAATACCCTGGGTACTTGGAGCCTTCGAGGCCATGAAAAAACTCGGTAGAAGCATTGGAAATATTTCTGAAAGGCACCGCATTCTTCAATGTACTATACTTGTTTATGACTTCCTTTTCGTTTTCTTGATACTTTGTGTGTGATACGACGTTTATAAACAGTGCCATCAGATGTATGTATGCTCTGAATGTTGTCCGCAAAAAAAAAAAGAATCTAATCACGTGCAATTTTTTTGAGCAAAGCCCTGTACTTTGTGTTCCCTGATTCACAGGCCCTCTACTACATACAGTGCCTTATGCCTAAATCGGAGTTTTCTTATTGTTGACGAGTACTAGAAGCTTCAGCAGTCGTGCCTCAATGTGTGCCACATAGCTCTTGCCCCTCCTGTGCCATCTCTTTTGCCCCGTTCCCATTTTTCATGTAGAATTGCCGTCACGGAAATTGGGTGGCCAACATTAGTAGCAAATTTGCAACTAGGGTTGGCCTAATTAATTTCTATTTAATTAATTAATTAAATAATTAATTCCTAATTAAAAACAACAGATACGTGTAAAATCCCGAGAAATCGTCCCTCAAGATATGAAGTTATATTGTAAAAGTAGGGAATGGGCGCTCCTCAATTTAACAATATGTAAATATAAGTCCTTTGTGTATTCTCCGAGTGGTACAGAATTGAGAAGGAGGGGGGGGGCAGAGGGGCTCTTATTGGTTATTGGGAAATGGGCGAATGCTCGAAATTTTACGGTAGAACACAACAATCGACTTTTGGCCACTAAACAGATTTATTCCTTTGAGAGTGGAAACATTACTTTCCCTTTTTTAATTTGCACAATTTGCGAAGAATTCTGATAATTATCGCGCTTGCGACATATGTTTCAGGTTTTTCTGGCATTCGAGTGAACTTCTGTTTTAGAATGCAAAAACCTTTTTTTTCGGCAGCTTTGTTTAACATATTTCACTTTGCACATCGAGTGCAAAGGGGAGTGTAAGAGGCACAAAACAAAATGTGGTAGGGAAAAATGAAAAAAAAAAACAGTTTAGTGTTTAAAGGGGCCGTGGAACGATATTGGGTACGAATATATCTCACTTTACACAGGCTTGTTGGCACTAGTGGGTCCCAAGAGTATCTCGAACGCAAAGCCAAATACTAAGAGCGCCTTCGTCGCGGTGGAAATCAAAGAATAAAAGAGAACGCTTATGCTTTTCAGTCTCTCCTTTGCAAAATTGTATGACAAGGAAATGACGTTCGTTGTTGTTGTTACTATTGATGTTGTAGCTGTTAATGTTGTAGCTGGCGCTGCAGGGCTTCCATCGTCGACGTTGTGAAATCATTGAAAGAGATCGCTAGCTGCTCTCACGAATCGAATCTGGGTCCGCTTCGTGCGAAGAGCAGGCATTACTGACCTAGACCATACAGTTAACAACCCGTCTCATATATAGGTTCTTTATAGTACACGCTTCCCACTGCACACGCTCTTTCGAAAAATATTGCCTGTAATAAAATACCGTCGCAGCACTGTCAATACCAAGAGCTGGTGCCGGGAGACGCGCTTTCAAGCGCTCCGGAAAAAAAAAAGAAAGAAAATCTTTTGAAACAAAATGGTGAGATATCTATATTGCTCCGAACACTTTTAGTAACGCACCCAGGGTGCGTGAACGCGATGGCGATGCCCAACGACTTCGCCGTTACATCGGAGCCATCACTTTGAGTGTATAGTGTGAATTAGCGAAGGAGTGCTAAATATTTCTGTCGTATTCTTTCTGCGACTGATATTTTGTGATGAAAAAAATGCTAGGATGTTTTATAGGTTGTCAATGTCCAGAAATAAATCTAGGCGGTATCTAATGAAAGCACAAAAAAGTTGCATATCCGCTTTAAACAACAGCTACTACTAAATGCTCTCGCATTTTCTGGCAGCTCTGGTTTCCTAGTCTTTCTAGTGAATCTCGCACCGTTGTTTCTACAGGACGCATATCCCGGTATAACCACTAGACCACGTGGGACTCGGAGCGGGCATCCGGAGCAATCTGGTTGACGACACTGCAATGGCGTCCTTTCCGTCCACTTCGAAGGCGTCCATCGAGCCGGCTGTGCACACCAACTCGACTGGCCGCAACAATGCTAAGTCTTCTGCGGCCGCTTCGAAGGGTCGACTTAAAGCGAAAGTGGTCACCATGAAAACACCTGATGGCCTCAAGGCGATGCATAATGATTGTTGGTTCACGCTTAAAAACCGGACAAGCCCACTATCCCGATGGCAATGCGACCTTCCCGAATGCGATGCAATCTTGGAAACATATCAATTAAACCGCACACACTACTTGGTTTGCGAAAGTATGCACACGAAAGAAGCGCACATCCTCTGTACTCCTCGTCCTTCTAGGGGCGGTGCTCGGACCGCATCCACTCCGCACGATGGTCCAAAACGCCGGGCGCCCTCCTGCGCGGACAAGGTAAAAAGACAGCTCTTCTCCTGAATGCTCCGTGCAATGTAGACCCTTTTCGAAAGTCCAGGAAGCAACATTGGCGGTCGCCATTGCTTGCACACGAAGCGCCTGATTGGATCCGAGTTGACGCCGAACTCTGACGTCACCCTCGGGTCCAACCTACGCTCAGGATATGTGAGCAAGCAACGGCGGACAGGCGTTGGTGCCGACTTTTGAAAAGAGTCTAGGGTGGAACAGAAAACACCGCAAAACGGGTGTTTCTGTTTCCAAATACGTATAGGTGGAAATTAATATTGTACATAATACACACTTTTGCGCACGCTTCTGCTCAATACTCTCAGCTCACTAGAACAGGGTCTACGAGCGGAGTCACAAAATGATTTCTTCACTCTGGTTGTTTGCTCAATGGGAACCTGCGGCGAAATTTTGGTAGTCGCTGATTTTTCTAAACATTGGTTCACCACATTAAAGGCGTATGGGAACGAAATGACGTGGCCGCGACCTCTCTACCTCTCGCTTCATAATCGCCCAGCAAGAAGCGGAATGCGTATTGCGCTCGTGACGTCGAGGGCCTCTGCACGAGAAAGAGTACTGTAGTGGCGAGCACTGTTCTTTGGTGGCGGCAACGCGTGACAATCTCGCCTGGTAGTAATATTCAAGAACTGTACTGCCCGTAACGTCATTCACGGCCATGCTTTATTTTATGTGGCGTGAGCATTTGGTTCACCGCGTTAGTGTCACACCACAGAAGTAGAAGCAAGAGCGAACCAGTAACTAGAAATAACCGTCAGTAGCCAGAAATAGCGATACCTGCAAGCTATCTATATAAGGTATTCACTGGCTGCTATGTTTGCGCGCGCTATCCACAGTGCATCCGGGGAGCGGGGGGGGGGGGGGGGGGGTTATGGTTGGCCTGGCAGACGTCCCCGCATTCTCAGATAAAGCTCATACCTATCGTCTGCTAAGAACGGCAATCTTGACGCTGTAGAATGCACTTTACGGAAGCAATGTGAATCCCTTCGCTAAGGTTCGCTATTCCGTTCAATCTTAACTTGTGTCCATATTTGCGCTGTACTTCCGTGTGTGGCGCTGGAGCGGCAGGCATTCAATGTCATAACTACATCGGCCTCAGAACTACCAGGTGGTATTGAGAAATCGCTTTATATGTTTTAAAATTAATAATCGTGCATTTACGAGCGGCACTCTTGTGTTTTCTACTGACAAATGTAGTTCTGGGCTAAACAAATTAAGAGCTAAAGCGCACATTTACATCTAAAGTTGTAATTTAAATGACGATTTGCAATATATTTTTTTCGCGGAGTTCTTGACTTTTAAATTATGGTTTGGGAGACTGCGAGGCTCTAGTAACATTGAAAACGTGACATCAGGTGTGATCTTGCGGCACTACAGCTCTTTCCGACGGATCACTAGAAGTTTGATAGTTTTAAGTGAATTCTGAAAAGTGGCCGCCAGCAAGTTGGAGAATTAAATGCGTAAAATATTGTGTTTTCTAAGCTGCCTGCTCGACTTGCAAGGTAACATCATGTGATGTATGTACATTATGGCATGTGACGTTGCCCCACTGGAGATCGCGGGAAAATTTTAATGTTGGTTTAGGCATGGCATTTACCTACCGTCTTCTTAATAGTGATTTAAAATTTATAGATAAAAAAATAGCATAGCATGAGTGAAGCCTGGGTATTCGGAAAATGTGTTTAGGTTGGGTAGCTAAAAAAAATTGAATTTGCCTCGATCATTCTGATAAACCCGGGAAACGCAGAATGTTCGGGTATTACGCGTGCGTTATGACTTGTTATGTTTGGATGCGGGGAGTTTTGGGGTGGTTTCGGATGTGCTGCACACACTACGCATTCGTGTGATCAACAAGTTTGTCAGAACGGTCGAGAAAAGTTAAAACTTCTCGAGGAGTACAGCGTGTAAAGAACGTGTTTTAATCATAAGTTTCTTTTATGAGGTCTTCGTTTCTGGTGGGTGACTCTAGGGTCTGGAAATCTTAGAACTTTCGTCCTTTTAGGAGCCCCTTGATGCAACTGAAGCAATCACGATAGAGGGAGGTTTATCTCGCCCTTTACACTATCGATTGATATTTGTCTAAAGTTCTGACGTCATTCTCCTCCTCTCGATACGTTAGGACTCAACCCGTGATGTCGTGAGTCCACGTGGTGAACTACGCCTTGTCTGGATTCAGCTCCGCGCGCAGACGGTTGCTTCCGGACAATGCCCCGTTTCACTTTAAGTCCGACCACGGCCGTCGCTACGATTCTATGCAACCGATCAATCATTGCTAAAAGTTCATAATCACGGCGTCTTTGTAGGCTCGCTATCAGCGACTAATCACTTACGCACAAGGAAGCCGCCGTGGTCCTGCGCTTTTTTCTTGCGTGATTGGTTTAGGCGAATATTGCAAACTTACAAATAAAAGGAGCGCCATGACGATTCATTGCTTTTTGCTTTATTGGCTCCATTGAATCGCAGCGTGGACTGCGATATTGTCATGAATGACAGACGATGGGGCAGAAGAAAACGAAATGAACTGAAGGTTTAAGGGGGCGAACTTGTGCCAGGAAACGAAAAAGAAGAACGCACGTCCATAAAGCAGCAGGGAGCAGCAAGCGACGGAGCGCCGGCGAAACAGCTGGCTATCACGAGTAGGAATAGTGAGTTTTAGTATTGCGTAAAGGAGTTAATGCCAGCCCTGTGCGTTTGCATTAGCGTTGCGTGATCTACACTGCGAATGCGCGGAGCACAAACCGCGGCTTTGGATTGGCACATGGCGATTTCGCGCATGCGCAGCGTGGAACACGCAACGCTAACGCAGACGGATGGCGCTTGCATTTGCTCCTATACGCAATACTAAAACTGACTAATCAGTGAATAAATGGTCAATATGGCGCTCGGCACTATAACTACTACGCTGGTTATCTCGAACATTCGACTTACAATGTTCGTGGATGAAGTAGGGCGAGACTTACTGGGCAAGGTCATTCCGGCCTCCTTTATGTTTACGCTGGGAGTAAGAGTGTACGCGAATTGTCTAGATGAACGGATGAGCGTATCTTGACGATCATGCACGCGGCAATATGACTTAAGTATAATTATGTTGGACTAGGTCGTACTCGTCGCCCACGATCACATGCGGTAAAAGTGTGATGGCGGAAGTATGACTTGCCGCCAACTATCGCATACGAACTAAGTATGCTGGACTAATTAAGTATGACTCTCTGCTGACGGTCGTCTGCAGACTAAGTATGCTGGACTAAGTATTAACGCAGGTGACGGTCGCCTGCGGTATAAGGGACTGAGAATGACTTGTCACTGACGGTCGCGTGTGGACGAAGCATTCTGGCCTAGACATAACTCGCCAGCTACTGCAGCCTGCGGACTAATTGTGCTGGACTAAGTATGACTGGGCGACGACGATCGACTGCGGACAAAGTATTTTCAACTAAGTAACAATCGCCTCCGATGGTCGCCTGTGTACTAAGTATGCTCAATCAAATATGCTGAATCAAGTATGCTGGACTAAGTATCACTCGACGCGGTCAGTCGCGTGCTACTGCCGGAGCCCGTCGGCGGCAAGTCACATTTAGTTCTGTTGTCTGTTTCTTGCGCTCTTGTTCATCTCCGGGTGGCATCCAGGCAATAAAGAAAAAAACAATCTAGTGGTGGCATCGAGTAAAGATGTCAAACAACGGTTCGCGTGGTGCGAGGTTCGATTCCCGATGAGCTCTAGTTTCGGTTATTAATTCCTAGTTATTATTATGACTAATTGTATATAATAATAATGTTTTATTTTTCTTTAGTGCCCACAAACGGCTGTAACGCCTTTTGTGTGGTGCACTGTCATTTCGTGTTTACAGCAACACTATTTAAAATACAAACATGCACAAATTTACACAGACATTTGTAAGGACACAAGTACAAGTTTGCAGGGCCAATACAAGCTTACACTAACTCTTGGTTGACTAAAATACACTTTTTAAAGGCCGACTGTAAACTAACAAAATCAAGAAAAATATATACGTCACAATCGCATATCACATTATTGACATACTGCATACGACACAATGGCGATGATTCACAAATTCTTGTATGATAAAATGTTAAAAATTGGCGAATAGCTCATAGCACATGGAAGCCTATATTCATCAGTAAATTTTCAGTTTTAACAGTACCATGCGCTACCTTATAAAGAAAATGAAAGTCTCTAAGAGCCCTCCTCGTTGATAGCCTTTCAAGGCTAAATAAAGACAGCAACAAATCGTAACTAGGAAAACAGTTTCCGACCAATGTATCGGTCATAAATAATTCGCATAAATTTCTTCTGCACACGCTCAATCATTTCAACTTGTGCTAAAAATGGTGAATTCCAACTAATTTGGCCAGATTCAAGTCCTGAGCGTACAAGGCTACAGAACAGATGCACTACAGATAATGGTGAAGTGAAAGAGCTCGATAACCGAGTGATCATTCCCAACTTGTTTATTGCTGATCCAACGAGCTTAGAATTGTGCGCGGTGAATGATAAAGTACTATCGATATTGACGCCAAGGTCTCTTACCAGAGATGCACGATCTATCACATTTCCCTCAAACCCATAAGGGTAAAAAAAACGTCCCGCTTTCTCGATAAAGAAATCACTTTAGTTTTTTTTTAGGTTTTTAACGACAAAGCATTTTTTCTATACCACTCTGAAATTGCACCAATATAAGTTTGCAATAAAGTACAATCAGTATGGTCTTTAACATTTAAAAAGAGTTTTATGTCGTCAGCAAAAAGAAGGACGTTTGAGTGGTTGACGCATGATACTATATCGTTTACAAACAAAATAAACAACAGAGGTCCCAGTTTCGAACCTTGGGGTACACAAGAAGTTGATATAAAACACTTCAAAAAAGGGTTGCCAACACGAACAGTATTACTGCATAAGCTCAAGTAGCTCCTGAACCATTCTCAAAGCTTTGGGCGCATGCCATAAAAAGAAAGTTAGCGAAGGAGTAAGGTATGATCTATACGCTCAAAGTCCTTCGACATGTCAAAATATGCGACAAAATGTGGCCTCTGTTTGTGACTATCGGCACAGAGAAATCTAGAAAAGAGCAAAAATTTGTTTCAACGAACTTTCCCTTTAAGAAACAATGCTGAAAAAGACTAATTTTTTGACTGAGGTAATTTGAGATCCGGTTATGCATAACCATTTCAAAAGCCTTCGCAAAACCACACAATAACGAAGCGGAACGATAGTTACTAACTAATGACGGATCACCAGCCTTGATATGGGCACAACAATTGAAGACTTGCACAAACTAGGAAAAGTACCCTTATGAGAGATGGGTTAAATATATGTTCCAAAAGGGGAACAAATATATCACAACAAGTCTTAATAATGAAATTGGGTATACCGTCAATTCCCGTCGAGAACTGAGGTTTTACTTTTCTATCGCCTCAAGAACTTCTGAGACATCGACAGTAAACGCAGATAAAAAGTCTGTGTTGTCAATGTTGTCTCATGCACCGGCAGTTCTAAAACTAGAATAGCAGTGACTAAAGTAATCGGAGAAACGATTACCTATGTCTATTGGTGAGGACAAATAGCCAGTTGATTCGCGCAAGCATAAGTTATGTGCATTGTCGTGCCTCCGGTTTTTAGCATAGCGCCAGAACATCCGAGATTCTCTAGTTAAACTTTTGTCAACATTCGACGAGTGCAATAGCTTATCCTTTTTATAGACTTTTTTCACCAGAGCACGGTAAGCACTGAATTTATAGTACCAGACGGTTAGTCCTGTTTACTTATACATTCGATTACAGTGAGACTTATTGCGAACTAGGCATTTTTGTTCCCTAGAGAACCAGCTAGGATACTTAGATTTAGGTGCTTGCTGTTTCGGAATAAAAATGCTCATTGCAGTAGACACTACCGTAATCAATACAGTAGTGGCTGAATCGGCATTTTGATTCGATAAAGCACCAGACCAATTATGCTGAACAAGACTATCGTAGAAACCGTAAAAGTCTCCATTTCGATAGCAAAACGACGACCACTGATGATTAGGACGGGGCCTGCATGACAAACAAATCTGAACTACAAACAGAGGATGATATGCATCAACAGGCACCAAAGGTATAACAGCCGGAACAAGATACTCTATGGGTGCATTTGATAAGCATAAATCAAACACATTATCAGCAATATTTTCGCAAAAGTTAAACTAAGGAAACTCACAGAAATTTGAAAAAGAAAGTAACCATTCCGCTTTCTTAGAAGTAGCACTATTTATATGCGACACCGTTCCAGTTAAAATCTCCATATATTTGTACCCTGTATTTTGAAAAATCAACAGTATTACAGATTGTCTCAAAATGGTCAATAAACGCAAAAGTCATCAAAAAGTGTAGGGAAATATTAGTTTCCTATTAAGTAGTGTAAACAATTGCTGGCAGGAATTTCGACCAAACACACTCAGCATAGGTTTCAAAATCCGCTCTTCGAAGCGACTGAATAGCTCAGTCAACAGCTACCAAAACCCCGCCTCCAAATTTTTGACCCGTGTTTGCATAGCCGCGATCTCTTTTGTGAACAACGTAGTCTGGAGGAAAATATTTAAGACTGGATATTCTGTCACAGAGGCACGTTTCTGTCAGACAAACTAAGTCCACGTCAGTTGAAAGCATATTCGTCATCAGTTACGCTGATTTTGTTCTTAAGCCACGAGCACTCTTTTAATGCTCGTGGCAGAATGCATTATACTGATGGTATAATGCATTCTGCATTATACCATCAGTATACGTTGGATGCTTATACACTGCCTGCTACGGGCTATGCATCCTTTATGTTGCGTTTTCCTGCGTGTAACGCTTCTTTGTCACACTTGAGCGTTACACTTTTCCATGAAATACAGCTCATAAATGCATTCTGTGTTAAAACTGGTGGAGCTCCCCTGTAAGATGGGGAATACATGACTCGCATGTGACGTCATCTCTCCATTGTAGTGGTCATTCCTACTTCTTCTTGCCAAGAAAAAAAAAACTCATTCACACTAGGGAAATGGGAGATGCAGAAGGTATACGCGCTAAGCAACAAGGCCAACACAATGGCCACTGGTGCGACATCAGTTCGAGCCGCGTATAATCACATCGCGTGTAAAAAAAGCATAGAGCGGTTATAATATGAGGTTCAGATACGTCTTGGCATCCTTACAGGAGCTAACTCTGATTTAACATTGAAAATGTAGCCTGCCAAGGTCGAAAGGATTTGGCTGGCATCCAACCACCTGCGCCACGAGCTCCGCAGGGCACGCAACGGATGTGCAGAAGGAAAAAAAAAACGCAACTTGAAAAGAAAACAAGAAATGCAGAAGAGAGGGGTGCAAGACGCTCCGAGGAGACTTCGACAGGCGCGAAAAACTTCAAGAATAAGAAAAAAAGAAAAACGGCGCAAAAGGGGACCTGGCGATGGTAGACAGTTTGCCTGAAAGGCAAATTGTCTACCATCGCCAAAATCGTCAAAATATTCCTCACAAAATGCGTTTCTGAAAATGTCGGTATGATCGCTAAATCTAAATACAAGAACAAGTTTTGAAGTCTGAAATGCTTTTTAACGCTACCCCCCCCCCCCCCCCCCCGTCCCCCCAAATTCCAAACTTTTCTCCCTCCGTCTCCCCACCCGTCCGTGCGTTTTCCGCTTAATTTAGCGGGAAAATTGTCGGCACGGGATCTATAGTCAACTCAGTTGCCCCGCGAAATTGACGGGGAAAATTCCCTTCTCGTGGCCAAAACATAAATTCAGTTTCCGCGCTAAATTTAGCGGGAAATTTACGTCACGTAACCTATACACCACTTTAGTTACCCGCTAAATGTAGCGAATAATTCAAGTCTTGTGAGCTAGACTCCAATCCAGTTTCCCGGCTAAATTGAGTACGGGAAATCGACGTCACGTGACCCCACGTCCATGACCTTTACGAAACTCCCAAACTCTGCTAAATATAGCGGGAAAATATACGTTACGTGACACACCAATTCCTTCATCCCATCCAACACCACCTAGTCCTAGAGGAACGCAAGGCCTTTGTGCTCCTCCCGTGACGTCGCAAGAGTGGGAGCGTTGGCGGAAGACGGGCGCTGCGGTATAGTGCGAAAGAGAGGGAATTGCACCTGAATTCTCCGTCGAGAAACAAGTTTGTTTTTGTCTATTTGAAAATACTTTAGCGTGGTTTTTATTTTAGCCAAGAGGAGTGAGGCATACAGGGTAAAGAAATCATTCACATACGTATGCGATGTTTTAAGGAGGACGTGTTTTTGTCGTCAAAATATATAACATTATATACAAAAATGTGTGTGATTATTTACAAACAAAATTATGATTACGGGAAAATAATGTGTAAGAATATGTGCATTTCATGATTATCTACATTACATTATAGACCAACACGATACATGTACAAACACTATATATGATTATGTTCAAAATGCATATGTGATTGTGGACAAACTATATACAATAAAAATGTTCATTATACGACTATCTACATTGCAGTGTATACACTGTACATGTGCAGACACTAAATATGACTATGTACAAACTAGAATTTATGCAAAAAGAAGTTCTTCGCAGAGTTTCAGCTTTTAGTTTCTTAGATTTGTCATTCGCTTGAACAGTCTTGTCGTTCACTCTACAGCAAACGTTTTTCAGCAAAATAGTTGTGCTGCACCACAACACATGCTTCAGCACCAGCTCGTTCGTGTACCTGTTGGCTAGCAGCTGGAATGTGAGGTTCGGGACAAGCTGGCGCTGATTCAGCATTTTTAGGAACTCCGACTTTTTTTACAGTTCCTCAACAACAACGTAGTTGTATGTGACGGCGTTGACAACTGTCCCACTGCTCGATGTCCTCAAAGAGCTCTATCACTTTCCTCTTGCTCTTTGCCACAGCTGAAACGTGCAGGTTGAATCCCAATCTTTTGACCGGTATCTTAACAATGTAGAATGTTAGCGTCAGGTTAGCATTCACAACAATCGATCCATGGCGCTTCACCTTCAACAATGTGCACTAAAGTGAGTGATTCATTGCCTTCGATAGCATTCCAGAACCCCGAGAGCTTGCTTCTCGCGTGGACAGCTAGATATTTTACGATAAGAATTTTGTTCGCTTCTTCTTCCTTCTGAAACCTCTCCGAAAATGCTGCAAACGCTGTTTGTATGGCAGGAGTATCTAGACGCTGTCGTTTCGACTCTGGGTCCTCCCTTCTAGTGCGTTTTCTGAATAAGTAAGATGGGCAGACGGGGAACTTTGATGCGAGTGCCTCTTCACGAAGGCGTAAATGTGTCAAAAGGGCAGTGACCAAGCGTCCGGTAGCAGTGTTCACATATCAAGCCTCTCGAACTATGTCGTCGTCCGTGAAATGATGCTCGCACAACTTGAAATATAATTTTGTTTTGTACAAATAACAGCTACCTGACGAGTGTGATAAAATATGTGGCGACCGCTCCTAATATCACGTTATTCAAAGTCAATTTAATGAATTAGGTTCGACGCGGTTTTACTACTCAGACATTTATTATTTCATAATTTTAATCACTTATCGCCCTACATCTTTCCCAGTCGAATGTCTATATTGCACCTCTACTGATACATCAACAGAACACCAAACCCTTCCTGAGCTAGTAGCATCAACGAGAGACGGAGGTCTCGATAAACAGGGATATGGACGCTTGATTTTTTCGCGTATTCTACCATTAGACAAGAAAATTGCATAAAAAGTTCTCACCTCTTAAAGGTGTCCATGCAGTCAAGCCACCGCCACATCTAAATTTGGTTATTTCAACCTTAAACAAAGGCCGATTGATGCCTCTCGACATCGCTCGAGAGACTTCGTGCAGCTTCTCGAGCCACAATCGAAACAGAACACAGAAGCCGTACCACAAACACTCACAGACGAACCTGCACACATGACATAAACGGAAGATGCAAGCCAGCTGAGATATATAATAATGATATATCACTTAATATTATATTTAGCAACATTTCGAATACGGCACTACGACTACTACGGCGCTCAAATAACCGACTGTTCGGAAATAAAAAAGACCATAAAAGTGGGGAAACGCAGGGAGAATATTGTTTACGGGTAAAACAGCGCGAACAGGGACACAGGACGGAGAAGATGTACACAGACGAAGCGCTGACTCTCAACTGTTTTTTTAAAGAAACGCCCAACGGCGTGGTCACACCAATCAAAAAGTACATCATAACCCATGACCGCCACATGATCGTCACAAGCTAAAGCCCCTCAAAAATGCCAACTCACAATCATAAAGGTCTATCGAAGGCGTGCTAACACAGTTGTCTTTGAACTTGGAAATATAAAAGGCTTCAGTTATCTCCCTTGTTCGTTTGTGACTGTGTCTTCCCAGGACCTTGGTATCTTCCAAAACCGGAGAGTAACCACATCTGTCGCAGTGAACCGCCAGATTCCCTGACGGAGATGCCCTAAACGAACACGCGTGTTCACGTAATCTATCATTAATGCAGCGACCAGGTCTGGCCATTGTAAACGTTTTTACAGGTCAGGGGGATGCTGTAGACCACTCCTCCCCCCCCCCCCCCCGCAAGGAACGAACTTGTTTTTATGCTTCGTATCACATGCGACCCTGACACCCGATCCCCTCTCCCCATACGAAAATGGTCTATGGACGTTTATGGAATATCCTATGGTGAGCTATCACCTTCTATGGCCCTCTATGGTCAGCCATAAGAAACCATACAACACGCTATAGCCACCTATAGAAAAATCTATGTCTTCAAAGCTATAGAATCTTGACCATTCTGATTTCATAGCTGGCTAAAGAATAATTTATGGCTATACAGCTATAGACTCGCGACTATTCAATATCTTTTAGAGAGCTATAGAAATATGTATGTCCTTAATGCTATAGACTCGCGACCATTGAATGTGCTTTAGCCGGCTATAGAGTGGTGTATGTCCTTTATATCTATAGACTCGCGACCACTGAATTTTCTTTAGCCGATTCTATAGTGTTTTATGTCACCAAAGCTATAGGCCTCCGACCTTTCAATGTGCTTTAGCCGGCTATAGAGCGGTGTATGTCCCTAAATCTATAGACTCGCGAACATTGAACTTTGTTTAGCTGTCTCTATGGTGTTTTATGTGACCAGAGCTATAGGCTTCCGACCTTTCAATGTGTTTTAGCCGCCTATAGAGTGGTGTATGTCCCTAAATCTATAGAATCGCGACCATTGAATTTTCTTTAGCCGACTCGATAGTGTTCTATGTCACCGAAGCCATAGCCTCAACCTTTCAATGTGCTTTAGCCGGCTATAGACAGATGTATGTCTCTAGAGCTATAGACTCGTTACCATCCAAAATTTTTTAGCCGGCTCAATGGTGTTTTATATTGCTGAGGCTATAGGCCCGCGACCTTTTTTCCTTTACTGCAGATGTATACGAAAGTGGAAGACAGTCATTCATGCGCTCGATCGGGTCGAGAATTTTCTTAAGCCAGGTTAACGGGCCGTACGTCGCCGCCGCTATACGCCCGCGATCACAATAGCGTCCTTAGCTGCCTATAGGACTATTGCAGTTTTGCCGGCTGCTTTCCCTGCGCATTGCCTTATTTCGGCGTCGACGTCATCTCAACCTTCCGTTTTGTCAGCTCTAATTATTTGTCTTTTCCAGTGTATTTTGTAAGTATATGTATTTCGTAGCGCGCCTTCTACTTTGTCCGTGTCCCTGCCATGTTTGTATTTCTTTCTGTCTGCTGTATTAAATATATTTAATGTTTTTTGTGTATATTTCGTCGTTCTCGACGCGGCGTAAACGAACATAAAGCCGCTGCTTTCGCCACTACAGAGGTGAGCTCTACTCTTGTCACGACGGTCTATCGCGCTATAAAGTCGTCTATTGGACTCGAATAAAGTCTCAAGAGGGCTGTTTCGAATGCCGGTGCACATGTCATCAGTGTAGGTAGAGCAACGACGGTGCAATCGCGACGCGACAGCCCACTGCGCCTCGATCTGGCCGGCCGCGCTCGCTCTGTGGAAATGTAAGCTTGGGACTCTCGAGCAGCGTTAGCTTACTGAAGATGGAAGAGGCTACTTTGTCGTCGTGAATCCTTTGCCCTTCGAATGGCTGCGAAGCCGTTCCAGCTCCCGGCGTACCCTACGCAGCGTCCTCCCAACAACCGTTCGCTCAGCATCGGAACCTTCCGTCTGCGAGCGCCGGCGGTTCGTCGTCGCGGGGATCATGTTCGCGGGAGTTCATGTTCATGGGGGTGCATAAAATGCTCCCATTCAAGTCGCGACGATAAATCGTCGGCGCTCGCAGATTGCCAGTAGGCTCCAGAAAGGTTGCGATGCTGCGCGGGCGGTCGCTGACAGGCGCTGCTGCCTAGGGTACGCCGAGCACTGGAACGTTTTCGCCGGCGTTCGCCGGGCAAAGATTCTCAACGACAAAACAGCGTCCTGCATCATCAGCAAGCTAACGCTGCTCGAGAGTCCGACGCTCACATTTTATCAGAGCGAACGCGGACAGCCAGATCGAGGCGCAGTCGTCTCTCGCTTCGCGATTGCTGCGTCGTTGCTCTGGCTAAACAATTGACACAGTTCTCTCGAGACTTCATGAGCGTTAAATAGACGCGTCTATAGCGCGATAGAGTGTCGTGACAACTGAAAAGCTCACCCCGGCAGGGGCGTAAGCAGCGGTGCAATGTCCGTCGACGCCCGTGTCGAGAACGGCGAAATATACAAAAAAACACAAGTTAACAGCCGAAAAAAAAAATTAATTTCGTTAGGCTCGCGCTACCTTAGGTGCGTCCTATTTTCTCTCTGTTCTGCGAATTCCACAAATCAGCAAGCGCTGTGGATAATTTTTCTTCTTTTTCTTTAAATTATTAGACATTAAAGTCGTTGGAGCTTCTGAGCTTCTTGGAACACACAGCCCCACCATATGTCATCGTGGTGCGCAGAGATTGTAATTGGTGACAGTGCTATAGACTGAACTCACGGATGAAGAACGTATTACGGCAAATTTTTTTTAAACCATGCAATCATAAATGCCACAACGATGCAAATATTTCCAAAATTGAAGTTCAAAAATGCAACCAGGACAGTGAAAAAAATATATATATATTTATTTATTTGTTTCTGAACATCCTGCGCAAAAAAAGCATTCGCCATTAATTCTTCATTTTAAATTATAATGTGGGTTACGGCGTAAAATATGGTTTCTTCAAACCTGCCGTTTTGGGTCACTTCTGGGAAGTGCAGCTTTGGAAGTCCAAAAGCTGGCCTTCATGGAGCTTTCCTGTTCACTCGGTAGTGGCAGCAGAGTCGACGCTATGCGTGGTTGAGGCCAATCGAGTCTCCGGTTAGGGTTACGTGACAACAGTCTCGAAGCTGGTGATAACGCTGAACACGGCACCTACCTTAAGCCCAAGGCCACACATAGCATCCACTGCACTATGAACCTTGGGTCGAACTGTCAACAGGATATAAGTGACACATTCTCTCGTTGTGTTCATTGCTGGTATGCCCCTGAAGATTAGTCTTTGTGGTCGCACCCCCGTTCTGGCCTTGGAGTAGCTCTGCTTTTCAACTCCTCTGTTATCTCTCTCTCCCTCAGCTGAAAGCATTTTAGAAGGTGCGCACTCGGCGGACCAATAAACGATAGACTTTTCATCGCTTGACTCCGCTCTCTGTGCGCGTGTAACGGAAGGAGCGTGATCACGTGGTTTGACGGATGACGCATTAGCCGTTGCCAATCCCGGAATGCCTGCTTGCGGACCTAGTTTCGCGTGTCGTGCGGCCCGCGGGGCTGCGGTGAATTTCGCTTCTATGGTAAAGGGTATCTCGATCGAAAAGTCCTACCCGTATGTCGGCAACAAGCGATTTATTCAAAGAAGCCCAAGACATTCTTGTGATACATTCAGTGTTCGGTTCGGCAAATGACAGCTTGTGCTACATCGTGGTGAATCTTCACGGACCCCTTCCTTCTCGGTTTTGTGTTTGAGTGGTTTTTCTGCTGTGCCCGTGTCGACAATCTCGGATTACATCTTTCAAGTCCGGTATTTTCAACGTAAGTGCGCTGCAACCTACTCGCCGACAATTGACCGTTCTGTAGTGTCTATCTCCTGGCAGTGCCTATCTTCTTACATCTGGAAGAATAATTTCCCCGAAATTCTACCGCAGTCGCCTGCCATTAGCTGTCCGAAATCATGTGAAAATTGCAGTTAGTATACTGACTTTCTTATTCTCCCTGCGTTTTGTGAAAACACGTTTCATGGACACCTTTTCGTGGATACACGTTTCCTGCACACACGTTTAGTCGACACTCGTTACGCGAATTGCACGCTGCAGGGACATTTTGCCGCGCCTGTTTTCTTGAAGCGCATGCTCACCGATTCAGCCCACCCGTTCACGCCACTTCTTGGCGTGTCTGCAGCAAGCCATTACCAAAAAAAAAGACATTTTGAGTTGTTTATAAACATCACGTGTTGATGAAACGATCTGTCGATGAAACGTCGTTCGATGAACTGATGGCAGTGACAGACACTACCCAGGAATTGCCTTTGGTTCTTGTGTGCTTTGCAATATTCTCAGTTGTATAACAGCTTAGTAATACCTCTTTACACATTACAGATTGCTTTGTTTGTGCTTGTCTACAGAATGGGCTATGTGTAATAAACTTCTAGGAGATTTGAAAACAATTCCTTGTGTCTGTTTACCTGTGCTTTTGCAAACACCTGGGTGAGTGCATTTGCTTTTTGTTGTTGTTGTTTTTTTTTGTTGAAATGTTAGCTCTCTGTTTTAAATGGGATTATGAAGTTCGACACGTCTTACAAGGTTTTTTTGTTTAAAGATGTACAGTGACAGCAAATAATTTGTTTCACATTTCATGCGATTGCGGTAAAAAGAAAAACAACAGGCAGCTATAGCACGATGGTAAAGAGACCCATAAGACGAGCTCTAGAAGAAGCTATAGCAAACCATACAGAGAACAATAGGCGGTTAAAGAGACCATAGAAAAAGCCATAGGCTGCTATAGCACGGTGTCTAAAAAGATCCATAGGGTGAGCCATTGAGATCTCTGTAGCAGACCATACAAAGAGCTATGGGCGGCTAAAGGAGCCATAGGAAATGCCATAGGCACCTGTAGCAGGATGGGTATAGAGAACCATAAGACGAACTATAGAATGAGCTATAGCGGACCATACGAAGAGCAATAGGCGGCTAAAGAAGCCATAGGAAAAACCATAGGCAGCTATAGCACGGTGTCTAAAAAGCTCCATAGAGTAAGCCATAGAGAGCTCTATAACACACCATACAAGTAGCTATAGGCGGCTAAAGGAACCATAGGAGATACCATAGGCAGCTGTAGCACGATGGGTATAGAAAACCATAGAACAAACTATAGAATGAGCTATAGCGGACCATACAAAGAGCAATAGGCGGCTAAAGAAACCATAGGAAAATTCATAGGCAGCTATAGCATGGTGTCTAAAAAGATCCATAAAGTAAGCCATAGAGATCTCTATAGCAGACCTTACAAGAAGCTATAGACGGCCAAAGGAACCAAAAGAAAAGCCATAGGCGGCTATAGCATCCTTTCTAAAGAGACCCATAGATTAAACCATACAAAATTCGATGGCGAAATTTCTATAGAAAAAGCTATAGACAACCATAGGGGAGACCATAGGAAAAGCTATAGACAGCCATAGAAGCGGCTATAGCTAATTGGGCCAATTTTCTATAGCCGGCCATACAAAGGATTTTCTATAGAGAACCATAGACCATTTTTGTATGGGTCCACCCTCGCACATAAACGTTCCAGCTTGGCTGGTGCTGAAAAAACGACAGGAACATCGTGGCTTTGCGCTACTTTCTTTAACCTATGCTCCACCTTATGGATATAGGGCACCACCACCGGTTTCTGCGTGGACTTCCTACCCATATCTACCTCCGGATTTCTCACCCTCCTCAAGAGGCACTCGGCCAGACCTACCAGGAAATTGCCAGAATAGCCGCCCTCCAAAAGTTTGTTAGCGTGGCTACGAAAACTCGTCGTCATCTGGTGAGGACATGACCTAACGAGCGACCGCCAAAGACTACTGAATATGATTCCCCTTTTAACTATTTTTGAATGACTCAAGTCGAACGGAAGCACACCTTCCTTCGACCTTGGACAGTAACACCAACACGCGTGGGAGTCCGAGAAAGGTAACTTAATGTCTAAAAACTGTGGAACACCCCCAACAGGGTCTTCCCTAGTAAAGTTCAACCCACTGGCACGACCCTTGAACACGTCCAACATGTCTGCGACCACACCCAGTCTGTTCCGGTCAGAACCTATGCGCCACCCATAAGGTGGCGCATAGCTTAAAGAAAGTAGCGCAACGTCACGATGTTCCTGTCGGTTTCTCAGCACCACCTAAGCTGGGACCTTTATGGGCGAGGGTGGAGAGGGGTCGGGTGTCAGGGTCGCATGTGATAAGAAGCCTAAAAACAAGTTTGTCCCTTGCGTGGGGAGCGTGGTCTACAGTATCCCCCTGTCTTGTAAAAAAGTTTACATCGGCCAGACCGGTCGCTGCATTAATGATAGATTACGTGAACACGCGTCTTCCATTAGGGCATCTCCGTTAAAGAATCTGGCGGTTCACTGCGACAGATGTGGTTACTCTCCGGTTTTGAAGATACCATGTTCCAGGGAACACAGTCACCAACGAACTAGGGAGAGAACTGAAGCCTTTTAGATTTCCAAGTTCAAAGACGACTGTGTCAGCGCGCCTTCGATAGATCTATTGATTGTGAGTTGGCATTTTTGAGGGGCTTTAACTTGGGACGATCATGTGACGGTTATGATGTAATTTTTGTTTTGTGTGACCAGCGCCGTTGGGCGTTTCTTAAAAAAATAAACAATTGACAGTCAGCGCTCCGTCTGTGAACATCTTCTCCGTCCTGTGTTCCTGTTCGCGATGTTTTACCCGTAAACATGCTTCACCAACTCACCCAAATTTCAACAGTATTGAAAGGAAAAACCTAAGGCAAAGCCAAAATTTCAGGATTGGCTCCCTCTTCTGACATGGGCGACGTCATGCCTCCAAGCTCTACGGTCTTGATTCTAGGTGGTGTTAGGTCTCCCCATCCATATCCCCCTCCCCACCTACCTCAAATTCCTTACCTTACCCTCGCTCACTCTACCCTCTCCCCATGTCCTCCCATTCTCCTACGGAGTCCACCCTCCCTCTTCCTGCTTGGTCATGTGACTCTGTAATTCAGTTTCCTCGCAAAATTGAGCGGGGAATTATACTTCCTGTCACACCAATCCCCTCTCCCATTACTCTCTCCTTTCTTTGCCATCCCCCTTTCCCAACTCTCCTCGCCCTTCTACAGTGTCCTCTCGACCTCTTCATCTGCCTCCCATTCCCATCTATTCCTCTCCCCTCCCCTGTTCTTTTTCCTCCTAATATGCCCTTCCTACCCTCCACCTCCCCACTTGCCGTTGTTCCCCCCCTCTGGTCACGTGACACACCACTTCAGTCTTTTCAAAATTTATCAAAGTAGGTTCAGCACTATCGTAACGACTTTTAATGCCTTCCAAACATTTAAAACAATCGCTCCAAGAAACAGCATTTCGTGCATTCTAAGACATTAAATGGAATTCGTTGCCAATTGTTTGTTCGTTTTAACTTTGCATAACGTAAATTCTTTACTAACGGGACGAGATTACAGCTTAGCGAGGGATAATCATCACAGACGGGGGTTTTGGGAATTGGAGACGGACGACCCGTCCGTCTCCAACTCCCAAAACGCCGGAAGGTAGCAAGACATATAAATGCCACCCAATCCGCGTAATGCTTACGATATGATATCAGAACTTCCTAAAGATTGAACGCTACGGCCACCTCGAGATAACCGCAACATAGCTTCCAGTATGGGAGGATATTGAAAGAGTCACAAAACAAAGGCAGCCAAGCAGATATGCGTTCTGCTCAAAAACAAGCACCATATCGTAGGATTTTTTAGTCTGATATTTATAAAAAGAAAAAAAGTCCCACTGAACGAGCATTGTCAGTACCTATCTTTGCGTGCATTTTGTCATAACGACTCTTTAGAGCAAATAGATTATATAGAGCATAAAAAGTAAAAATAAAACGAAACAAAATGAAAGCTGTTTACAACTCCCTGTAACGCCGAATTAGAGCGCAGCTCTTGAGGAGGAGGGGAAGGCACGGGGGGGGGTCACGTGACCTGGGGGTCACGTGACCAGAGAGTCACGTTACCTGGGGGCCACGTGACCTGGGGGCCACGTGACCTCGGGGGGAGGTCACGTTGCCTGGGGGTCACGTGACCGGGGGGTCGCGTGACCTGGGGGCCACGTGACCTGGGGGTCACGTGGTCTCGGGGTCACGTGGCCTGGGGGGTGTTATGTGACCTGGGGGTCACGTGACCTCGGGGGGGGGGGTCACGTGACCTCGGGGGGGTCACGTGACCTTACGGTCCTCCCGAAGGAACCCGAGGTCCTCCCGAAGGAACCCGAGGTCCTCCCGAGGTCCTCCCGAAGGAACCCGAGGTCCTCCCGAAGGGACCCCAGGTCCTCCCGAAGGAACCCGAGGTCCTTCGGGAGGACTTCGGGCTCCTTCGGAAAAATGTCCCCATAATGCACCGCGCGGTTACGCCGACGGCGACGGCGACGGCGACACCGCTCAAGCCGGAAACGGGCGCCTAAGAGCTCCGGTCTAAACGAAACCACGATAAATTGGCACGATGTCAAGTGTTCTGACGGGTGGAGGCATGTTTGGCTGCCCTTCATTCGTAGTTTGCGGACAACTTCCCAGACGGTGCTGATTACTGGAAAAAGGTCCGACTCTTGACTGGAAAGAGCGGGGAACGGGAATTAAATTCTTCGGTGTAAAGCCATGAAAAGCCCGTAGAACAGGGACACATTAGGCTGTAATTTCAGAAAACGATTCACTACAACTTCTGTTGTGAACGATTCCGCTTTGCTTTGCGTGCCTACAAAGTTCTAAAGAATTGCAAAAGCAATGCCGGGAATGATGTGTACAGACCACCGTGATACAGACAGAACCGCTTGTAGCAGACGACGGAGATTGTGCAGAGCGATACCTTGCCTCTCTGAAAATCTTCAATGTAAAGGCTTGTTCACACATGCGGAAGGCTCTCTTGATGCCGACCGACCTAGCTAGATTAAAAGAGTGTCCGTCTTTTACACTTGTTGCCGCCCGCCGCGTTCTCGCGGATCCGGTGTCTCCAAGGAAAAGAGAAGGAGGCCTCAAGCCGTGTATGAAAAAACCCTCACGCAGCCAGCGCTATGCTCCGGCGCGATATAATATAGCTAACAGCCCACAGTGACCGGAGGCAAGTGCACAACATTCTATCGGCGATACGACAATGCAATAATAAAATAGCGAGCAAACGGAGACAGCACGAGTACGTACCGCTAGTGTCAATTTTATTCCACAGCTCTCCTTTGTGGGCACTGTATTCGTTGTTCAAATGCCTAGTGTCGAAGAACGTAATAAAAGTTTTAGACTCGTTTAAAATTTACTCCCACACAACGTTACCACGAGACGGCGGCATTTGTACAACTTGGGAATTCCGACAACTCCGGCAGCAACCCGAACCACTCGGGGGATTCGGCTAAGTTGTGACGTCAGTAACGGTCATTTCTCTCTTGCGTTCTGATTGGCTGCAGCGGCACGGAAACTTCTTCAGCGCCAGAAAAATTGCTCCCGTATCAAGTGCTCTCGGTACGGGAGCCGATTTCGAGCCAATTTTGCCGCCTGGCGTGAAATTCCCCGTGGATCCGCTCGCGGATCCGCAAGTGTGAACGAGCCATCACGTGGTCGATGCCGCGGTGAGAGGCAGGAGGGCAGAGCTCTTTACGCGCTGTCTTTTTTACACCTTACACAAACACAAGTGCCATCTAGCGTGTGTGTGATCAATTATCGAGTTTGCGCCAGATGAGGCTGTTCCCATAAGATCCCTACGCAGGGCGTCTTCGATAAAGACCGTGCACTTACCTGGATAGCCCGTTTCATTGCTTCAGTGACGAGCCTTGCGACATCGTCGCTGGGAATTCCTTTTCCACAATCTCGTTGCCATCTTTATTTTCTCCGTTTCACCAAAGCTGGACAGTAATTCATTGAATGCACTAATACATTGTCCTAAAATCGTGAAAACAGAGTTGAATGGAAATTTTCTGCCTCCACAGATGGCAGAATGCCTCCAATATGGCGACTCCGAATGGCACAATGATGGTAGCTGACAGGAATGTGGTGTGCAGCCTATTATGCTGGGCTTCGTGGCATTGCGCGAAGACCGCATATACTGCCCGTTGGTCAATCAGAAATAAACATTCGATCTACTTTCATGTGCCACATGGCCTTCATTTTGGCCGTATATTCTCTTGTGCAGCCCCCGGCAACCGTCAACGGCGACGCACAGGTCCCGGCGAAGAAGTCCACAGGCCACCGCCTTCCCGTAGGGGGCGCGTTCATGTTCACGCTTAGCGCCAGGCCGCACTCGCAAGGCACGCCGCCAGGGAATGCTGAAGACGCGGCGAGCGACAAACGCAAGTGAGTCGCCCCTCCGTTTCGTTCTGACTGTTGTTGCTACAAATCTGTTAACGGATCTTGCTCAATCAGCTTAATTATGTCTCGCATGACGCTTAGATCCGATGCAGCGAATCAAGCAGCGACAAAAGTGCATCGACATGGCGCTGATTCTACTTGCGGGAAATTTACTGACATCGGCTAAAACGAAGTGCTTCGTCTTATCGCTGCCCCCGTCGGAAGGTGGCGCCTCAAGTTTATTGCGTCGCTCACTTGGTCGTCTGCATATGCGCCGAAAATTGACTTGGCAAGATTGTTGCTCTTATATTTTTTTACAGAGAAATTATACACCTTGAAGTTTTAGGAGGTAAACCTGGTTTGCTTAGTGCACTTTCACTTTAAGTATGGGGTTTCTATGTGCATTTGCCAAATTTCCCGTTTTCAACGTCGGCTCGTCTTGAGCCACCCTATAGTAACAGAGAGTTTCAGTAGATCGTTTTGTGAATTGAGCTATGCTATCCGGAATCCGCTAGGACCTCCGCTAAATCTACTTCAGCGGAGCAACGTTTTCATGTTTTAGTAGCGCGTTTGCAATCTTGGCAACCCGCTACTGGATTATAGCGTTACGAGACCTAACGCAACGCCACTAGCGACTTTTTGAGACACTAAAGCTTGCGTAAATAAACTTGTGTTGAGAAATTTGTAGTAGTCGTCTACAAATGTTGTTATCTATCTAAAATATTTATCATTTTGTTAATTGAAGTGCTCATCTTTGCTTCTTTTATAATTAAACGTAACTGATAGTCAAGCTGGCCAAGGCAATCCAATCCAAGTCGAGACAGTCAAGCCTAAAGTAGCCATCTCTCGGACGCCGCCGGCGTGTTGTGATCATGCTTCTCGCTTAATCCCTTAATCACAACGTGCCAACTGTCGGAAAGATGGCTGCCCCGACTCGCCGCACTCAAGAGTTCGAGACACATGCTTCCAACCAGTCGTTGCGTTCAGCTCCGCCCAATTTCGGGTGTCGCACGACCGGATGGATGGATTTATGCTAAAGGTGATATTTATAACGGGCGGTAGCTTGCGCCACCTAGACAAGGAACCAAAAACATAATTCCTCCGCTCGCCCTTTGTGTTTTTTCTGACTTAAAAAAAAAATTTTATTCTATTGCATTAAAGCATGCATGTCTAAAGATTTTGCGTGACGTTACTTATTCGCTCAACATGAGTTAATCACGATGATTCGCAGCGGACCTTAGGAGCCATCCCAGCGAATTGAGCACTGCGCACAAATCACGTGACTACGCACCCTGCGCAATTCCGCGTTTGTTCAGAATTTCACGTGACATTCGCACGACATTGGAATGGCTCCTAGCGTCCGCTGCTGTCCATCGCAAGGTGAAACGTAGTAAAGTCGTGTCTCGATGGTCTCTATATGTCCATGAAGGACTAGTTGCTATGGACGCATGAAATCATCAGCTCGTTTTGTGCGCCCGTGAAAACTCGATGGCGTCCGTTTCCTTCACAACGACGAATCGCGTGCAGCGTGACGCGCCGCGCACCGCCACATCCGCTTCCCCGGGCCACGTAGCACCTCTTCCTCCGATCGCTCCGAAAGACACGTGACAACGTGACGTTCGGACCATCCATGCTGCCATTAGCTACGGCCTTCCGAAAATCGTACAGCAGTGTGGCAAATATATGGCAAGTTCGTCGCATGCCGTTGCCGGACAGAACCAACACCACCTAGACAGAAGGCCTCCGCACCATCATTACAGTCACATCCAGACATGTACGTAACGTGTTACAAGTATCGAGTTATTTCTACCTAGTTACTAGTTTCGGTAACGGGTAACTTATTTAGTTACTTTTTTATCAAACGAACGTGTAACGTACTTAGTTACTTTTAAAGCCAAGTAACGGGTAACGGTATATCGTTACTTTTGAGGAGTAACGTGTACAACAACGTTTAAACGGCCTGGTTTTTATTCTGACCTGAGTATGCGTTTATTGCAAGAACGGTAGGAGGGCAACCCGAAAAACGGCTAAACAGTATGACAGTGCAGCAACGGATATCGCTGAACACGTTAGTCGAACAGTTCAACTGACGTTTCCAGCGATCGGGGCCGGCCCTACACCATCAAGCGCCCTGTCCCAATTCCGGCCGTGGCACCCCCCCCCCCCCTCCCCCCCGGTCCCGTTTCATACGCCCGTATCTACAAGGGACGACATCATGTTGTTAGTAAACATGTGAGCAGTGTCCCAACACGAGCGTTTTGTCAGACGAGAACCGTATTGCAAAAAGCAATGGCGATTGCGTCGTGTCGAACGCCGTGTTCACATCAAAAATCTAAAAACCAAAAATAAAAAAGGGTGGCTGCGGCGGCGCCCCCCTTTTGATGGCGCCGTGGTCGACCGCCCGGGTCGCCCACCCGTAAAGCCTGCCGTGCCAGCGATAAACGTTGCTGTACTGAACTCTACAGCTGGGAATGTCCTTCACCCAGCGAACACAATAAGGTTCGTTGGTTGAACCTTCTAGAACGAAGTACGGACTGAATGTAAACCCGGAGGTTGCCAACACAACTTCGAACATTAGAAGTAAAGAGAACACACGAGAGAGGGGAATCCCAGATCCACCAGCTCTTGCTGAAGCACAACACTGCCGTTCCTTCGAGCGCGTCGGTAGAGGACTCTTCAGCGTAGCCGGAGATGTATTTTCAAGGAAGCGGGGAAACATAACTGATGAAAACTTCGAGAGGCAGCTACTGCTCAAGTGCAACGACTAGTAAAAAGAAAACAAAAAAACCATGAAGCAAAAACAGTTGTGTACTTGATCGTCAAATAACGTGAAAAGTAACTCGTTACTTTCAAGGTAACTCACGCGTTCCTTTCGAGAATCGGTAACGAGTATAACGTACTTAGTTACTTTTTTGAGCACGAAACGAGTAACGGTATTTAATTACTTTTTTGGGTAACGTGTACATATCTGGTCACATCCATCGAGGCCTAAGATTGGACATGAGTGCTGTGTCAGTGTTCGCCTGGGGCTTGTGTCCAATCAGCGCGTCGAAGGTCGCCCTCGGGCCCAATGGCCGAGTTAATGCGATCCGACTCTGATGACGTTTCATGAAGGGAGAGGAGGCGATGTGCAGGCTTTCAATGTTCTACGTGGTGTTACACTACGACGCTCCACTACGACCAAAAACACTCACCTCCGGACGTCGTTCCGACAGTTCTCACATTGGATCGGACAGTTTTGACGCGCGACTGCCCGACATCGTGTCCTACTTGGGGGTCTCCAGATGGCGCTTCAAACGACAGGTGTCATGCTTAAACAGACACTGACAGGCTATTCATGCTCGTCGAAGTTTTAATGCCAAAGCATGAACTGTCCCATTTAGCGAAGTCGGCGTTGTCTAGAACCGCTGTCTGTAATGGTCTGTAGTTGAAAAACAACACTAAAATCCCCATTTTCAATAAACACAACTAGAAGCACAGCAACGCAACGCTTCCTCACGGAAGCCGTCCTGAAGCCGGCATTGTTCACCGCGCCTGTGAAGTGGGGGAGCATAATGTCACCGTCGGAGCTCCGTGTCCGAAAGGAGGACGTGGCGCTCTGCTTGTAGAAATGCGCTGCGTGTATAATGTTTTCGGAGTCCCACACGTAAGCAGTCTTAAGTTTCTCTGCCGAAGTTTTTTTTTATATTTGAACATGACCTATAAGAGTCCAACTATAGAGAACAAAATTTGCGGCCCAAAATTCGTTTTCTTTCCGCCCGAAAAAAGCCGGTCAAGAATTGGCCGTGTGCAGTCGCGCTTTCTCGCCCCTCCATGGTCACGTGGCTTTCAAACTATTTGTACAAAATATATTTAAAATTGTAGGTCATCTGTGTACATTGGATGACCCCCGACAGTCACTATTATAAATAGAAACGAATTAGAACTTCGTTTTTGTGGCCTCCATGAAACCGCAATTACGTTGATCGAAATTGAAAAAAAAAAGTTGCAGAGATCACCGCAAGTACACTCTTAGAAAAAAAGGGGACCAACCAAAAGGAGGAAACAGACCGCCTTTACCACCCTCCTCCCGGCCAGGGGGGAAGCGCTCCACTTGTTACCTCCTCAGGCGCAGCAGACACTAAGAATGCGTTGCTAGAAGGTGAAGTTCGCCGCGAAGGAGCAGCAACGAGGTAAGTAATACCTCCCAGAGGGTGCATTTGTTTGGGCACTGCCAGAGCCTGGGCGCTGCGATTGGCTGTGGGAAGGCGCAAACGAGTTCGCTAATTGGTCTCCTCGTATGACACGTCATTCTTCGCGCATGCGTGGGAGAGCGCCTGCCCGGTGCCAAGCGCGGTTCCCCGCCGACGCTCTCCTCCGGTCATAACGGTCTTTCTTCTCGAACGTTCGACGGAGACGTCCCAGCGCAGGAACATTCTTCATTGTTCTGTTCGGCTCAGTCTCTTCTTACGAAGTCACCGAGAGCGCTGCATTGACTTCAGTCGAAGATCCATGTCGTGTGCACCGTATGCAGGTAAGGAAATGTTCTGCGCGGGCGGCAGTTGTCGTCGGTTATGACCGCCCCGGGAAGGCGACCCCCGTCTTCCTTGGACAAAGGGTTGGTGGACAAGTTCGCACGTTCGAAGGCGTCGAGCGTTCGATAAAATTAGTGTGCGGCGCGAACGCAGACACGGTTTAGACCATCGAAGTTCATAAAGAGAAAGAACAGGAATGACTATCGCTTGTACGAGCGCATAATTAGAAGGTTGACATACGCTAACCAGTGGCGTAGCCAGCAGCTTTTCACCGTGTATGTGTGTGCGGGTGGAGGAAGGGGGAGAGCGGCGGCCCGGCGAGCCTGGAACCGGGCGACAAGTTGCCTTTTGAATCGGGGGTCGCTTGCGTTTAAGGCATGAGGGGTAGGAGGTTTTCTGTTTTTGGGGCCGTTGGTGTGTCGCGTCGGACGTTAAATTGAGGATCTGAACAAATCTTTGAAAATCTCATAAGGTGGTTGTTGTCTTTTTTTTTCGCAGTGCAGTAGTCGATCAGGCATTCATTGGTGGCACCGGCCAACCGGCGCGATTAATTCTCAACGTCGTTGATATTTGTAAAAGTAAGTGTTAAACACTAATTTTTAGTGTCAACGTTTTTTTGTTTTTTAATTTAATGAGGTTTAATAAATAGTTTGGTAAAATGTCAAGTTACCTTGAAATTCCGAATATAAATGTCTGAGCTAATTATTCGTGCGCTTCACAAACATTAATAGTAGTATATTACGGAATAAGGCCATGAAGTTGTTCCCGGCAGCGAGACTAGCAATTATATTGTCTTGGCATTTTTTTGCGTGTGATCAGGCATTTGTAAAAGTCTGATCATTCAGTAGGCGAGTTAGATATGGTTGTTTGCATTATTTGAAGTTGATTGAATATATTTCTTTCGTCCTGCGGTAACGTTGTAGGGTGATTTCGTCGAGGGTACTGGATGCCTGCTACCTTGGACTCATCTCGTGACAGTTGTTAACACTGTTTACTGCAGGTAAGCGTAGTCCGATATTGTATTTTTGTTTTCTTGTTCATATTTGTGCACTTGAAATTGGGCTCTTGATCTTTATGTTCATTTTGTGTGTGTGCTGTTTGTTCATATCCGAGATAAAATTGAGCGTATACTTCGAGTAAATAAATTAGAGTAAGACACACAAGGCGCTTAAGTGTGTCGTTTTCGGTGTTCTTTTTTGTGTTTTTGTCCTTGTGTGCTGTTTTTCTCATGTCTAAATAAAACATACATTCACTTTTAATCTGGCAAATTACTCCGGCAAAAAAAATTACATATTTGCCGAAGTTCGACATTCGGCATTTAGAAATTATTCGTGCGGTTCGCAAACATTAATAGTAGTATATTACGGAATAAGGTCATTTATTGCCGGCAGAGAGACTAGCAAGTATATGGCTTTTTTGGCCTTTTTTTTTGCGTGTGATCAGGCATTTTTAAAAATCTGATCATTCAGTAGGCGAGTCAGATGGCTAAAGTTTGCATTATTTGAAGTTGATGGAATATATTTCTTTCCTCCTGTGTCAACGTTGTAGGGTGATTTCGTCGAGGGTACTGGATACCTGCTACGTTGGACGCAACTGCAGGTAAGCGTAGTCAGATATATTATTTTGATATTCTTGTTCGCATTTGGGCTCTTGAAATGAGGTTCTTGATTTTTAGTTTTGTGTGTGTGGTGTTCGTTCATTTTCCAGAGAAAATTGAGGGTATACTTCGTGTAAATAAATTAGAGTAAGACACACAAGGCACTTGAATGTGTCTTTTTCGGTGTGTTCTTTTTCTGTGTTTTCGTCCTTGTGTGCTGCTCTTCTCATGTCTAAATAAAACTTACATTCAATTTTAATCTGGCAGTTCACTTCGGCATACATATTTACATATTTCCCGAAGTTCGGCAGTTAGGGTTGGCGGTCATAGGGATCTGCTGTGGTGCTGAGTAGCTAATGTGGTGTAGCGCTCTGTGGTGTATGTTCTTCCTCTGTCCTTGTCTTAAAGCGCAATCATGTTTTTTTACGTACAATACTAACTCGCCCAACAATCAGCTCTTGTATGTACTAACCTGCTCCAGTAGTTGTACCCCTTTGTCTAAGATTTCCTAGTCACCTAAGTAAATCGGGATGACAAAATTAAACATGACCGGTGAATACAAAGTGCTCACTAATCTACGATTACCACCCGCCATGTGATAATTTTATTTAATGGTGGTTAGTCAACAGTTAAACTGGTCACGTCGTGTAAGTATGGTTGATGCTTTATAATGCTGGAATCAGTGGCCCATCAAATGCTCCAAATGCGTCTTAGAAAAATCTAATATTTTTTCACAGTTTCTTTAAATTGGGGATGATAGGTTTCAACTTCATATCACATAATTTCCACATTTTTGTCGTTCCAGGCAGGCAGTGCAATCGACCCGGTGGCTGTCAGCTCAAGCCTAATTAATCCTGAGGCTTCCAGCTATGTGGCAGTGGAGGGAGACCTCGAAGCCGCGTCGCCTGCTGAGGCAGTCCTGGTTGTAGTCTGCCTCTACTTCATCTTTAGCTACGAGTACCATCACTAGTCCAGGTGCAGATTCATTGCACGAGAGTACTTAATTGATCTGAAACACTCAAATGTGGAGTCACTTGCAACACATTGCTTTCAAACCTAAAAGAAATGCCAAAAAGTATTTTCTTTTTTTAATGCACTTTTATGCAGGTTGAGGAATTTTTTATATCGTTTGCTTAATGCGTTTTCTTTTTGTCTGACATAAGGCAGGATGGTTGATTCTGAGAGTTATAGAAGGTCAATGATATTGCTTTATAGACACATTTTTTCAATTTCCAAAATCACAGCTTTTTGCTTTGTGCAGCATTGGCATAGTTAATTTATTTCCGTCTACTTCATACTCGGTGCCTGAAAGCATTCGAGGGTTGTGTTTCCATGTTCACAGTGATTTGAGCTTGCAAGGTTTAAATACAAGATGGTTTTTGATGGCTTGCAGCGTTTAAATACAAGGTGGTCAAAACCGAGTTTTGCGATTTACTTCAAGTGGGTTATATCCCTTTGGCCCTCGCGGTAGTTTGTTGCAGCTCATTAGCAGCAGGAGGTACGAGCCCTTTCTTCTTTCCACATTAGAAGAACAAATCCCGGAGTCTGCTTTCCTCTACTCCAGCGCTCATTCCACTGCTGTGGACAGGACGGCATAGTCTACTGCTGTCCTTGAGTTGCAACGCACTAGTCATTGCTAGTCGTGTCTTGGTTTGTATTGCTGTTTGCAATATGTGTGATACAGAATCTATGTTATATCACAGTGCGTTCATTTTGATTCTCTTTTGCACAAGATTCAGTCATTTGAGTTTACCCCGGTGAAGCTTCGCTATTCCAAGCAGTGTTCCAAGCCTTCACTGTTATTTTCCTGGTGGACATTGATTGTTTATGTACTTTTTGTGATACTTTTATTGACTGTCGCGAACTAGAGCCCCGAAAGTGTTGTTCCAGATGCCTTTATTGCGCTTTGTGGTTTCATCTTAGCACTTTTATAAGATGTCTAGTTATGTCATTGATCTTTATGCCATTTTGTTTGTGAAAGCCACAATAAAACATTGTTATTTACTTTCAGAACTAGGCCGTCTACATCTATTATAAGGCCCACCCTTGAAGCACGTACTATCACGCACAAAAAAGGGCCATAGTACCTTTCTTTAGGGGGTAAAAGTGATTCCATCAAGTGTACATTTAACCTGTACTAAGGTGGTAAACTGGGCCAGTTGGTTGCTGTTATACATGATGGGGGAAACAGCTCGGAAAGCGCGGACTACGAAGAACAAACACGACAGGACAGCACTGTCCTGTCGTGTTTGTTCTTCGTAATCCGCGTTTTCTGAGCTGTTTTCCTCATCGTGTATATTTAACCCTAAAGTGGATCATAGTTCCCTCCAAAAGGAGGTAAAAGCAGCGCCCTCAATTACGTCGTCTTACCTCTCAAAAGGGTTGAAATTACCCCCTAAAGGAGGTAAAGGCTGACCCTGAAAGGAGGCACTTTTAACACCAAAAGGAACTAAGGTTACCTCCGAAAGGACGCAAAAGGACGCAAATTTACCCCCTAACGCTGGGGGTAAATTTGCACCCTCGTTGCAGGGGGTAACGTTACCTCCAAAAGGGGTTGCCCTGTGTGCAAATCGGTTACCCCTTTAATGAGGGTACTACAGTACTCCTTTTTAAGAGTGTACATGTACTACGTTATACTCAATATGGCGAAATACCGCGGGTTGTGCGACATAATGGTGGGGCTTGACGGACCGATGTTGTCTCGAACATGGGGCCACTACTACGGAAGTGTCTTTCGTGGTTCCGGCCAATCGATCTTCAAGTGTAGAACATCGAACGGAAGGGATAGAACTCCGAAACAATCGCACGATGAATGGTGCACGCAACTTCGTCGTCGTCGTCTGATTCACACGCCGGACTAGCGGAGAGAAAAAAAAAAACGCGGTTGGGTGTGTGCGGTTGGGCGGTTGGGCGGTTGGGCGGTTGGGTTGGGTGCACATCGTCCACGTGTCGCAGCCATGAGCTTCCGTGCTCAGGTTTCAGTTTTGGTTTCGAGCAGTTGAATTTATTGGCTTTATTAAAAATATACGTGACTCTGTAGCAAAATATTCATTGGGTAGACTCCTCGCACCAAATTAAATTACCTGGCAAAAAATTAAAAAAAAATCCTTGGTGGCGTGTCAGTGTCTTTTTAGGGAAAAATGGAAAAGGGTATACTCAGCTGTTGAACTCCCCCTCCCTTTTGGGAGTTCCGCAGCTTAGTTGCTCTTATAATATTGTCTGCGGCATACCTCTCACACCATATAATTTGTTTTGCCCCAGCAGGATGCAAACGTTTCTTTGTTGTTTTTCAATTTTTTCAATGGGCGCCAGAAGGAGGCGAAAAAGTCGTCTCGTGCAACCTGTCTATTCGCAACTCCAATGCACTATACGTGCCGCCACTCGTTTTCTAAAATGGCGGTTATAGTGAGGGTTGGAGTTGCGTGCCACTATACCAGTTGCTCAGCCTATCTAGTGTGCTGGCTTCAGTAAGCGACACAAATTATTTCTGCATATACGAAAAAGCTAGGGTGTTATGTTCTAGGGTCACCACTTTATCCTGAAACCAAGAACGGTGTTCTTTGTACTATTTACGCTAGGAGGCACGCTTTAATTCTGGAACGAAACCGAAACTGACCTCTATTTTGGATTTAATTTGTCCGTATAGGTGTTAATTTAGGATTCTCTCATATCTCAAGATGTGTCTCACAGCGTAATTATTGAGCTAAAGCAGTTGCTGGCGGAAATTTTATTTGGTGACATACGTGTGCGATACAAGTTCTTAAAATATGTCGGAGTTCAGTGTCATTTTAAAGACAGTGTCTTTCATACACTTAGAGGTAACATGGAATATTGTATTTTTTTATTAAATCTGTGCTCATATTTGTGTGTCCTCGCTGCCTTTTCTCGCTCAGATAATTGTCATGTGGAATAATTAACTGCGGATTTCTTTATGGGTTTTGATGCATTTAGATGATTAATTGCTTTCACATTATTCCTAGTACAAAAGAGAACAATATCAGTCCAAAGTTTTCAAAATATCGCCACCGGTTATGGGTTTGGAATATTTTCACAAAACGTGTTAGTTAAGAAATGCTGTGGCCAATACAAAAATCCTAAGACAGAATCTGAGTCAGACAGCAGAAGTGTGTGTGTGTCTGTTTTTAAAGCAACGCGTGACGCATAGGACCTTATATTACATCTAGTGTTTAACTGTTTTTCTATTTTGACAACGATGTCAGAGTTCTTTATGCTAAAAAGAACACGAAATGTGACCTTTTAAGAAAAACTATTATGGTTAAATGGCATATGTTTGTTATCGTGGCACTTATTGGGGGTCTACATTTACGTAGTTTCTATGAATAATAATAATATTATAATTTATTAGAGCTTGAAAAATGTAGTTTCTCAAACTCTAATATAATTTGTTGCTGAGTGCCGAATTACAAGCGTGCGAACAAGTATGGCTATTAAAAATGCCTGCAAATTAACATCAGTGATGCAAATTGCAGCTTTCTTAATCCAGAAGTTATCAAACAAAAATTGTCCAAAATCAATGAAAACAATTTAGCTGATCTGAGAAATTAATGTAAAATTGCGTTAAGTGTGGGTAAAGCATATGAAGCTCTCGAAGTCGCGACCTATTCGGCAAAACTTCCAAAATCACCGCCAATCGTTCTAGAACATCCCTGGAAACGTTTGTGGTGCAAACCTTTCCAGAACATTTCGTTTCTTTTAATTTTACGCGCCGTCGTTTGGCCAAGCTGAACCTTTCCAGTTCGAAGGAACCCCTTCCTGCTTGCACGTCTCCTCACTGCAGCACGTTTCGTTGGCGTTGAAAACCGGTGAAACAAAAGTGAGTTTTAGTATTTCGTATAGGGGCGAACGCAAGCACTTTGTGTTTGCGTTAGCGTTGCATGTTTCACACTACGCGTGCGCGGAACCCAGAATTGCAGCCTTTGATTGACGCATGACGACGACGCGGATGCGGAGCACTCAAGTCTAACGCAAACGCAGAGCGCTTGCGTTTGCTTCTATACGCAATACTAAAACTCTCTAAGGTACAATCCCCTACTGGCTGCAGCACTACATTGGGACAATAAGAACTGCCGCTTGCATTCGGAAATTCCCTTTCGCGAGCCATAATTTCGAGCAGTTCCGCCGTGCCCGCTGAGCAGGAGAACCGGGGAACCCTCACTAGAGATGAAGCTTGATAATGTGGATGCTTGGGCTAGTTGGTAATTCATGCTTGGATGGAACAGCGCAGATGAACAGTCAATCTCACTAGAGCGCTTACCATTTCGGCCTCGGGAGGGCGAGCAACAAGCTGAAGACGCGAATACGGAAATAACCTGAAGGAGACGAGGATAGAGCGTGCAGCGGCGTCAGAGAGCCGCTCCCTGATTGGAATTGTAATGGATGCACGCAAAGGCTAGCTACCTTCCTCTCTACCCACTGTCTCCTTCCAGTCAGAGCGTCGTCTGCTCGTCGCGCAGGTTTGGGTGTTGAAACGCAGGACGTCGGCGTGCGGCGTTCGAAAGCCAGACCTTGCGCAGAAAAGCAGACGACGTTCTTGCTCGTTCTGATTGGAGGGAAATCGGGGGTTGAGACAAAGGCAGTTAGCTTTTGCGTCTACACTCTAAAAATGGTCACGCAGAGCAAGCGTGACGCAAAGCGATTTTTTGCACGCTTGTTCTAAGCGTGGTGTTTTTCAACGCTTACAATTCACGCTCCCTAAGCGTGAACTGCGTTATGGTTTAACGCTTGGCAGGCGTGACGCAAAACGATTTTTTACACGCTTGTTTTAAGCGTTGTGTTTTTCAACGCTTATAATTCATGCTTCCTAAGCGTGAACTGTTCTATGGTTTAACGCTTGGCATGCGTGAGGGGGCCCCTGTGTTTACACGCTTGTTACGGCGTGCGTTTTCTCCACGCTTAGATAATGACGCCTTCTAGGCGTGTGAAATGCGCGTCGTGGTGGAAACCTCTGGCCGTGAGCATGGGGCTTTCTCGCATTTAGTATATCGTCCCAATAATCTTAGTTATTGGGACGATATACTAAATGCGAGAAAGCTCAATGCCCGCGGCCAGAGGTTTCAACCCAGACGCGCATTTCACACTCCTAGAAGGCGTCATCGTCAAAGCGTGGAGAAAACGCACGCCGTAATAAGCGTATAAACACAAGGGCGCCCTTGCATCATATCGTTATCTGATATCGTTATCGGAGCTCAAAATCGATCTACTAAATCTCTCTAGTGACTTCACTAGGCGAATTGAGTAGTTCAAGGAAGCCCGACGTGCTGCTTCATGTATAATTACGCACATATCCGAATGAAAGTTGTGAATCAAAAGAAATTGCCCCGATGCGTCGCGTAGATAATGCATATTACGCCTGGTACATTGAGCCAATTAGCTGTGCGCTGTTCATAACTGTGGACTTTGTGTGAAGATTTGAGGGAATTTATCCTTGGTGTCTAAAAACCCAAAGAGAGAAAGAGATCTCGTCAGGCTTCAGTTACCAAAAGGAACAGTCCTAAACGGACTAAATAGAAAAAGGCAAACACATTTCAGCTTGGGGGCTAAACTCTTTATTTAAAAAAAAGAAAACTATTTTTGTTTGTACAAATAAACCAAATGAAAACAGGGTTCTTACCCAAATATTGTAGTCGTTCATGAATAGCTGACGAATGGCCGCAGTAAAGACACCAGCCAAATGAAAAGCCCTTTCCTTGGCTTGCATTCAGCTCCGTCTCGCGCAGAAATTCGGGGCACTCGCACTCGTTGTGTTTGCAGCGACCCCGCGGCACTCCACGCACGTATAGTGCTGTACACATGGCACACTGTTCCCGAAATCACACGCAGTCTCCCGCTAAGCCTCGCCAGTCGCGATCAAAGTCAAGCTGGTCCAGCCACAAACAAAGCGTGTCCGGAACTGACTCAGCGAGCCAGGGAAACAGCGCAACGGCTTTCTCGCTTTTCCCGCCAAAAAAGAGGACGCATGCGCCCTGTGTGCTTCCAGAAACAAAGCTCACAGCAACTAAAAATCAACAAAAAAGCACGCGCAGGTGCATCTTCGGGAGGGTCAATCCATTCGGATATATATTAGCGTGACGATGAAAAGAGGCGCGCGAGTGTTTCCGAAAATCTAAGCGTGTGTTTTGCGATCGTCACGCTAACGTTCCTGATCCCGTTAAAAAAAAAAAAAAGGCCGAGCGGGATTCTTCAGGCTGTTCTAACGCTTGGACAAAGAAAACAAACGCTTATTCTTGATCACGTGGTGCTTAAAACGTCATTCCCGTCGTATTGACGGCGGTTTCACGCTTGAAAGCAGACGACGTTCTTGCTCGTTCTGATTGGAGGGAAATCGGGGGTTGAGACAAAGACAGTTAGCTTTTGCGTCTACCCACTATCCTTCCAATCAGAGCTCGGCGCTCTGACGTGTTCACATCCTCTCATCTCCTCTTCTCCTATACTGTTCCTGTCCGTGAAGACGACGTTATGAGATCACCTTAGTTGTGGAACTCTCGTGGAAAGGAGTACCAATTCCTCCATTACCCCAAGCCCGCCACCCGTCGCCTAAAGCACTATCTAGAGCAGGGCCGTCTGAAACACGCGACCCGCAGGCTTCCCGAGGCCACGAGCCCGGTTCACAAATCCGAGTACTGCAAATGGCTTGCACCAGAAGAGCCTCATGTTGTCGATGCCTTCATTTCCTCTAAGTGTTGCTTCGTTTTCAGTTTTCTTCCCACCTGTTTCTTATGTTAATCTCCGGTACGACGATCCCACTACTAGACTACAAGCACGTGTCTCTTGCGCAAGGACACACCTCGGATACATAAAATTTTACGTAGCAGGAGTAACTGTCAAATCTCATGAGATTGAGCCTATAACAGTCGCTGCTGCATGCAGTAAGTTAGAATGATGGTGATAGAATAAATATAGTTTAACTTTTATGAAAACATTGTGGCTAATCAGAAATTCATGAAAAATGACATGAATTATGGGTAAAGCATATGATGCCGTAAAACTCGCGACATTGGGTAATTGGCAAAACTTCCAAAGTCCCCTCCAGTCCTTCCAGACTAAAAGACCCCCCCCCCCCCCAAACCACCCCCTCCCTAAAAAAAAGCACAAAGAAAAAGATTTCCGTCTTTTTTCTTTGGGAAACTTCCCAGAATATTTATTTTCTTTCATGTTTACACGCCGTCCTTTTGTCAAGTTCTGCGTTTCCAGTTCTAAAGAACTCCTGCCCGCTTCCACGTCTCCTCACTGCAGCACGTTTCGCTTGTTCCGTTTCTCCACGGATTATTTTCGACATGAATAAGAGGCCAGAAAATAACACTAAAGCTTTAATTTTTATAATTTTCTTTATTCTTAATTCAAAGATTACCCCACATTGCCCGGAGGCGTTATTGCAGGGGGGTTACAGCTTTTAAAAGAGCACATCTTCATTTGTAGAGCACACTTGGTCTTCAATCAACATATTCCACTCTGCAATGGTTTTGACAAAAAAATAATTCGCATACATGTTTGTCCTGGCGTGGTACTCTCGGATTTTGAAAACGTGATATGTCCACCTAGAAACATAATGTGGGTGTTTTAAATATATTTCTCTATTATTACCGGTTCTATTATTGTATATAAGAAAAAAAAAACTTCAATATAAAATTTTTCGTTGGGAGGAAAGTAGTTCCCAATTCAATTCACTTTTCATTTTAGTGCAGCTCTCCTCCGCCCATACCGATCCAGGACAAACCTAGCAGCTCTCTTTTGGATTCTTCCAATTTATCAATCAAGGTCAATTGCGAAGTGTTCCAGACGGCACAGTCATTCTCTAAAATTGGTCTGACAGATGATAAGTACGCGTTGTTTTTTTCAAATCAGGTTGTTAGAATTTCAAATTCCTTTGAATAAAATTGAGCGCCCTTCCAGCTTTCACGATAACGTCATCAACATGAGCGTTTCAAGAACAGTCGGATGATGGAGTGACACCAAGGTACTTATACGTAGATTCGTTACTTATTGAGTTGTTTTGTATCCGGTAGTGACTTTCATTTTTTTTCTTTTTTCTTCGTAAAACACTGGTGTACACATTTTTTTTAATTTAAATTCATCTGACACGTGGAGCACCAAGTATTAATACATTTCAGATCTCGTTGCAACACAGCAGCATCTTGTTCATCCTTACTTTTTCTATACACAACGCAGTCGTCGGCAAACAACCGTATACACGAGAAAATTCGCACGGGAATATCGTTTACATAAATTAAAAACGAAAGTGGACCTAGAACAGAGCCATGTGGGACTCCTGACGTGACGTCAACATACCCAAAATGTTTCCGTTCAAGACAACACATTGGCGACACTGAAATAAATAATTTTCAATCCATCAGAACACACTGAAATTTAAGTTTCAAAGAAGGAGCGGGTGTGACACAGTGTCGAATGCCTTACGAAAATCTAGAAAAACACAATCAGTTTGCCCTCCATTATCAACATTAGAAACCAATTCGTGATAGAATTCTACAAGCTGTGTCGTGCAAGATAGTCCTTTACGAAACCCATGTTGTTCATTAATTATAATGCTGTTGTTTATTGTATGCCCCATTATTTCTGTATATAAAATGTGTTCGATGATTTTACATGAGATAGCATTTAGTGATATTGGCCTGTAGTTCGAAACTTTTTTTTTAACGGCCTTTGTGAATAGGGACAACATGGGCAGTTTTCCAGTCGTCAAGTAGAGTACCGGTGGACAGTGATTTATCGTAGATTAAATAAAGATACAGCGATATAGGTCCGGCACAATGCTTTAGCATACGTGGAGATATACTATCGGAACCATTTGCCTTGGTTTCGTTGATGTTTTTCAAGAGCGCCTCGATACCTCTCACGCTTAGTTCAACTGGTTCCATTAACGGGATGGTGCTTGCATGTGGTGGAGGACAGTTGCTACCTTTAGGTAGGAAGATAGATCGAAAGTAAACATTCAGGCACGTTGCCTTTTCGCTGTCGTCTAAGAGGACGTGGTGGTTGTGCACAATTTCGTTAATTCCCAGGGAATCTGGTCGTAAAAATGGTCCTAAAAATAAACAAGACAGCATATCTCTGTCGCGTAAAGATTTTATTTTATGACGTTGAATTTGATTTATTTCCGGGTGAGGTGAACGACAGGGCAACGACGGCATATCCTATTGTTCCATGAAAAATGCCAGCACGTTTCCTGAGGAGCCATTTTACGTTTTCTTGCACCATCACGTATTCATCAAAAAGAGTAATATAAACTATTCAAAGCTAAATATGTAACTTGCAAAATGGCGAGTTCACAAGCAGCACAGGGTACGAAGTCAATATTCCCAAGGATCTCTTGTGGACAAAGCTGCTCCGCAACCTGGACCTTCAGGGCTATTTTTCTTTCCTCAAGATTGCCCCCCCCCCCCCCCCCTGCCTTGGCCCTTTACTTTTCGGGAGTCAAAAATTCGGCGCCCAAACTCCAATGAGTTTGAGAACCCTGATCTAGAGGCTGCGTTTCAAAACAATATTCTTTGGAGACGCTGCGGCGAAGCGCCATCTGGAAGCTGTTCTTCAAGCCCTGTGTAACATGTAGTTCTATAGCAACCATCCCCCAAGAAACGGTGGCGCGTCAAACTATGGGAGGCGGACCGTTAGGGAGAGGGTGGTGATGCTCGCGTAAAGAGCGTGTTTCGGCAGTTTCGTAACTAAGTTGATCTAATAACGTTTGTTTAACAATGATATTTCCTCTTATATTGTCTTCGTGATTTTCTTTGTTCCAGGGTAGGAAGTGCCAAAGGGAGCGGCGCTGGCAGCTTCGTCGATAGTGTGGCTGCGGTGGATTGGCGAAGTCCCGTCCAGTTCCAGCATCCCAGGGGCTTGAACGAACCAGAGACTTCTACTTGGCCGTCCGGTGACCAAGGGGCTCAAGAAAGCGAGATTATCCCGCCACCTACTCCACCTCCGAGGGCTGACCACGCCGACACTGTCCAAATTGACGCCGATGACGGAGACGACAGTGATTGCATTTTGATCGACGACCCCATTAACGGGGACATCGAAGAGAATCCTGGTGCCGTCAAGCGCGAAGCAGGCGACGTGAATTCTCGGGACGCGAAGGCAGGCGGTAAGAGATCACTCGATATTCCATCCTGAAAAGCTTCGCACGAGAGCATGAGTAACGTTTACAACGTCGTCGATGATTCAGCCGGAATACCGTTAAGTAGGTACGGTTTGGGCCGCTCGCAAACCGCCTTTATTATGAATCCGGTGTTCTGTTTGAGGCTAAGCTGAAGTGATGATGATGATAGCCCTTATTCTACTTGCAAACGTGGGTTCCGTCTGCCATCGTATAAAGCGGCTTCTCTCTCCGCTAGAGACTCTGCAAGCTACACTAGATGGACAATTTGGTCATTGCAGGGCAACTGGAAATCTGCAAATGTAAACGGTAAGCTAGAACGATAGCGACAAAACACAGACAGGGAGAAACAGAGGCATTCACACCGCTGACTATCAACTGAGACTTTATACTTATTCTTCTTCACTTCAACACAAAGATTCACCTTTAAGTAATGCCAATGAATTACCCTTAATCCTTACATTGCACTACTAAATTAAAATAAATTAAATTAAACTAAAGTATTAAATTTGGTCACTAGTACCCGCCTGACCCAACCCACCAACCACCGCCGACATATTCCTATTATTCCATTTGACAGGGCCGTGCCACAATGCAAAAACTGCCTTTATTTCTTGCTGACCGTGATGTAGGGCATGCTCACGCAGTCATGGACGCTTTCCTCAATCGCCAGGTGATGATGATGAAGAAGTACAATGTCTCAGTTGATAGTCTGCGGTGTGCATGTGTCTGTTTCTCCCTGTCTGTGTTGTGTCCCTATTGTTCTAACTGACTGTTTACTTTTGCATTATGTGCCAACTAGCTCAACTTCAGCCTGGAAATCTGATAATTGTCACACGGACTCAAGCAAGTACGACGTTGATTCATATCAAACCAGATATGACATCAGTAATTGATATGTTGAGCACGTGTTTCTGCGGAAATTTTTTGTCACCAATAGGAAGAGCTACCATGTTTGAAAAGTTGTTTCACAATGATCTATAATTCGGAGAAAATAATTTTGGCGCCTCACAGCACAGGCGTAATCATCTTCCTTTTTTGATAACAGATTTAGAATGATGAGCACAGCCGGCTCCGATTCTGGTGTGCCGAAAAAGGTGGAAAGCAGGACGAGGGGGAGGAAAATTTTGCAAGGCTCAAGCCATGTACTGTAATGTCGTATGTAAATACGATAGAAAAAAGCACCTAAAATGTTGGTTAATAGCAGATATGTTAGATGTAAGTTCAAAAGTCATGTTCAAAGTCTTACATTTGGTTTCTATTTGACCTGTGAAGTTCACTTCAATGCGCATAGTAGTTCTTATAATCAACCATGTTGTAGAAGAAAAGTTTCGATCATAAAACATATTTGATACGCTAAAAATATAGAATCAGAACAAATATTTTGGCTGATCAACAATTCGTTAAATGGGAAAAAACAGTGGTGTATAATGGAAACTGCGTTGCAGATCCAACCAAGCTTTACGCTCATAACGTACAAAACCAACGTACGTACTTGTTCTACCAACGTACATTAAAGTTTGCTGCTCGAGGCTCCAATTTACGTCATGAATAAAAAACCCACAATTCATTTAACTAAAACAGCATAATCAACCGCCATGGTACGATGTACTGAAGTCATTTTAGAAGGTCGTTTTTGACCTTATATTGTTAGAAAGTGTTTGTTCCCACATCTACCAAGTGCTATATTAGAAAACCGCCTATTCATCTCAGGGCAAAAAACAAACACGCGGGCACTTTTTTCTCTCTCTGACTGCATTCTGTGGACCAATGAGAGCCTTACAACAAGCGCAGATTTCAAATGAGTTTATTATAACTCGTGTTGAAGAGAGTTTAATAGGTACACATTCGGATAATACACGCCCCAGACGGGCAACTCTAATGCCATTTACAACGAATGACATTTGTGTGATCGGCGAATCAGCTCGCAATCTGTCGCGCGTGGAATGCGCTGCGCCCGGACTGTCGAGCGCTGATTGGCCGTCCGCTCAAATGTCATTCGTTGTAAATGGCATTCGAGTTGCCCGTGTGGCACGGGTACAAGACTGCTCTTTTTCACGGCGGGCGAAGCCATCGATTGCAACTCGCCGACAAGCGCCCTTCGTCGACTACTTTACTCGGAAGAAACTTCTTCCCAAAAAGGGCATGTCGCGATCTTTGTACATGCTTTTAACAAGGCAATAAGCTGGGCACGATTGTAATTTTGTTTTGTTTTTTGGATGCTTAGAGCGTTCAGACTGAGTTGTCACCACAAAAGGACGACCTCAGAATCGACTTCAGTGCCCGTTTAAACATTTTCCCATATTCTGAATGCTTGGCTTCCTGCGGCTATAATATTTTTGAAATAAAGTAAACTTCCTACAGATTTCAAAAACAAAACACAAAAGGAACAGAAAAAACAAACACAAAGAGGACAAAAACATAGACGGCTATGTACCTTTCAACTCACAACAAACATTTATTCAGGGGCATACGTTCGCCCGCTCGCCGGCTCCCCATCCCGGAGGGGGCGAGGGACGGAAGGAGGGAGGGAAATTCGAAGGAAAAATAGGGAAGAGGTGGGGGGGGGGGGAGACCAAAGGCGGAAAGATACGAAAGGACCCGACAGGGCAAGATTAACGCATTATCCGCTAATGTCGTCTAGCCCAAACTGGAGAGATCGGGGCGCAAGAACGCGATTTCTCGTTCGGAGAGCGTCAGCGAGGTAGAGAAAACGTTTACGTCTGAGCCCTTTATGGCGTACGACTCTATAACTTTTCTTCCAAACCTTTGGCTGTGAAACCCCAAGGCGCGCTTGTGCTCGAACCTGGTCAAACACTGACCAAACGCACGGCGATGCACCACGATCGGATGTGCCGACTCTTCCCCGGGCTCCGCCACCTCTCTGGAATGCTCCCGCAGGCGGTCGTTTAAACTCCTCCCTGTCTGCGCTATTTATTCTCCGCCGCAGGTGAACGGGGTGAAGTAGGCCCTCTCTTTTAACATGGGACGAACTGATGCCCGTGCATCGTAGAGCAGGTCTTTTTTAGGGGAGTGCAATTAACGATTTTACACAATTCTCTGAGTTTGAATTTGAAGCTGAACGCCACCCCCACATCGAATCTAGACGCGAGCGCTTTTAGCCGATGCGCTGTGTTTTTTGTATAGGGAATGACGGCCAGCTTCTTCTTCCGTTGTCTGAGTTGTGGTGTCGGAGTAGCAGGGGCGGAAATTAACCTTAACATTTATAACAGTCGGATTCGCTTTTCGGCCGGCAAAATTATAAATAAACACTGAAACTTACTACATTTGGTGCATATTTGCAGAGTGCAGCGGTAAAAAAAGTATATGTGTAAACTCCACGTGCGACTGGGCCGGCAGTATCAATGCGTCGGCTCAGGTGCGCGGGACGAAATCTACGCAATGCAGTCGACGCACCGCCGATTATCAGTGTTGTTAAGCTGCTTCAGCCGGTAGTTTCGGTTTCGCCGTGCCGGTGGAACGAGACTTGGATACGCGATATCTACAAAACTAGACACACTATCGAAAAACAAATTATATCTTGTGATTCAGGATCACCGACTTTGACTAAACAGATTATAACCTAAAATTGTAAAAAGGAAGTGAAGTTTCCCTCTAATATTGATATTTTGAAGTCTTGACAATGACTCAATTTTATCAACTACAACACTTAGTTGAAAGCTCATTTTCGCCGCCGGGTGTGGCTGGAAATTGTCCAAAAGTTAGTTCTACATGTTCACCTGAACCGCGATCTCCTGCGTGATACCAGAGAGTCGTGCACGTATGTTGACCGTTACAACGCGACTAGATTCTTCTTATTTTTTATTAAGTACATAATGTAGCCGGAAAGAAGCCTTCAATTTTTGTTGCTGAAAGTTAAAACATGCTCATGCATCGATTTAGAATCGTTGAATCATTGATCGAGTCGCTCCGGCAATAGGCTGATCTCGACTTTGCTGTTTTCAGTTTCCGACATAAGACACATTCGTCGGCACGGAATGCTCAAATAAAACGTTTATAAACACCGATGCATGAGCACGTTTCAACGTTTATAAACATTGATGCATGAGCATGTTTCAACTTTCAGCAAGAGAAAATGAAGGTTTATTTCCAGCTACATTATATACTAATTTTGAAAATAAGAAGAATCTAGTCGCGTTCTGACGGTCAACATAGGATCACAGCTCTCTGGTATTGCGCAGGATCGCGATTCAGATAAAGCGATAGAACGAACTTTTCAACAATTGCCGGCTCCACCCGGTGGCGGAAAGCGGCCTTCAAATAAGTGTTGTGGATGATAAAATCAAATCAGTGTCACCACTTCAAAATATTAATATGAAAATAAATTCACTTGCAAAAAGTTACAAGCTGAAACAGCGATAATCAAGAGAAAACTTGCACGCCCCTCGCGAGCGTATCCCCCGTTCATCGACAGTAGAGCGTCAAGTGCAGTGCGCGCTGCATTCAAAAAATGTTCCGAGCACAGTCGAAAGGATGGCGTTGGGGAAAGGTTTTTTCGGTTTAGGGACGCAAGCCACTGCCGCCGGAAATCGGGGTCATGTAGAAAGCGATGGAGCTTAAAGACATTGCAGCCGCACTCGCCTTGCCAGATTCCGTGCAAGCTACATAAGTCCTAGGACAGTATTCGAGGCTTTCTGTCGTTATTTGTGCACCCTATGATCGGGCAATGGTGTCCCGATGACCAGGGGAATGTCGCCATCCAAGCCCGTGGCTCTAATTAATTTTGGGAGTTTAAAACAGAGAAGAAAGCGCGAACGACGTTCGGGCAATGCCTGTACCCGACACAGGCGAAGCCTCTCATCCGTGACTTTAACTCTTTCTAGCGCTCCCGCAAGGGGGAAACCGCCAGTAGCTCTTTCATTTTTTTTTCTCTAGCCCTCTTTTAGTAAAACGGTCAATAGGACATATCCTCATTGTCCAGAGAGAACAACCCGAGTGGCGCGGAGGAGACGTAGAGGGGCTCAAGATGGGAGATCAGTTCTGAGGTTTTCGCCACCTGGAAGGGTTGAGGGAGGGTCAGTGAAGACAGGTTCCTGATAAAGAAGAACGCCAAATTCTTCTGCCAGCACCCATTCTCCGAAACGATGCTACGGAGTGGGACCTCTGCTTTATGGGTTTTTGCAGTCAGTGGCTTCCTGGAGCTCTGCTTTGTGGGTTTTGCTGTCAGCGGCTTCCTAGAGCTCCTGGATGTTTACCTCCGCTCAACCTTAGTGGAGTACGAGGGTAAGGTGTATATTCATAGAGCGGGACGTGCATCGGGTCGTGCCTTGCACCGCTTCTGAGTGAGGTATTTCTTATGTACGCAGATAGAGCCATCAGGAAGCGACTGGAGGATTCCGCGCCTTGCCGCCGGGTGTACCGTTATGTAGATGACTACCCAGGCAGCACAAGGTGTTGGGCCAATATTGGAAGAGCAATGGCAGAAAAAGGTCCAATGATGGTCCACTTTAGCCAATCTGCTCCCAATATTGTCTATGCCATTATATAGAATCTTCAGTGCTGGCTTAGCTTCTCCGTAGGCCAACCAATATTGGAAGAACATTGGCATAAAATGGGCAATCTTGACCTGTCAGTTCCATTCGCTTGTGAATATTGAATGAGCACTGGCAAAACCTGGGCAATGTTGGCCTGACAGTTCCATTGGCTTGCGAATATTGGATGAACACTGGCATAAAATGGTGAATGTTGGCCTGTCAGTTCCATTGGCTTGCGTATATTGGATGAACACTTGTATTAAATGGGCAATCCTGGCCTGTCAGTTCCATTGGCTTGCGAATATTGGGTGAACACTGGCGTAAACCGGACAATGTTGGCCTGTCAGTTCCATTGGCTTGCGAATATTGGATGAACACTGGCGTAAACCGGACAATGTTGGCCTTTGAGTACCCTTGGCTTGCTAACATTGGATGAACACTGGAATAAAATGGTCAACGTTGGCCTGTCCGTGCCGTTGGCATTCCAATATTTGATGGGGACTGGCATAAAAAGGACACTGTTGGCTTGTCTGTAGCATTGGCTTGCCAATGTTGGATAAACACGAGCTTATAATGGTTACTGTTGTCCTGTAAGTATCATTGGCTCATCGTCATTTCAAGAACACAGTTGAATATAATGGTCAGTGTGTGTTAGTCTGACAATACCATTCGCTTAATAGTGGAAGCATGTTGGAATAGGCTGGTTTAGGCGGGTTCGTTTTACCTCAACAAGTTGAAATTGCTCGAGCGCTTGTCAATTTTATGTTATTTTGTCAAAGCGCGATTCAGGTGCTTTTCTGCAAAGCAAACAAGACAATAACAAGGTACAGAACTTAATGGCGATGTTTTGCTCCTTCACTGTGCATATTAAGGAGTCGCCAGCGATATGGGCTAATCAGGACCGCCAACTGGAAAAAAAAAAACGATTCCCGCGTTATCGAGTCAACATGATAGATTATTATGTTGACTCAATGATCTCGACAGAAAAGCTTCGCACCCTAACTACGGGCTTTGTGGACTGCACCTCGTGTCAGGTGAAGAACTTCTTTGCGATTGACTCGAACAAGACACTATTCTGAAATGTGGTTTTACAATGACGGCTCTATGACTTTACGGCACTAATGGTGCCACAATAAGAGCCCTAACGCCTCCTATATGGCGCCAAGGCACTGATAGCAGACGACAATGTTGGCCTTGATTTAGAGTCTAGCAGGATCGTCTAGCCGGATGTTGGTCTTGATTTAAAGTCTAGCCCCTTTTTTCCGCATTTGATTTATCATTGTCTTTTTAATTTTGAAATTAGGCTCCGAGCTGATTTCGGAGCTTCGTGTCTGTCAGTCCCTTTTCGTCCTCTTGCTGTACCCATACAAAAATGTCCTATGGTCGGCTATAGAAAATTCTTTGTATGGTCGGCTTTAGCTATTTGGCCCAATTAGCTCAAAAATTTTCTATGGTTGTCTTTAGCATTTTTTATGGCCACATTTATGGGCCTCTTTAGCATTGTCTAGGGCCCTATATCTGTCCAGCCATAGCGCTCTTTAGCTTGTCTAATAGTTGGCTAAAGACTTCTCTATGGCTTACCCTATGGCACTCTTTAGCCAGAAAACTCTAAAACAATTTTTACTTCAAGTTCCCCCGACTTGTGAACGCTACATGGTAGATATACATACATCTCTGAACACACAGAATACACAGAACACAACCAGAACACCACCCCACACAACAGCAACAACGCAGCGACGCCGGACCCATCTCTACATATGCTATGTTCGCACTAGCTGTATATATGGCAGTCTAATTTTTGAATCCGAGCTTGCCGGTGACCCATCATTTGTCGCAAAAACACGGAGAGGCGGAGCCAATATTACTACTTAATACATTCTTTGAATTGTCTCTTGGAATAGCCCCCATCTCTTAATTCAGCACCCTAAAAAAACAAATGCAGATCATTAGGCTAATTAACTAAAATTTATTAATTATCTTTTTAATAAGTTTGATGAATCACGTTGACAATTCAGTGATGATATGCAGTACACTGGTGCTGAAGATTGCAATCAAGCTATTGCTTGATTGCAGTGTTCGGCGCCAGTGTAATTTAATTTCACTTTTGGGGGGTAATAATTAATTTTAATTGTTGCACAAGTATTTTAATGAATTTTTCAAACAAACAATATTACTGGTTTTCACGACTCGTTGCAACAGCAGAGAGGATATCTTGGGTCATGGTTTGTCACCGGCATTACAGAAATTTAGTATTTATTTACTTTCTAACGTGGAGTGTTTTTACTAAAAAAGTAAGCGCCGGTAGTGATTTTCTATAGGCGTGAAAGAAAATTTAGTGGTTCTTAGTCTTTAGACTCGGGGCCATTAATTTTTCTATAGACGGGTGAAGACAATTTATTGGTTTCCAGTCTTTAAACTCGGGGCCAAAGAATTTTCTATAGGCGGGTAAAAACCATTTATTGGTTCGCTGTCTTTAGACATGGGGCAATATAATTTTCTATAGGCGTCTAAAGAAATTTATTGGTCCATAGTCTTTAGACACAGAGCCATAAAAGTCTCTATAGACGGTTAAAGACAATTTATTGGTTCCCAGTCTTTAGACTTGTGGCCACAAAATTTTCTATAGGCGAATAAAGAAAATTTATTGGCTCCCAGTCTTTAGACTCAGGGCCATAGGTTTTTCTATAGCTGGCTGTAGCTGTCTTTATGGATTTCTATGGCCGACCATAGAGGGCCATAGGGGGTGATAGCCTGCCATATAATTTTCCATATACGACAATAGACCATTTTTGTATGGGTAGAGTTATCATGTCTAAGCAATCTCTACTACATTGGTTTTTGGAAACCCGGGTAGCAAATACCAGCAGAGACAAACGAAAGAATTCGAGAGAGAGAAGTGTGCAGGGGTAGGGTCACGCGGACGGCCTCGGAATGATTTCGGAAAGGGTGAGAGAGGGTATTGAGTGAACAGTTCCCCTCCCTTTTTCCCCACGCCGTCACTAATCTCTCCAAATCTCTCCTTTGTGAGCGAAGAGGACTCGGCGTCCTTGAGGCAGGACGACACTGCGCATTCCTAAGCTGACAGTCCGGGGGGAGCTACGCACCGGCCGGACCAGTCATCACCGGCACTTCTCTCTGCGCGTGGTTACGGGGGAGAGCGTGATCACGTGATTAAAAATAGACTTGCGATTGGTTCACCGAGCTTCTTAGCTTCCTCTACACTCTCAGCTTATGGGTGATGGAGTCCATCCCGCGAAACACACGCACACACGCACACACACGCACACAGAAAGTGGGACCGCCTGCACGAAGGCCACACGATAAGGTAGCGGCTGGAAGACGGTGGCGACGGTCTCCTCAATTTCAGACACGCGCCTCCGCGAACTGCAAGTGGACAGATGCGCTTCGCAATTTATGCATGTTTTGTTTTGTTTTTTTTTTGTAGCAGAAATAGCTTTTTTCTCCAAGGAACAAGAATGGCAAAATAATCATGCGGATATCAGGACACCGTGGTGTCCGTTTCTAAGTTGTCTGAGTGCATTTGATTGCTTAGCAGAGTGTTTTTATCGGGCGAAGCGACTCGGCATCTCCGCCATCCAGGCTACCCTATACTGGAACCGAAAAGAACGGTGGTTCTAGAGTTCCAATAACCAGCAGCGCATTTCGTCTTAGTGCCAAGTGCGATCTTCAACATGCGGATTGCCAAGACCATGAATATTCTTTCGGCGGCGCCTACACACCGGTGATCTTCCTTTGTTGGGGCATAACCGTTTCGAACTCTGTGCCAGGAATCGCCGACGAGTTCAACGTGTAATCCACACCGATCGGCCCGAAAGGCCCCCTGTACAGCGCTATTTGTAAGTGATTTTTATTCTAATAGACCATGAGACACGTTCTGATTGGTTATTTCTGGGTCCGAAGTCATTTTTATTTCATGTTTCTTGTTAAAATATGGCTGTCGTCTTGGCGGTAGATGTGTGCTGTAGTAAAAAGTCCTCCCGGTATGTCCAAAGTCGAATACCACAGAGCGTTGAGTAGTCCTTATTTGCCAAGGTTCGGCTTGTTGGGTGCGAGTGGAGTGTCAGTTATGTCACCGCGCTCTGCGAATTTTATTGCCAGTAATTGTCTTGACACGACAAGCTATTTTATGTGCGTGATTTATTTTAAATTCTTGATTAATTTAAGCATCAATTCCTGTTCGACTGTCATGTTCTTACGTATAACGGGGTATTTAATTAACTGCTAATTCAGTAGTGCGTTTGACACTGGTGAGCTGAAGAGGGAGGCCAGCGGTTGGATTTATAAATTGTAAATATTATGGAGGCAATATGGGTACATTATAACTACATATTTCCGTGCCGCAAATACCGTAAATTAAAAAAAAAAGTTTTTTTTTAAATCAACGTAGAAATATTAGTGTGAACTTAAATGACGAGATTGTAATTCTTAAAACTTCTTAGAGCTAAATGAAATGTTGAGGGACGCCATGATGTTAGAAGAGTAGAGCTAAGCAATTTATAAAATAACCTTCGTACTATTTGATTAATTGTTTAAATCACTATAAATATTTTAACCTAGATCGATCGAGCTCTGAGTAAGGACAAGTCGGACGAACAAAACGATAGTAAACGCCTGGGCCGTCTTGCTAGAAACAGCATCTCAGCTGAGACGGGGGAAAGAAAGCACTGTCAAAGCCAGCGTACGAGCTGAACGGGACTCAAACCTCGACTCAAGACTCTCGCGCGTCCCAGCCTTTACAGTGCTTTTTTTCACCAGTCTCAGCTGAGACACTGATTCCAGCAAGCCGGCCCCGGTGTCTTGCCTGCGCATCTATTTATTTTAGAAGGCAGGACTAAGTTTTTTTACATACAAAATAACAAAAAATATTCACTGGAAAAGAAAGTTTATAATATGGAAAAGTAAACATATAAAAGTCGGTAGGCCTTTCCGATATTTTATACTTGAAGAGCAACTGAGTCGATTAACCGAATAGTTAATTAAACGGCGGCGATTAAAATGCAGCTATGTTTTATTTTGATATTGACTTACCTACAAGCGTAAGAGAGAACTGAGACCCTCTGAAACCCTTCACTTGAATCCAAACCAAGCTTCTGTTTCTTTCAAAATCCTGTGGTCAGGCCCCTGCGTGGAATCCCTTTGCCCAGCCCTTCGCCCAGCCCTCTTTCCTGTCCACTACCGAACCTGCCGCCGACCCTGCCGCCGAGTCTGCCTAGGCCCACCTGGTTGCACAATTGTTTAAATCTTTTTATTCGATTTAAATAAGTTATGAACTGCCAAACGTTATGAACAATTCATTTGCATGCTTTAATGATTTCTAAAGTATCCAAATATGGTAAAATTGGTGAATTTATTCGATTTTAGTATCAGAAAAAAAACAGTGCTGGAGGAAAAAGGGCAAGAGACTTGCTTGGTTCTCTGCACTGTTTTTGTGACGCTGGTTAGAACACTGGCTGAAAAATGGCATCCAATAATGGCATAGACAATAGATGCAAAAATAGCCAGTGTTACAATAGCCAATACTGGAATAGCCATTATTTAAGTTAATGTTGGAAGAGCCAGTGTGTAAGGCGCTGGATGCCAATGTTGGTTCAGCCAACGGTGAAACCTTTATGCCAATATCGGATTAAAAAGCGCTAACCACGTTGGTCCAATGTCGGCTAGAACGTTGGCAAACCAGTAGTCCACCATTGGCACCACCCTATTGGAAAACCCCAATATGAACAGCGTATTATAGATATTGGTAAACAATATATTTTATTGTACTACAATACGATATGCAAAGTGTATTGGAAAACATTACATTTATTGTATTGTATTACAATAAAGGTTTGTTATGGGATTCCAATATCCATAATACGCTAAAAACATTGGAATCCCATACAGTATAAACCCTTATTGGATCCCCATGTGTCGTATGGGGATCCAATATGGTTTTACGATTCCAGTGTACTCAGAGTATTATGGATATTAGAATCCAATATATTCTATCGGCTACCAATGAAACTATATACGTGTTGGAATATCACGTTCAGCACGACATTTCTTTACATGCAGTCTCCTTGTGTGTATTTCTGAGTGATGAAATAAAAAAATGTTGCTGTTGTCAAATTATGAATAAAGAAGCCAAACACTGGGCTTATCCATACCAGATATATTTCACATATTCCTGAACTGGAGGATCCAGCATTTACTGCAAAAGAAAGTTAATTGTTTAGGACCCTCATTCGAAAACTTGATGTTTGAAAATGGAGTGTGGAATCCTCACCTTTTAATGAAAACAGCCCCTGCTAGCTGCAGCCATATAGAAACTGCAAGATAAAAATTTGTGATTATTTCGCGACAAGTAGCAATTCTTTACTAAGCCGGAACGATTCAAAATTATGTCTGCGTTGATTGTGAAAAAATAAGCTTCAATGCCACTGCCCCGGGTCATTCTGAGCTCGGTCAATTAAATATACGTATCCGCTCGTCTGGCTTCAATATTCCTGCTTCGCACCAAACTAGACTATCTGGAATGCTCACCTTTGAAGAAAAACGAACTGGTGCTTGCTGGCTGGTAGGCCGTTGAAACTGGAAGAGAGATTTGCGATTAGTTGCGTCCAAGTTGCACTTACTTTTAGTAGCCACGTAAAGTACACTAAGTCGGAAAGACTCAAAATTAGATGTGCGGGACATAGTTATCCTCTTGCGACGTAACTGGGCACACGTCAATGTCGCCAGCGTGTATAACAGAAAAATAAGCTTCAATGCAGGAGCCCCCCGTCGTTCTGTCTATCTATGCTGGAACGCAAACTAAATGATGTAGAAAACTGCACCGGGCACTGATTGGCAATTCTCTCGGGTCAAGTGACATCACGTTGAAATGTCGTTTTTCCACATGCAGTTCGAGCTATGCTCGTAAAATGATTCAGTTGCCGGTGACATCAAAATGTCGTCACGATGCACTTTGACGACGCAGTTAACAGAGTGGTCGAGACGAAGCCGGAGATCAGTTCTGGATCGTAAAAGATGGCGACCCTAACATATGCATCTGTACTGTTGGGCTCGCCAGCGGATCGAGTTTTTAGAGATCACCGGGATGCTTTCGAGACGAGCGATGCGAGGTTTGCGGGCGAATACCGGCTGACCAAAGGGGTGATTCGCCGGCTGTGCGACCAGCTTCGCGGAAAGTTCTAGCGGCGTCGCGAAGGGCCCCGTGTGCTGACGGTCAAACAACCAAGTCCTCGCAGCTCTACGCTTCTACGCCGCTGGCGGCTTCCAGCGAACCGTCGGGAGCGACGAAAACAATGGTGTTCACCAGTGCTCTGTGAGTCGCGTACTCGTTGATGACACCAACGCTACCATCGATTGCCTCAGATCGAAGTGGTTGTGTTTCCAGCAAACTCAAGCAGAGAAGGCGCTCACAAAAAGGAAGTTCTTCGAGCGATGCAAGTCCAGCGGCGTGATCGATAAATATTCTAAATACTCTTACACGATTCAACACGATTGCGTTTTCATTTGGGTGCACCCCATATAAGCGATTTGGCTGAGCGAAACACCAAGCAACGGTCACAGGCTTAAGTTGTGCTAGTTGGTTCACACTTCAGGTATATATATATAAATATATATATACTTTATTTTAAAGCAACTACTTCAGGTAAGGGCAGCTGAACTAGAATAAACATACACATAAAGAAAATACCATACACACTGTGGGACTGATATTCTTTTTCGTCCTCTTCTACTATATGAACCCCACTTGAGGGAAATATTCTCTTTTCTTTTTTCTTGCTTCCTACTCCACCGAAAATTTAACCCCCGAAGGAACATTTTTTTTCTTTCTCGTGCAGCACGAGAGAAGTTGCACTAACGCAGTCAAAGTCAAAAATTCAAATTTTCGTTAGTTGTTTATACAGCAGGAGGTTAGTCTGCCTTAACATGGCGACATTGTTACCCATGTAGATAAGCAATTTAGCCAGTCTAGTACGACTGCTAGCCTCGCGTTTTTAACGTGCACCACGCAGTAGTGATACACGGCCGAGCAGCAGACGCTATATCCAAATCCCGTGCTCGGACGTGGCACACACGAGTATTCCATTGGCCCTTCCATTCTACTCGCGTTTCGATGGACGGGCCTTGGGCGTTCAGCTCGTCCAAAATTCTGTCCCACAACTCGTCCCGCTCAGGCTTGGTCAGAGGACTGTCAGTGGCGGCCCTCACTAAAACTTGATTTCCTGTCAAAAAGTCATTCAGAAGGCTAATCTGGCGGACCGACACGCGAGGACTTTACTTCCGCTTCTTCGTGTAGTCAGCCATGACTGCCTGTCTGCGCAACGTAAAGGGCTGCAGCTAATGCTAATAGTTTTTGTGTAACTTAAGTGACCTAAATATTTTCTGCGACAAAGTTCAACAAAAAATGGTTTAATTAAATTGCTCTGCACTATACGTTTCGGATACTTAAGAGTATTGCTTTCTAGAACCCTTCACTGCCGAGTTTTGCGAGTCTCCGAAATTCCCTGTAGGGTGAAAAAAAACGATGTAGTTTCAACTCAATCGCTACAGTTCGGCGACGTCACCGGACACGTCACGGTGCAGTTCTCTTCCGATGTAGTTTGTTGGCGATGGAGATTAGGCTCCTCCCACCGGCGACGTCATGATGCAGTTTCTCCACCGCTTTTTCCAGCATAGACAGACTGAGCTCTGACAATTAAAAATGCTTGTACCAGTCGTCTGGCTTCAGTATTCCTGCTTCAAGAATCTGTAATTCTCACCTTTGAGGAAAAACAAACTGGCACCTGCTGGCTCTTAGGCCGTGGAAAATGCCAGAAAGATTTTCGATTAGTTGCGCCCAAGAAGCAATATCTTTGAGTAGCCGCCTACAGCACACTAATCCGGATAAATTCAAAATTACATGCACGTGACATACTATGCCTCTTGTGACAAAACTGGGCATACGTTTTGTCGCCTGCAGCAATGCTGAAGCTAGACAACCGGTACGGCATATTTAATTGACGGAGCTCAAAACGACCTGGGACGCTTTCACTGAAGCTCGTTTTGTTGCAATACACGCCTGTATTGCAGCAAAACAAGCTTCACCGAAAGCGTCCCCAGTCGTTCTGAGCTCCGTCAATTAAATATGCCGAACCGTTTGTCTGGCTTCAGTATTGCTGCTTCAGAGCAATCTAGAAAATCTGGAATCCTCACCTTTGAACGAGAATGAACTGACACCTGCAGCCTTGGGGGCCATGGAAACTGCAAGAAAGATTCGCGATTAGTTGCGTCCAAGTAGCAATTTCTTTGAGTAGCCACCTACAGCACACTAAGCTAGATAAATTCAAACTTCAATGGTGGTCTAGCCGTCTTAGGTTTTGGAGCACGAAACATTTAATTTTTCGTGCTCCAAAAGGTGAGTTTATTAAATTTAATTTAATAAACTCCCCTTTTGAAACAGGCAAAATCTCGTTGTGAAGCGCCTTAGTATCAGGAAAACTAAACATTTTGAAGCAACACGAACAAATAGCACTTCTGTACTGTATTTTGTTGGTGGTACCAGTGCCCATTCATTAAATCAGATATTGCAGCACATTAAAAACTGCAGGCTTGCAGTAGTACTGCCCTGGCAAAGTGCCCTTCCACAGGCTGTCGACGGTATTGCGCTATTCAAGCGGCACGGCGACACGTTATCTCTTTGCGGCTGTTTGTCCCCTGCTTCGTCATGACTGCTCCGGGCCCGAGTAGCTTTCGTCGCTTATTGATGGCAACGTTCGAGATTACAAATTCCTTTTGCCGAGGCCACCGACTAGTGCGTGGCAGGGAGCTAGTTTGATATCTCGGAACAGGTGGTGCGCCAGTGTCGGCTGTGGCGATCCGAGACTTACAACTGTGGCGCAAACAACGAGGTTTTCATGAACCAAAGTCGGGACGATTTCGAGAGTTAGAGGCAAAACTTGCGGCGTGCGTCGCGAAAGAACGCAACCCGAGTCAAATGCGCCCCTATATAATTTCTTTAAATATTTATTTTGTTTTTCCTGGTACGCGGTGTTGGGGAGTCAACCTACATTCGAGCCGACTTACAATTGTGTAATTACGTTTCCTCACTCGCATTGGTATTCATCGGCCGTGATTTTGACCCAGGAAGATTGGACTCTATACCCGTCCTCGCCTTTTTCAAACTGGTGAGCATAGTACGGATGCGCGGTCATGTAATCACTAGCAGTAAAGCTACAGGCTAAATGTATCTACAGCGTGAATCACGGTCGATATAACCAAAGTGAGACCGACCTCTCACTGTGTAAACCTTCAACGCAACTTGGTTTGTTTCAGTTCTATCGTAATAAATATACACAAGGTGTCCGAGAATCCTAAACTATAGCGATTTATTAAACTGGTTTGTAAGCTCCATTCTGAGTTCACACGCAGTGCGACAGTATGACAACCAAGTGGGTAACCAATCGTTTACTGTATTTGACATGAAAAAGAAGACGCAACAATTCGCAACAAGGAAATGAAGCAACGACCACGCGAACGAAAAGATAACTACGTTCGGTATTGATGCCGCTGGTCTGCCAGTGAACGAGCGTCCGAGCGGATTTCTACTATGGGGTCTCTAACGAACTATGCGCATGCAGAAAAAAAATTACGTTCGCTCATCTTCGGGACGACTTAGCAGCGGCGATGCAGAATAGAGCAGCACAACGCCGCATTCCCCAGGGGTCGCAACAAAACAATAATGTCACTGAGCCGGAAGCCTGGATTGTGATTGCTATTTTCCACCAGGTTCCTAATCGAAAACGCCATTCTTAAAAAAAAAAAAAAAGGATTCGTTCACGGACCGATCAGCTCTTTTTTAAGCAGTTTTGCGTGGTTTGGCACAATTTATGTATTTAGGCGCAGGCAAAGGGGAATTTAACAAAATGGCGCAATTGGCACAGCTGGACTACCCCTGAAAATTACATACGCGTGACATAATATGCTTCTTGCGACAAAACTTGGCACACGTCGACAAATGTGTTGTCCACGTGTATTGCAGCAAAACAAGCTTCAATGAAAGCGTCCCCAGTCGTTCTGAGCTCCGTCAATTAAATACGCCGTACAGCTCGTCTGGCTTCAGTATTGCTGCTTCAGAGCAAACTAGAAAATCTGGAATCCTCACCTTTGAACGAGAAAGAACAGGCGCCTGCTGGCTTATGGGCCGTGGAAACTGCAAGAGAGATTTGCGATTAGTTACTTCCAAGTGACAATTTGTTTGAATAAGCACCTACAGTACACTCAAAATTACATGCACGGGACATAGATGCCTCATGCGACGGAACCCCCTTCATCCTTGTTTTCTGTTAATTCTGCTCACCTTCGCCGCTCGCCTCCAATTTCTGTGCTACTTCTTTAATCAAAATTCCCTGGTTCCCAAAGGTCACGCCATGGCTTGCGCCAGGCACGGATCTGTCAGCTCTGCGGCCGGCGCTATTGTGGCAAGGACGCCACAGCACCTGGCGCTTGATGTGTTCTTTTAATATTTTGAGCATTGCTCAAAACAGGTTGATGGGTGTGTGGTATGCCCTTTGCTTACTTGTGGATTGTTCCGAAAACAGGGGGTTGGCGCTTCCGCGATCTGGGCGCATGCTCGGTATTTTGCAATAGTTGAAATTCAACTCTGCGGGAATCTTGAAACATAACAAACAGAATGTGCTTGCTAAAAAGCATAGCAAATGAAACACCCACCATCTATCTACTTTCGGTTCTTGTCCACAAGAAGCTGAAGTATATGCAGCCTCCCTTGCTTAAGCCGCTCCTCCTTAGTGTCCCGGTGGGGTCTCGTCCTGAGGAATCGTCGGTGGAGACCTGAAGTGTGGTCAACATCAGATTAGACCTTTTGAGAAATAATCCAAATACTTGCTAATAAATACGTCAATACTGAAGCACCCCTGTAGCGAACCTAGAATTTTGAAGGCCTTGTCCCCCTCGCTAGGGGGACAAGGCACATGAATCCGAACACGTGGATGAAATTTTACCGTAACATCCCGAATCAAATCCCATCCACGAAAATTCAGCCACCACACTTTTAGAAAAACATATTTTTTAGAAACCACCGAGTGATCGACCATACCTACAAAAGCCTGAACCAAGTATACTCGTACCATGGCTTGTTTGCTCCCTGTTGCCCCCGAGTTAACTCGGGCTGACAATGCTTTTCTTTTTAAACTGGAACCCACGTTTTTAGCTTTGGTTTCACTTGTTGAGGAAGGTGGATACTTTTGTAACCTCCCTATGCGCTTCTGAGTCAACATTCTTGTGATGGCAAACCCCGGGCTTTGATTTTCTGCTCCTTGACGAATGCTGAAACTCATATAGGCGGGCAATAGCTTACCTTGAAATTGCTTGCTCTTGGTGGCCGAGAAAAAACTCGTGCTCCTGATTGGCAGCCACTTGCTGCCAATAATTGCTGCACATATCCGAAAGAACCCAGTCTTAGTCTAATACAGATGTTTTGGCCGGACAGAGACACAAAAGCCTGACACAAGACCACTATAAAGACAGGAAATAGAGTGTCTGTGAGGAATGAAACACACAACTCAGATAGGAATCAATCACTCACCTTGAAAACACTTGCCATGAGCGGCAAAGAGCAAACTTCTGGCCTTGATTGGCTGGTGCTTGCCTCCAAGACCTGCGTGTATAAGAAAGAACCCGGCTTTAGGCAAACCTGGGTGTTTTTGCAGGAGAGACAACAAAATACTAATGCAAGACTACTACACATACGAAATGGCATCCAAGAGGATTGGAACACAAAAGTCATATAGGCGGGCAATAGCTCACCTTGAAAAAACTTGCTTTCGGTGGCCGAGAAGAAACTCGTGTACCTGATTGGCAGTCATTTGCTGCGAAGAATACCTGCACATATCCTAAAGAACCCAGTCTTAGCCTAACACAGATGCTTTGGCCGGACAGAAACACAAAAGTCTGATACAAACCATAAAAAGCAGGAAATAGTGTCTGCGAGAGATGAAAACAGACTCAGGTGGAGAGGCTCGTTCTCTGTTTCACCTTAGTCAAATAGTGTAGCTCATTTTGCTAAAACAACGCATATTTGCTAAAACAAAGTATAATATATATATTTTGCCTCATTTAGCAGTTTTCTGCCAAGGATACCTGCACACCAGAACAAGTCAGACTTAGTCAAAGATTTTTTTTTTCTTTTGATGAGTGACAACAGAATCCTACATGAGTGATGAAGCAAAATATAAGCCTAGCAAGCCAGGCTAGCTTGCCTTCACGCAAGCACAGTGCCTCGGCCGACAAATGAGGTTCTATTCTTGGTCACTTGTCATATTTGGTGGGAAAAGTCAAATGAATGAAGATAAGGCAATCTCTCTTGCAGCCGACAGCTGCAAAAGAAATTCATATACCTCGATAAACGACCCGGAAATAAAATTGGGTGGTGGCCGAGTGGTTTAAGGTGTCAAATTTCAAACTTACAGGCTGTGTAGTTCTGGTTTAGGTCCACCTGGTGTATATTTGTATCCTTATTAATTATATATAAATTGTTGTTTTTTTCGATTTTTGAGGCACAAGCACATAATTTATATTCTAATTCACCTTTAGAAACTTTTTAATTATACTTCATGGCTTCCTAGTGCTCGTAATAGGTTCTCGGTGAGAGCGGTTCTCAATTTTTTTTTGCTCTCGCTACTGCCTGCTTCCTTACACTTAAAATGCTGACAATGCAACACAAAAGTAATAAAAATCTTTTTCAAATGTGATGAAGATCAGCATTTCCAAGTTGTACCCCTGCTTCATGCCCCGACCATGCCACCATACCATAGCTGAGTGCAGTGACGAATGGCCCCAGGTGCTGTGACCCGACCGTATATGGCCTTACGGTGTGGCGCGACTCTTGCAGCACCTATGCTTCGTGATGGAGCCAGTGAGCGAGGTGCGACCTGCTAGAGCTGTGCAAGCCACAGCTTTACAGCCTGCAAAGGGTGGGAAGATGCCCCTTCCTTGGCAAAGCTTGCAATAGCTCACTAAGAAGCTATTGCAAGCACTAGGGAGCCACAGAGTGTGAATAAAAGCGCTTCTTAATGTTAATTAGTGTGTAAATTATGCATCTATACGTTAAAACAAAAAAAATATATATATATATATATATATATATATACAGGGTGTTTTTTTTTAAGCTTAACATAATTTTTTTTAAAAAACCATGAGAGCTAGATTAATGCGGTCTGTGCAGGTGAGTTAAACGGCCAGGGGGACATATTATAGGAGGCTAATCGTAACGATCAGTCGGCTAATTATTTAAAAATCGTTAATTAACTTTTTAATTAATGAAAATAGACATAAAGTTCCAATTAGAAACTTGCTCAGCGTCATCGAAAACCACTAAATTTGTAATTTTCAGAAAGACCTTGAGCGCGTGAGAAGCGTAGTAGTGCACTAAATTTAGCACTCGTGGAGCACGTACAAAGCTAGCGGTTGCGATAAGGCGCCCGCGCAATTTTTCCGTCGCTTATCTAGCCCCAGCCTTGTACCTGCTCCACGAGCGGTAACTTTCGTGCACTACTACGCTTCTCACACGTTCAAAGTACTTCTAAAAATTACTGATTTAGTGGTTTTCGATGACGCTGAGCACGTTTCTAATTGGAACTATATGTCTATTTTCATTAATTAAAAAGTTAATTAACGAATTTTAACTAATTAGCCGACTGATCGTTACGATTAGTCTCCTATACTATGTCCCCCTGGCCTTATAAGTCACCTGCGCAGACCGCATTAACCTAGCTTTCATGGTTTGTTTTTAAAACTTCTGTTAAGCTTAAAAAAACACCCTGTATATATATATATATATATGTACTAAAAAAGAAAAAAAAAACGTATGCAGGTGGGCTTGATCCCAGAGCTCCGCTGCCCTTGATTTTAGTTCCCTAAGGCCCGCTTCAGACGGGGCAATTTCGCCCAGCAACTTCACGTCGCAACACCAGTAACACAGGCCACCCGCGTTCACACGCAGCAACCGAATTCCTACGACTTGCCATCATCATCATGACATTTTATTTTTCTTGCAGTATTTAGAGGCATAGTTATATTAAAAAAAACAGCTTTTATATTTTTAAATTGTGCTGAGAATACTAACTCATCATTTTGAAACAGTTTATTTCCAAAAACGATCCATTTCAAACCAGAACCAAGTTTTCAGTTGTCATCATCACCACTACAGGGGTGTCACGTGAAAATATTGCATTCCTGATTGGCTGCTGCCGCTTCAAACGTCTCCGAGTTGTCCGAGATGCTCGTCTGCTTCGAGCCGGACCCCATCTCAGCAATTTGTGTCGATCTAGGCAAAGCTAGGGAACAACCCGCCAGCAACCCCGAAATTGCAGGAAAAGTTGCCCTGTCTGAAGCGGGCCTAATACACCCTATTGTCTGGTACAGAGACCGTTTAGGAATGTTCGGGAGTTCAAACGTTGTACTTCCCTTTTTACAAAAATCACCAACAACAACAAAAAAAACACATTTCAGAGAAAAAAGTTAAGGAAAGGGAATGTACCATTATGTTCTGTGAAGTTCGGTGACAAGACTCGGGACACTAGCAGGAATGCCGTTACCCTTGGTGTGACCTCATGAGACTGTCTTGCTGCCTTTGCTGGAGTTTATCTAACTGAAGTACCTGCACGAAAAGTATAGAAGAAACATATGTGCATAACACTCGTTATTCACAAGAAAATTTGTCAACATCCAAAATGACTTATTGAGAAAATTATGCGAGGAATTTTTCGGCCACGTTGGACGAGTCACCTCTCCTGGCCAATGTTTCATTGCAGCTTTAATTGTAGTGAACAGCTATAGGGTATATTACAAAGTGCGATTTGGTTTTGTACGAAACTACAGCACACAAAACGGCACACTAATACAGTATGTTGAGGTATCTCTGAACAAATTCCAGGGTTTCATGGTGCCTCCTTCAGATACCTGATGTCGAACATGAAATATGTGCACCAAGGAGTAGGCAAACAGTGACTTCCAATTAGTCTCAAGCACCAGCGACACGTTGAGCCAATGCACGCAAAGATTAAGGCGATTATATACGCAATTGACCGCAGCGCTCTCTCCTGTATAGACGTTGAGCGGCTACATGCAGCGTTTCATCCATGACATCTCCAGCTCTTGGGTTACTACTACATCTCAGAGCCCCCTACTCGTCCCGCAGTCGTGGCCGAGTGGTTAAGGCGATGGACTAGAAATCCATTGGGGTCTCCCCGCACAGGTTCGAATCCTGTCGACTGCGCAAACATATATTGTTTCATCATTTTTTTATTTTTCTCATTTTTCCTCATTTTTTTCTCTACACGAGCACGTGAGCACGTGGAGCGCACGAGCACGAGCGAGTACCAGACGCCAGACGGACGGACATGGCTAGCCCCTAAGGAGCTTCGGCCCTAAAATTAAAGTTACGTCCGACGTAACTTTACCCCAAGGTTTCCAGTTACATCCAACGGAACCCAATCTGAAAATTAAAGTTACGTCCGACGAAACTCGAAATAAAAATAAAGTTATCCCCACCCGCTACCCGTTTCGACCTGGTTGAGTTTCGTACCGGCGTAGGTCGTTGTACGGGCACATGTTCGTATAATTACTACGCGTAGTGCACGTTAAAGACCCCACGGGTTAGCAGTTGTACTGCAGTGGCTAACTCTCTCATCTAGAGCTAAGAGACAAGTCACCCGTGGATGCGTACTAAACCATCAAAACTGTCGAAACATACGAGCAACACGATTTTTCTAGATCACGGCACATATAGGGGCTTTCGACGCTTTAGACGAGACGACGGGCCCTCAATCTGTCGTAAGAACCAACACCCCAACACTGTCATCTCAGGGTCTCAGCAGTCTCAGGCTCGCAGCACGCGTGCTGCGGTTTCCATTTTGTTAATGTTTTTCGTTTCTTTTGTGTGTCGCATCTAGGTTTGATATCTAAAAAAAACAAATCGAAAAAAATTCCTCTTAAAGGAGGAAATAATTGCTAAAAAAGAGGAAAAACGAGATAAAAAAAGCGTATGTAACGGGCATCGAACCCGCCAGGCCTACGCAGCCTCTACATACGAGGAACACACTCCAACCCCCTTCACAAACCTTGAGGTACGAATAGAGCCGCGATTTTGACCAATTTACCAACGCTGCATCGGACGTGATGCAGAAGTGATTTATATATTTTTATGTTTACGTCGTGTTTCGGCCACAAAGCGTACCATTCAATAAGGTTCCGTAGGTTACACAGGCCGTAAATTATTTCCACCGGACACAACTAAAAACCTTAGGGTAAAGTTACGTCGGACGTATCTTTAATTTTTATTTTGTCTTCCATCGGACGTAACGTTGCTTTCATTTCGAGTTCCGTCGGACGTAACTTTAATTTTTATTTGGAGTTCCGTCGGACGTAACCTTAATCTTCATATTGGGTTACGTCGGACGTAACTCAAAACCTTGACGTAAAGTTACGTCGGACGTAACTTTAATTATTATTTCGGGTTCCGTCGGACGTAACGCTAGACACCGCGAATAACAAAACACGTTTTTTTTTTTTTTAATTTTACACTGTTTGCTCTGCGCAGCCGATAGCAGGGCAGTTGGGCGGCGTCACAAAAATTTGACTCACTCGCTAGCGTTTCTCAACTTCGTTCGGCGTCAGTCGGCACCACAGATCAGTGGTCGGCACTCATGGTCTACCCGGGAGGAAAAAGTACGAGCTCAGAGCCGAACGTCGATCGCGACTTTCGTGAAGAGAAGCGGCCGGTAACACTTCGGCAACTCGTCAGCTTCAAACAACGCCTCTTCGAACGAGCCCGCGAATCCAATGCGTCGAACGGTCGCGGCGGCAAGCACGCCGGAAGCAAGGGCCCAATATCCGAAAGAGACGCGGCGCTGGTTCCTACGTTTATTTCGCACATGAGATAACAAGATAGCTGATGGGAACTAAGACCAGACGACGACGACCACACACGCTCTTCTGGAGCCGAGTTGCGCGAGCGGCGTTGTTCGGGATCCGCCATCATGGAGTAAAGACGTTTATTGTCCTGGCTCTTCAGTTCTTAGTAGAACATATTGCCACACCGGCGATTCAGTAGTGCTTTACAACATTGGCGACGAGGAACACGGACAACCACGCTGGAAACGGTCCCCTGATCGGCGGGTCACCACCGGTTAGCTCAGCAAGGATGGCGTACAACGTTCCGCCCTTCAACGAGGCTACAGACATGTGGGACTCTTATTTCGTTAGAGTCGATGCGTACTTCGAGGGGAATAAGATTACGTCGGCGCCTCAGAAGCGTGCACTTCTAGTATCTGCGTTAGGAACCAAAGCTATTCGCGTGTTGTCGGCAAGTTGCGCGCCATCACAAGTATCCGAGCTGAGCTACGACGAAACTGTCCAGCACCTTGATAACTACTTCACGCCGAAGCCTAATGAGATAGCGGAGAGCTTCCGTTTCTTCAGCCGCCGACAAGGAGAGAACGAGGCAGTTCACGATTTCCTGGTGGAGCTGCGGCGCATCGCAGATAAGTGCAACTTTAGGTCGATGCTCAACCGCATGCTACGGGACCGGCTAGTTTGTGGGCTGCGCAACGAGAAGCTACAAGAAACTCTCTTGGCACGCCGGGACCTGACGCTGGAGTCGGCGGCGGACATGGCAGTTGCTGCAGAAGCAGCGACAAAAGATGCCACACAAATGGTGAAGCCAGAGGGAGAAGTCCAGAAGATAACCGCGAGAGGGAGCAGGACCTCTCAAACCCGAACTCCTGGCAAGGTCCAGGAGAAGGTGATATCATTGGAGGACTGTTACCGTTCTGGGAGAACTTCACACCTCCCAAAGGACTGCGGGTTTCGGAAGAAGATTTGTTTTCGGTGTGGGAAGATTGGACATGTTGCCCAGCGCTGCACTTCATGCGAGACTACGACGCGTGCAGGGGCCAACGCCTTTTCTGGAACAGAATTTGGTGACGACTGTGGTATTGACAGCCTTTTTCCACGACCGCAGCGAGAGGACACGTTGAACCTAATTGCGCTGGTCCGAAGGTTGTTCACGTGGGGGGGGGGGGGGGGTGTTGACCTACTCATGGAACTGGACACCGGCTCTCCGCTCTTCGTCATTCCGAGAAGAGTATATGAAGAAAACAAAGCAAGGTGGCGTCGGTTGCAAGAAACCACGTTAAGTCTGTGATGCTACCTCGGTAGGGTGCCAATCATCGGAAAGTTGAGTTTGCCGGTCAGTTACGAAGGACGTCAAGCAAAAACCGAGTTAACGGTTTTGGGATGCAACGGACCAAGCCTGGTTGGCCGCGACGTGATTCGCGCCTTCAGCCTTCTTCCAACTCAGCTGTTGTCCTTGAAGACTGAACGACATGGAGACTTGGATCAGATATTGGCAGGGTACCAAGAACTTATTCAACCGGGTTTGGGTCTAATCAAAGGACCGGAAGTACATTTGCACGTGAGCCCAGGAGCAACACCAAAGTTCTGGAAGGCGAGACCTCTGGCGTACGGGCTACGACAGAAGGTTACCGACGAGATCGACCGCCTGGTGGAGAACGGTATCCTCTCTCCTGCTACCCATTCTGAATGGGCAACCCCAGTCGTGCCGGTCGTAAAGAAAAACGGCTGTATCAGGCTCTGCGGGGATTTTAAACTCACCTTGAACAAGGCTTGTCCGACGGAGCAGTACCCGTTACCACTGATTGAGGACATTTTCGCATCACTGAAAGGCGGTGACCTTTTCAGTACGCTGGACCTTCGGGAAGCCTACAACCAAATTCCATTAGACGAGGAGTCCAAGAAGTTGACGGTGATCAACACGCAAAAGGGCCTATATTGCTACAACCGGCTAGCTTTTGGTGTTGCATCTGCCCCTTCAATCTTCCAGAGGAGAATGGAGACCTTGTTACAAAATATTTCTGGAGTTCAAGTGTACCTGGATGATGTCCTGGTAGCGGAAAAGAACGGGGACAACGGTGAAAGGCTACATCAGGTACTGCAAGTGCTCCGTGATAACGGAGTCAAGCTGAACAAGGAGAAATGTTGCTTCCGGAAAGCAGAAGTTATCACCTCGGACACAGGATTGACACAAAAGGGCTGCATCCAACTGGCAAGAACCTGGAGGCCCTCCAGCATGCCCGAGCACTAACGAACATCAGCGAGCTTCGCTCGTTCCTGGGCCTCATAACTTATTATAACCGGTTTGTGCAAAACATGGCAACATTGTTGTCCCCCTTGTACACACTGCTACAGAAGGGAAAAAATGGCACTGGGGAAAAGATGAAGACACGGGGCGTTTCAACGAGCAAAAACGGTCCTGAGTGAGTCCAACATGTTGGCTCACTATGACCCTACGAAGCCCTTGCTTCTTGAATGTGACGCTTCACCACATGGAATTGGCGCCGTTCTTTCCCACCCTTGTGAAAGCGAAGTGAAGCCTGTCGGTTTCGTTCTCGGACACTGACGAGTGCTGAGAAGAACTACTACCAACTGGAACGAGAAGCCTTGGCGTTTGTGTTCGCTGTCACGAAGTTTAGGGACTACTTGTTGGGTAGGGAGTTCACTCTGGTTACAAATCACAAGCCCTTGGTAGGTCTCTTTCATCATGACAAGGCCGTGCCAACGATGGCTGCGGCCAGAATTCAACGGGGGGCCATCATCCTGGGTGGATACAGCTATCGCATCGAGTACCGGCCAGCGACAAGTAACGCCAATGCCGATGCCATGAGTAGACTTCCCCTTCAAGCGGATCCGCAGGAACTACAAGAGGAGGATCTTCCTGAAATAAGTGCTTCCTTGGAGGAGCTGGACAACGGCTTGGTGTCTGCGAAACAGCTGGCACTGATGACCGCGGAAGACAAGACGTTGCGTAGCGTCATCGGTTATGTCCAACGCGGATGGCCGCGGAAGCTATCGATGAAACAAGTGGGGCTTCGACCTTTCTGGAACAGAAAAGACGAGTTTTCGGTGCATCACAGCTTGCTGTACTGGGGAAACCGAGTCATCCTTCCAAGAAAGGCTCGCGAAGCTGTTCTCAAGCTCCTCCACGAGACCCACCAAGGTGCGTCGGCCATGAAGACGGTTGCTCGCTCAATGTTCTGGTGGCCCTCTCTGGACTCGGCTATCGTAGACCTCACCCAGAGATGTGAGACATGCATTCAAGCGGCTTCTATGCCAGCAGCACAGAAACCTGTTGACTGGCCGGTGACCGGTGAACCTTGGTTGAGGTTACACTTGGATTATGCCGGGCCTGTCGACGGGGAGATGATCCTGATTGTCGTCGACTCATATTCGAAGTGGATTGAAGCTACAGCTACCAATCATGCAACGGACTCCACAGTCCGACAACTTCGGGAGCTGTTCAGTCGCTTTGGAATCCCACGGACTCTTGTCACGGATAATGGTACACCATTTACAAGTGAAGAGTTTTCTCAGTTCTTAAAGAGGAACCACGTGGAGCACTACCTCACGGCGCCCTACCATCCACAATCGAATTGACTCGCCGAACGAGCAGACCGTACGGTTAAGGATGCTTTGAAGAAGACAACAGGGTTCACACTGGACGTCAAGCTGTGCCGACTGCTTCTCAATTATCGGCGCACGCCTGTGGCTTCGGGCAAGTCTCCATTCCAGTTACTTTTGGGATACCAGATCCGGTCACGTTTGGACACGTGCTTTCCGGACAAGAGGGCAGGGCCGACTGCACAGGGCGGGAGTCGGCCCACTCCGACATTTTTTAAACCAGGCAGAAAGGTCTCCTTCCGATATTTCGGTAAGGGCCCAAAGTGGCTGCCTGGAATCGTCAAGAGCGCGGAAGGCTCACGCATGGTGACGATACAAGCCCATTCGAACCTGGTGCGTCGTCATTTTGACCAAGTTCGCCAGCGGCGGACAGAAGACCCAATGGGGTTTCCCGAATGGACTGACCCAGAGCCGCCACTCACAGCTACAACATCAAAGGGCGAGTTTCCCTGCGACATAGCTCTAGCTGAACGAGGTCTGGACCCGTTGCCGGACCAGAATCACAGTAATCCAAGTCCCGCAAACCCAAGTCCACCTAAACGTTCCTCCACAACCCAGAAGCAACCCCTCTCAATTCCTGTGCCACTTCCACGGAGCTCGACTCGAGATAGGAAACAAGTTCAGCCATTACAATCTTTTTTTTAAGGGGGAAGAGATGATGGGAACTAAGACCAGACGACGACAAACACGCACGCTCTTCTGGAGCCGAGCTGCGCGAGCGGTGTTGTTCAGCATCCGCCATCATGGAGTAAAGACGTTTATTGTCCTGGCTCTTCAGTTCTTAGTGGAACATATCGCCACACCGGCGATTCGGTAGTACTTTACAACAATTGCGAAGCTAGCCCAGTGTGAACACTGACTGGCGTTACATTGGAGTACACGCAGTCGAAATAACGCCTGCAACAGAGCACAGCTAGTGGCTTTCAAGAGGGGACACGTGCGTTCAAATAAGCGGCAATTTCAAAACTTCATGTCTCCTCTCTGTCGGGCAGACACGGTCTCCAGCACTGCTTCATCTAGCATTGTCTCTGTCCTTCGTTGTTTACCTTGATCTGTGTATACCAAAGCACTCAATGCTGCAAGTAATAAGGTTGCGTATACGTACCCTTCGAGGCGATTGAAAGTGCGTTGGTTTCGCTCGGATCCCACGAGCAAAGAGCGCGACGAACTCTCATCCGTCGGTCTCGCCGGGTTGCACGACAAGGGCACGAGGGCGCTCGCTGCGTTGTTGGCGTAGTGCGCAGAGTGCGCATGCTCGTCGGCTCGGCCAGGCTCGCTCGGTCGTTCGGCTCGCTGGGCTCGCTCTCTTCGAACCACGCTTCGAACTGCCTCCGAAGCTCGGACTGGTGCGCGCGCGGCTTGGCCGCTTTACGATGGAAACTTATCTTCTCATAAAACGAGGCTGTAACGTATTGTTTGGTGGTGCAAATGCAAGTATTTTTCACGTCGTTTTTAACAGCGTGTGAATCTCGCGAAACAGGCGACGAAGAGTGGTGGGTGAAATGTGCTCGCATGTTGTCGTGTATTTTGTGTACGACGTAGGATTACAAGGTGGGTGAATATCAATAAATGTGCACGTAAGAAGCAACTACATGCACGTGACCTGTCAAACCTATTCACACTCATTATTTATTTGTGCGAACCGACACTGTCACGTATCGCGTTCGATTTGGGTCCCAACACCGGTAACTTAACTTTTGTTGCATTATAACAACTGCAATAAACATTTGTTGGAAAACGATCACTCCAATAAGCACGTCGTTATTGGGCTTTTTCATTTAAAGGTGGGTTGCGGGTGTTCGAGCTAGTTATTCTGAATGGTTTGGTGGTTGTCTATCATTTCAAGCGCGCGAAGCTGTGTGTACTGTGTGCCGTACCAACAGCCGTACGTACTTGCGCTCTCGATAAATGTTATGTGTTCGCAACGCAGAACGTTTGTGTTCTGTGTGTATCATCCATATCGTTCTCTCTCGTATTGCCGTATGGTAACTCCTGCTGTTTTACGATATCATTCACGCGATGTCGTATATGTGGGCATACCGATATCCACATGATGCTTCACGAACGCACAAAATCGTGTTAGGTTTCCTCATAGTTCGCGCTATATGCCGACGTAATTCATGTTGGTAATTTGGTATTCATTCTGAGATATATGCACGCGATATCATATTGTATTCTCCTTTGGGCCCATGATCGACAACCGATATTTATATATCGTGTGGCCGACTGACCGGACAGTATGTCCATGTCGGTCACCAATATGCACGCGATGTCATATTCTATTCCAATAACCGCGCATTATATCGGCGTATTGTGCTCTAATATCCTGTTGTATACCAATAACCGCAAGTTCTATCGGGACATTGTGCTCCAATATCCTGTTGTATACCAATATTCGCATACTATATCGGAATATTGTGCTCCGATATGAATTCCCATCGTGCGTATTGGGTTAATCGGATAACAATAAGTTTTTATTGGTTTCCATCAACTTCATTGGAATAAAATATTTCCGATAAGCCGAGTCAATGTTGTCCTTTTTCAATAGGGCAATGTTGGACCACCATTGGATCGGGTGGCGTTTTCGAAAATGCCAACGTCAGAAAAATATTGGAACCATTTTTTGCCAACATTGGGCCAACGGGGGTCCAACAATGGTGTGCTGCCTGGGTACCTAATTAAACATGAAGAGCAGACAGACCCTGAGAATATCCTGGAGGCCTTCTCGTCCGGACTCGCGGGCCTCTTTTTAAAAAGGGAGGACCCTTCCGACGGAACTTTCCAATTCTTGGAGCTTAGTTTGGCGATCCGTCCCGGGGGAATCTGGCGTGAGTTTAGGCAAAGGACGGAAAAGCCAGTTCCGCCTTTCGCTAGCGCTCACTTCAACCCAGGAAGCACGCCGACACTGGGCCAGCATCGGGGGACTATGGCGCACAATATTGGCCCAGTTTCATGCTTTGCACCACGGCCCAGTATTGGGCCAATATCTCTTAACGATCGTTCTAAAAATGGGCCAGAATCGGGAGTTCTGGGCAGAGATAGGCAAATATCGGTTAGCATGGCCTCGGCCGCTGCGGTGGCAGCTGACTTCGGCCAAGCGGCCAAGCCAACGTTACTATAGAATTAACCGATCAGTTGGGAAACTGCCATGGAGCCTGCTCTAAAAACGTGGCACCGATCCGTACTCAAGAACCGAGCTAATAGCGATCGCAACGCCGCCATTTCTCCCGCACCGGCCACTCGAGGAACTGCACGCGACTTCTCTTTTGGCATTAATCGGCCATTTTTGCTCCGAAACAGGTACGGTGGAATGGGTTTCAAGGGTAACACCCCCGGCTCCCAAGCGGACACGCCGCGAATTACTGCCGAAGTTAGGATGCGCCTAGGTCGGGACGCGCTACCTGAAATCACCGCTGAGACATGGTTGTATAAAAACAATATTAATTGTGCCGCAAACCTTGTAAGCTAAAGATTTGAGCAAATATCACGCGCCCCCCGTTTTGTACTAATCTCTAATAAAAGTTACTACAAAAAGAGTTTTTTTCCGTTTGTTTGTACGGAAAACCCAGTTCCAGCCGCTGATTGCCCGGCGTGCCCTCGGCGCGGCCCGTGGCTACTGCGGCGGCCGCCGCGATTGGCCGGCGCGATTGACCGCGATTCATTATCCTTTTAGAAACGGTCAAGAATTCCTAGTATCGGACGATATAGCCGATTCCGACCCGACAAATTACTGGAAAACGGCGCTGGATACTGTATATCAGCGTGGCAATGGCCAACCCAAGTGATGTTCCTCCAACATCGGCCACATTACTGTAATACCGGCCCAATATTTACGATCCAGTGCCAATATAGGCAGTATCGGAATGATATTGGCCTGATTTCTCCGATCCTACGCCAATATTGGCGCAATACTGTGTGCTGCCTGGGAAGACCGTTAATTAAACTAGTGCTCGTCAATTCCCTTATGAAGTCAGCACCTTCTAGATCCTGCCCCCATTACGCGGAGCATAGTGTCCGGCCACAGACGCAGAGTTTGAGGAAGGGCGGCTTTCCCGAGGGCCTGCTGGAAATCTCTCTCAAAAGGCTAATTTCCGGCCCTGCTACTCCGACACCGGCATCCAGACAACGGAGGAAGAGGCTGGCCGTCATTACTTACGCACAACACAGCGCATCGGCTAAACGCGCTCGCGTCAAGATTAGATGTAGGGGTGGCGTTGAGCTGCAAAATCAAACTCGAACAATTGTGTAAAATGTTTAATTGCACTCCCTTAAAAAGACCCGCTCTAAGATGCACGGGCATTAGTTCGCCCCAAGTAAAAAAGGGAGGGTCTACTCCACCCCGTTCACCTTCGGCGTAAAATACATAAGCCAGACAGGCAGGTGTTTTACCGACCGCCTGCGGGAGCATTCCAGAGAGGTGGCGGAGCCCGGGCAGGGCTTGGCCCACCCGATCGTAGTGCATCCGCGTGCGTGCGGTGGTTGTTCGCCAAGGATCGAGCACACGCGGGCCTTGGGGCTTCACAGCCAAAGGTTTGGAAGAGAGGTTATAGAGTCGTACGCCATAAAGGTATCAGGTGTAAACGTTTCCTCTCCCTCGCAGACGCTCTCCAAAAGAGAGATCGCGTTCTTGCGCCCCAAGCTCTCCAGTTTGGGCTAGACGACATAGGCGGCGGATAACTCGTTAATCTTGCCCTGTCGGGTCCTTTCGTATCTTTCCGCCTCAGGTCTTCCCCCCCTCCTCTTCCCTATTCTTCCTTTGAATTTCCCTAACTCTTCCGTCCCTCGCCCTCTCCGGGATGGGGAGCCGGCGAGCGGGCGAACGTACGCCCCTGAATAAATGTTTGTTGTGAGTTGAAAGATACGCACCCGTCTGTGTTCTTGTCCTCTTCGTGTTAATTCTTTCTGTTTTTTTAAGCCTACTGACACACTCCTTGCGTTTTAATTCTACAGACTGCTTACGTTTTCGGTTCTCAGGTGCACTGATGGCACAGCCATATGTATTTGAATATATACTCTTGACATCATTAGCCTGTTAGATTTACCTTCGCCTCCTGCACCGGTGCAGAAAAGTGTAGGGCGGTGTACATCTGCCCTTATCGCAATACATACCGGAAGTGCACCGTCCTTCACTATGATGGACCGGTGCAGGGGGTGCAGGCAAATTGAAAGGGCCTATTCACACTCTGGCATTCTACCCTCATGTGTGACTGGGATGTTTTGACAAAGAAGGCAGTCGGATCGATTCTCAATTAGCCTAATTTACTTTTATGCAAGTTATTGTAATTTATCAAACCAGTCTTTTGAAAAACTGTCGACATATAAAAAGTCTAATAAAGCACTCCAATAATACCGGCCGGCAGAAATTTTAATGTGCGACAAAGATCTCTCAAATGGTGCCAAAACGCTGCAAAGCAAACACAAATTACATAAAAATTTAAAATAGGGATTAGGTTGTAAATTATAGTAAAAACGTTTATTGGCAGAAGTACCTGACTTCTATAAGTTCGATTAGACTTCTATAGAACCGCGCCTCCCTGGCAACTCAATCATATGTATTCAGTAGCAGTACCACTGGCTTCCGCGGGCACGGTAGCGCTCCGGGGGCGCTACATTTAAAAAAAAAGCCCGTGCATCTGCTTTCCCGCAGAACACTCGGAGAGCCAATCTATGCATCTTGCGGAAGCATGCAGCTCGGCGCATGACAATGCCGAAACTTATGTTTAGACCAAAAAACGGAAGACTGCGATGTTGCATTAAGCAATGCAAGCGTGATGTTTAGCATTGCCTAATGTTACATCACAGACTTCGTTTTTTGGTCCAAATATATTTAGGCATTGTCATTCGCTGAGCTGCCTCCGCAAACTGCAGTGATTGGCTCTCCGAGTGTTCTGCGGAAAAGTAGACGTACGGATTTTTTTATAGTGTACCCTGCCCGTATGCTTGCAAGTGTAGTGCGACCTCAGAGTAACGCGGTGGCGGATCATGGAAGAGGTATGCTGAAATCCTCTATCACAGAGTTTTAGCATACTACGTGCGTGATCCGCCGCCGCGATACTGTGAGCTCATATAAGACCTCAAAGCACGCTCTTCAACGCGAGCACGTAAAGATACCATGGTCTCGGATCCCACGAATCACGGAATGCCACAAATTTCTACTATTCGGAACATAAAAGATCTCAGGCGATTTTATTACAGCAAATTAATTTTTTTTTAATCCTTCGACTACATTTGATAAGAGTTTTTTTTCAGAGCTATACTTTGTATTACCCTACGACGAACTACTAGCCGAGGCTACTGACTAGCAGGTCCAATGACAATATACTTTGAAACCACGTAGTATATCGCTTACGTGAGGATTGAATCAGAGCAATACACCACGTCTTTTTATTTGCTCGTTATATGAACTCACGGCCCGTAGCTTTGGCTCGTAGTCCATCACAGGGTGAGCCGAAATATAGCAATGTGCGTGTCGTTAACTTGACTCTTTCAAGAAATATTTTGGTGCTCTGCAGTCTGACAACTGCAGAACAGCAAAATAGTATCTAGTGACCCAGTAAGCGTTGCATTCTGAAGTTGTCTCCAAAAACGTTTCTCTAGCTTCCTTCAAGAAGGTTTATCAAGAACTTGAACTACTCCACGAAGGGGTGGGATGCCTTCGCCAAGAAATAGACGGGAAAGTTTATCAAGAACTTGAACTACTCCACGAAGAGGTGGGAAGCCTTCGCCAGGAAATCAACGGCCTTAAAGAGGTGCATGCTGCACCCCCTGCCGCTTCTCTGCCCCCTCCTGTGCTACCCAAACTGCCGATGGAGACAAAGGACGATTTGGAAGCCCTGGAGACGTTTCTGGCAGACGAAAACAATTTTGAATACATGGTTGGTTTACCGATATATTATAGTGAATGATACCTTCGGAAAGTAAGAAAATCAATCAAAGTTGAGTGATTTTCAAACCAATCGTTTCGATTGTTTGAAACCTAAGCAAATTGAAAAAAACCCTATATTTGTAAGGTTGAATTAAATCAAAACGTCATCTTATCAATATACCGGGTGTTTTTCCTTTTTGTCAGTTCAAACTTTTTAGGAAAAGGGAGTGCGTTTTACAAAGAGACTATTTTCATTCCGTGTTTATCGGGCGTGGCGGACATTAGGAGATGAATTAATCGTCACGATCAAGCAACTAATTAACGAAAATGCGCCAATTAAATTTTTAAGTCGAGGTGTTTTGGTTATGTTACAATTACGATTTGAAGTCAACTACCACGGAAGGCTGAAGGACTCAGTTAATATAAAAGCAACCTGCTTCGAGATATTTGTCGTCAAATATGCCCTTTCTCAGCTAAACTTTCTCAACTGGACGCGAATTTCGCGTCCAACAACAGCTGTTGTAGCATTGCGGCTGTGTACCCGACAAACGTCATTCCTCCCCCCTTCCCCACCTCCCGAACGTCAAATGGAGATTACTATAGGGAAATAAACCTATTGCTAAATTGCCCAAGCATCAAGAAGAAAGCAGGGAATGGTGTTCCAAGCGACGTAGGTGCCGGCGTCTGCAGCAGTAACGGCTCTAAAGCAAAAGCCTAAAACAAAAGGCATCTTGCACTCGCGTTCATCGACGATTTATTTTGGTTATTTACTTTGAATCTTTTATATGGGGAAGGCGTGCTCGTGCGGCGCGTGGAACATCATTCACTGCATTCTCCTTGATGCTTGGGTAATATAGCAATAGGTCTATTCGATTTAAAATTCTATCATAGTTAGCACTTATCTTGTTAATATCTCGGATATTAGCACAGGTGGTTTCATTTTCGCGTGGTCTAGAGTCTCGGAACTGCTGTGGTACATTGGCGAACAAAAAGCGTCCTTTACAGCATCTATGAGCAACGGCGGCAACCAGACAACTGGTTGCCGCCGTCGCTGAAAGATGGCGGCAACCTTTCATCGGAGGAAGAAGAGCTGGAGTGGAACGAGCAGCGACGTGCGCAGCAGCGCGAATGATTTTGCAAACGCCGCGAAGCCGATATCACCTAAAGTTCCACTGCGTAGAGCGCTTCAAATTCTCTTGCGAAAGAAGAGCAGATCGCTCGCCTGGAAAGCCACCGTCGAGAACAGAAGCTACAGCTCCGCTGCTCTTTCTTCTTCACCAGATTGGAAAGGCTGAAAGTTTTTATTTTTGCCGCCTGTTTATTGTTTTACTTCTTTCAATCTCGAGACAACCCTCTATTCTACGGTGCCACTTGCAACCTCGAACTTCAATTTCATCGAGGAAGTTTAGCTCGAGTGACTTACCAGGGCGATCGAAAACAAGGATTGCAAGTGCACTCTAAAAATTCCCGTGTGTTCACTTTCCCATCACACACTTAATAGCCAATCACAACAATCTGTGGAGCGAGCTCGGTGAATCATAGGGTAGAACGGGTGTCTAGGCCTAAAAAAAATGTCGGCGCTGGGACAATAAGCAACGTGTAACGTCACTCTCAGTGTCCCAACGAAGACTTCATTTTTGGGTCTAAACGCATGTTTGGCCCCGTTATTCACCGAGCACGATCTGCTGATGGCTGTGATTGGCTATTAAGTGTTTGCTGGGAAAGGAACGCACGTGATTGTTTAGAGTGGAACTATGCGAGAGATCTAGCAGAACGGATAGGCGGTTTATCCACTTGTGTGGCTGGAAATCCTTTTCCCGCAGTCAAATTCGGGTGTTTCGTTTTTGCTTCTCACCTTATATTATATTGCCATAATCTTTGACACGTGGGCATGTAGTCCGAGTTTGGGTAAACTCTAAATGTTATATAATGAGTAACTTAGTTTTGCAATTTGAACATCCCGATTTTCATTTGTGTCCCGTGACCTGTATTTTTCATTCTTAAAAAAATATTCTCATCGCAATTCTACTTGCAGGTCTCCCACCTCAAGAGCTTTGACGGCTCAACACTTGAAGAGAAGGCTTACGGCATGATGACTGGTTTGTTCTCGTTGGAGTTAGCTGCCAGATACAACTACGAGAAGGAATCGGCCACCAAGCGTGTTTTCGAAGGGAAGGTAACCGAGAAGGCGGTCCGTCGTAAGTACTCCCATTAAATGCCATTGAACGCAATGAATGTTAATTTGGAGTTTGAAAGCAAATCAATATTTTTAGTGCTCTTCATGTGTATCAAGCCCTGAATAAGAATTAAGAAAATTGTCACAAATATCTAAGCGAATAAAATTGAAGTTTCACATTTTATTACAAGTTAATATTAGGAAGGTAAACCCTTTAGTACAGTTATGTTGCTCTAAGCACCAATACAAAGGAGAGAAATGGATGAGAGTAACGGCATAGTCATAAAGTATTTAATTTTAATAAAAGCTTTGAATTCAGAACCTTTATTTTTTTCTGAAATGATAGGTGTCATGCTTTTTCTGCTTAGTTGAACATACGTATTTGTTTTTAATATTGTTATGTATCGAATGAAATGTTGGCTTTACTTTTTTTAGTTACAAAGCAAAACGTCCTTACATTGCTAGCTATTCCAGAAATATGTTTGTAAAAAATTCTAAACTAAAATGATTTTTTGTAGAATGAACATCTCCGAGAGTATGATCTTGCATAGCTTTAAAAGTAGACTTTAATCATAATGTCACAAAATGAGCTCGCATATTTTGTTCTCAGACTGCAATGTATACACACTCCTCGCTGGGCCAGGTTTAAAGGTATAGAAAAGATGATGCGTAAACCTAGCAGACTCTTGTTCTCTTTTTTAAAATCTAAGGTAATTCTATCAATATCAGGCAGAATTGAAGGATTGAGAGGACACGGATGTTAAAGTGGTCTTTTTTACTCTTTTTTAGGCGCTGCAATGGAGAGCTTCCCAGGACTCGCGTCCAAGGAATACACGTCCCGCCTCAGAAAATGGTTCCGCTACGCGTACGCCAAAGTGAAAAGGCAGGAGGCCGCGTACGTAAAGAAAGTATTTTTTGGTAAGAAAATATTCCAGATTCTACGTTAAAATTTGGTTAAAAGGAAGCTGAAGAGCTTTTTGAAAAGAAAAAAAAAAACAGTTAAGGGTTGATTTTGACGTGTTCGTGCCTGCGGAGCACAAATATCATGACCGTTTCACTCAAAATAGTCCCTAAACGCGAAAAAAAAAACGAAGAAAACAGAAGCGATCGCCGCAGCGGCACGCCATTGGCTAGTCACGCGTGACGTGCCACTACGTCATAAAAGGTCCATCTCGATTTTCGCTGGCTCCGTAGATTGCGGAAGCGGTCGGGCGCCGAGGCTTCTGCTCTTGTAAATTAGGTTGGGCTTCAGATTTCTCGAAATCTTTCCGTGGCTCCGAAAGGGGAATGTGTCCAGAGGACCCTTTGCATGACAACGTACCCAGAAAAATGACCCTCCGCAGTAATAAGGGAAGACACGAGGAACCGCTTGCGCCGACGCAAAATGGACGGCTTCATACGATCTGGAACATACTAACTGCTACTTATCGTAACGTAAAACGTTCACAATAAACGGACTGCTATTGACGAGATGCGTCAGGCCGGAATAGCGTGACCCTCCCCAAAACGGCCGGCAGAGGAGAAGAATTCGGCACGCATCGTCCTTCATGCTTCGCAGCTGCTTGACACGTGAGCGTTCAGGCTGCACTGGTCACCAAGGCTAAAGTGGGTTAAAGGGATAGCATAATCGGCTTGGAGAGAGGGGAGAGCTTCCCCTGAGATGAGACGGGTGATGAGACAGGGTCGTTGTTCTGCCACCGCGATGTCCTTGCGTGCTACGCGAATAGCTTCACAGAATGCCCATCGTTTTGATAGGGGTACGCTCTGCTGCGTTTTGTTTCTTTCCCCCAATTATTACGCAATTACAGCTTTAGAAAGAGCGAAAATGTGTGCCCGGCAGACCTCAGTTTGATGTCGAATTTGTGAAAGCTTCCTGGGCCTCTACATTCACACACATCTCCCAAGATTTGTTGACTGCGTTAGACCACCACCAAGCATTATCATCGTCCGATCGCATTTCTACGGCACAAAGAACCATTGCATGACACACGAACTTCATACGGAACACACAACGTAACTTGTAAGAGAAGAACTCTTTTCACAACAGAATGTCAGTTGCTTTGTATCTCCAAAAAGGACTCCTGAAGAAAATATGTATACCCATGGAAGGAAAATTTAACAAAATTTGTGTTTACGTTTAAAAAATATCTGACCTCAAATAGTATCAACCACTGTAAAAAAAAACGTCGATGCTAAAACAAGTTGCACCGTGAAAGTTTCCCAAGTGACTGGGTAGCGGAGTAGATTAAAAGAACAAAATAAAACAATCGGGGGTAACGGAGTCGGTTATGAAAATATGGTCACACCAATGGTGTAAAAAAAAGATTAAAGACAGTTATATTGTAGTTAGCACAAACGAGCCAGTGGAAGCCCGCTATTTGGCTACATGATCGCGGCTTTTCCAGTAGACTGCTCACAACCAATAACGTAAGTGTTTTTTTCTAGAACAGTCGACCTATAATTCCTACCCAGTGTAGTTCCACTTTGCGTGTGCCTTTTAAGGCGCTGAATTGCCTTCTCACCTTCAAAGATGGTCGTCAGAGCATCGGGTTCAGGCGAGCCTCTTTTCAGACCAAAACTCATATAAACATTGTTTTCATATGCGCCGTACGGAACACGTTCCGAACAAAAAACGGTGTACTTGCTCAAACTCGTCTGTTTGCATAGCGGGAACCCATCCCTTTGGAATCTCGGTGACGGAGTGAAAAGGGCGGTAAGCAGGAAGAACTGCGACGAGCGCTGTTCGTGCAAGCCGACGGCTACACATGAGTACGGCATGGTGCAACAGCGCGAATCAGTCGCTTCGGCGCCACGAGAATCCCGCAAACCGCGTAAACTAACAATCAACACATCAGGCGATTGAGTGAATAGTACGAATCGTCAACGGCTAAAAGCAAGAGCTATGCGGCGGTAGAACGACGACTGCTCGAAACGTCAGTAGAGCAGCCAACGAGGGAAGCGCGGCCAGCCGTGGCGGCGTCCCCCAGCCGGACCTTTTGAGACGTCAGCTGACAGGCTTCCTTCTCTCTCCCCTTTTACTCTGCTTCGGAGGGGCGTGGCTTCAGCACTACATTGAAGTTGCTCTTCCGGTTAATCCGCGCTCAAAATGACCAAACCAATTTGATATTCGTGATGACTGAGGTATAATTTACCAGGCACGGGTATTTTTTTCTCATATTTAAAACCGCTTCATCTTCCCTTTAAGTCCAATCGGCAACACCGTTGGCACCACAGGAGAAAAAGAAAAAAAAGAAACTAGCTTTGCGTGTAGTTCAACGCTGAATAAAAAAAAATTACATTCAATTCACAATGTGTGGGTTGAATTTTTTACAGCGGAGCTGTTAAGGGCTAGGTTCTCCAGGATCGTGTCCACCAGCAAAAAAATGATGACACCGAACTCTGGACAGCTACCGCCATCTATGAGCGAAAGCGGCAACCAGACAATTGGTTGCCGCCGTCGCAGATGGCGGCAACCTTTCTTCGGAGGAAAAAGAACGGGAGCAAAACGAACGGCCATATGCGCAGCAGCGCGTATGGTTCCGCAACCTCCGCGAGGCCACTATCGGCTTAAGTTCCACTCCGTCGCGTGCTTTAGATTCCCTTGCGAAAGAAGAGCAGATCGCTCGCCTGAAAAACCATCGTCGAGAACAGAAGCTACAGCTCCTCTGCTCTTCCTTCTTCACCAGAGTGGAAAGGCTGAAAGTTTTTCTTATACATTTAGTATAAGAAAAATAAACAAATCTTTAGGCCTGATTCACACAGCCGACGTTTAGCCATCCCGTCGTTTGGAAACGACGGATTTCCCGTCATTTGAGAGAACGTTCGTAGCTTTCCCCGCCGAAACATGACGGCGGAGTCACATTCCGGCGAGAAACCGGCCCGAAAATTCTTTCAAATGAGGGAAAAGCCATTGTTTCCAAATGACGGGGTGGCCAAACGCCGGCTGTGTGAATGAGGCATTATGCGTTAAAAACTTCGACATCTGGATAACCAAATTTAAAAAAAAAGTACCTTAATTCGCTACATGGAGGAGTTAATATTTTTCGCTATCAGCCGACATTTTTTAACAGTCCTTGAGGTGTAAATGGGCCGTAGTCCATTCCTTGTGGATAAATGTAATTAAGTGCATATAATAAAAGTCGCAATTTATAAAAAGACAAACAAAACTGCGGCAGCATGGGAGTTGTATCTTTATTATTACTCATAAAATAGAAGCCTACAAGCACGAGCCGACGCAGCTTAATGCACACGATGATCTGCCTCCAAGATCTATGGTTGTGGACTTTAGGTCTTTTTTAGGCCACCGGTGAAGTTACAGCGGTATTTACGGTGGTTACTCTAAATTGCCAATAACCACTAGACTTGGTTCTGTATGTTGACATGAAATTACAGAAACAGTATTTTTTTAGAAGTTCACCAGAATTTCGTAATTCCTTTTACAGGCAAGCAGAATAACTGTGTTTTTTTTTATTGGTTCACATTAATAGCCGATATTGCATCAGGACTTTTTTAATTCGAGTATTTTTTTGTTTGCTTTTTTCAGGAGGATACTGAAGATATTGCGAACGTGTGGACGAGTGGGGCCAGAAGTGGTCCAGGACCAAGGATGAGGAAGCAGTGTTGTCACTTTTTATAATATTTGTTTTATGTTTGTGTTTTATTTGATTATTTTTTTCACACTCCCTCCCCCTTCCCCGTTTTAAGAGTATAATAAAGAAAAGAAAATTAAATGCAATTCTGTTCTTGTGTCTTTACATGGGAAATGTCGTCGGTTTATGTGTGGTGGGACTTGTGGCGGTTGTGAGGTACTGTTAGCCTAATTTCTCGAGTGATAAAATGTCTTATATCTTTTTATTTTTTTTTCCATAAAAATAGCCTAGGTTCCGGGGTAAGCACATGGAAGGAAAGGTGTTGCCAATGTAGCGGTAGTTGTGTCGTCTTGCAGGCGGCGAAATGTTTAGCGATTTTTATGTCGTGTTAACGTAAATTCATCCAAAACCCAGGCTGACAAGCATCACGCTGCCTAAATAATCCCAAACCGAGTTAGCGTTTTTTTTTTTGAAGTGTTATTATTTTTCACCGCCACGTCAAAACAGAACTTAAGTCATTTTGCACAGCGTTGAATTCTGTATTGCTTTTCATGTGTTTTTCAAGATTCGTGCTACGGGTTTTTGATTTTTGAGCGGTGAACATTGATGCGGATCATCGCGGTGTGGTCACTAAGTGCAGTATACGATTGAAATGAAACAATGAGTATTGATGAACTTAATTTGTGTGTGATCAATTCAGTGCTAAAACGATGTGTATAATTGCACATCAAAAATACCCCTTGCAAACGTTCACAGCGCCCTCGGCCAGCGCTGAAAGGTATTATGGAACACGGAGTCGGAAACGACGGACGGATGGAGATTTATTTATTTATTTCACAATACTACTACCTCAAACATAGAGGCGTCGTAGGAGAGGGTTACAAAAAATATATATAAATGAATACATTTCGACATAATGAGCAAGTCGCTTGCTATAAGGCGGCCAGCCGATGCAGGAAGTTTTCAAGGGAATCTGAAATAGTGATGCTGGGGTGAAGGCTATTCCAATCGGATATAGTTCGTGGAAAAAACGAATTTTTAAAGCAATTTATGCGGACCTGGAAATTGTTTATATATCTTGGGTGTGAAGCTCTAGTGTTAGTTCTGGTAGAGAAGCTAAACATGTTGTCTGTGTTGATGTGAAGGCTGTCCGTGATGGTCTGAAGGAGTTTTCAGCCTGTCGTTATCGCGCGTTGGGAGAGAGGAGTCAGGTCTGTTTGTTTCATTAACGATGTCGGCGAATCGTACCACCCATATTTATTAAAAATAAATCTCAGCGCCTTTCTCTGCACCATTTCCAATTTTTCTATATTGACTACTGCGTAGGGGTCCCAGACGACGCGTGCGTATTCCAGTGTTGTCCTAATTAACGCTTTATATGCTAGTAATTTAACTTTAGGGGTTGCGAATTTAAGTGATCGTTTTAGTTGCCAAAGTTTACTTGTAGCTTTGGGGGTAAAAGAAGGAATGTGGAAGTCCCAGCACAAGTTATTTGAAATGGTAATTCCCAAATACTTGTTCTCTGAGGCTTTGTTAAGCGTATGTCCGTCTACGCTGTAGCTAAAAAGGTAAGGGTGTTTCTTTAGGGTTATAGACATAGTTACAGACTTGGAGGGGTTCAAATTCATTTGCCAAGTCCTGCACCAGGAGGCAACTTTAGAAAGACACATGTTTAGTTTGAGCTGGTCATCAAGGGAATTAATGATGCTATATATAATACAATCATCAGCAAACAATTTGATAGTTACAACAATATTTGAACATAAGTCGTTAATAAACAGTAAAAATAGTAGCAGTGAGAGACTAGATCCTTGCGGTACACCGGATGTAACACTGCATCTATTCGAAGCAGAACCACCAAAGGAAACAAATTGCAGCCTATTTTTCAGAAATGCGTGTAGCCGATTTAGGATTTGGTCAATTTTTTAATATAGAATAAAGCTTCTGTAACAGCTTAGTATGCGAGACAACATCAAAAGCTTTAGCCAGATCTAAAAATATAACATCCACCTGTTTGTTTTTATTGAGCGCGGAAGCAAAATCATGGACAGTAAGTAAAAGCTGTGGGGTTGTCGAGTAGCCCCCTCTAAACCCGTGTTAGTGGGGACTTAGTATTTGTTGTTGGTCTAGAAAGCTAGTGATATTTTTCCTAATTATATGTTCGAGTATTTTGCAGCACTGAGATGTTATTGAAATAGGACGATAGTTTGACATATTAGTTTCTTTTCCCTTTTTGTGAATTGGTTTTATTTTAGCTATTTTCTAGTCACTTGGTAAATCTGCATTTGAGAGAGATTTTTTTCAAGAAATATACACAAATATTTCGCTATTCATAGAGCATACCACTTCAAGAATCCATTCGGTAGCTTATCGGGTCCCTGAGGTTTCTTGCAATCGAGACTGATTAATAATTTGAGAACACCTTCTGATATGACATGATCACTCAGAGAAGCGTCATGATTACAGTGCAAAAAAATAGGAGCCTCACCTGCCTCACCATTATCGATCGAAAAGACAGAAGCAAAGTACCTATTAAACCCCGTTTTGCTATCATTTGCTATCCTGAGTAAGAATACCATCGAAGAAAAAGCTATTTAGGGGGACACGTTGCGGTGAAATGTGACGCCAAAATTTCGCAGGTGACGTTTTTATGAAATTGATGAGGGTTGTACTATGGTAATGAAATTTAGCATGTTTAATTGTTTGCTCTCTTTAATTGCTTGCTCTCTTGTGTGATGATGTAGCCGAAGAAAAGAGGGAGGCGAGGCGAGGCAGCGTGTCCCCTGTTGGGGTTTCGGCAAGCAATCTATTCCGCAGCGCACCGCAACTTATGGACAACAATCTGAAAAACAGTTCTGCAAACTCTGCTGTGCATGTGGATAACTGCTGCGAAGAAAGCGTTTGAACAGTTGAACTACAGAGCTGTACTTAACGTTACTAAAACACTCAGTTGGGAAACTCACCCTTCAAACCTGGGACGCGGGCGTCCACCGAGCCCGAACTAAATACGTACGATAACAGCTCCCCCCTTTAGCGACGAGTTGAAACATGAAAGTTACTTCATATGGCTACTGCTGCTAGTCACTGCATGTTCCAGAGTACCGAAACACCCAGGCTCTAGGTGCCAAGATGGCGGCTCAGTCATTTTTCTTTACTGTGGTTACAGTCGCCTAGAAAGGGGTAGTTGGTTCACTCCTTATCGGAAAAAACGCAAAAGAAACATACCTGCTGCTTGTACAGTTCTGGTATGACACCATGGCAATTTCTTGTCATTATGGATGCAGTGAGTTTGGTTTGGCGTTCCGCATAGCTGGAGGTACCGGCACCGCCATGCCTCCGCGTCTGACTGCACTGGCAGCCAGTTTGCTTGCCGATATGATTCGGTGTGGCTGGTATGATTTTTCTTCCGACGACGTAGGCGACCGACATCCTTCAAACGAAACGCTTATACCACAGGACCACCGGTATCGCCAAATATTACATGTAGAAAGGCGACCGTCGTCTTCCAACAAAACGTACTACGTCATCTACCACCGGTATCGTTACATATACCATGCATGTCGAAACAGAACATAGACTGACCTTGAGCTCACACGAATTTCTCGGTCAACTCTCCACGGCGACGTCTTGGGGCGACTGTTTCGAATAATTTGCTGCAAAATGGATGCCGTGAAACATCCTTCCGGCACTTGCTCTTCAGCACGAAAAAAAATATATAGGACATACCCTGTTTTTTAGACTGCCTGCTCATTCTGCAAATCTGCCTGCCATAGATGCCGTGCTACTGGAAAAAGCAGGCAATTTCGATTGTTGGTTTTGTCATCGCTTTTTTTAGAAGTTCTCCCAATAGTTATTGTAAATTTGGAGATTTTCCTAGAAAGTAAGCGGGGAAGAATATTTAGTTTAATTAGGTATCTGAAAGTAATGATTGAGTACCTTTTAGTCAGTAAAATAGACTGTGTGCCACCCCTATTGAAAAAATGTCTGTGAGGCCCACCAGGACTTCCTGTGAGGGCCTGAGAGGCCTTTTAGGATATCCTGAAATGTCTAATGGGTCAACCAGGGTCCTCTAGTAGGTCTGTGGGGCCCATCAAGATATTTTTCTGAGAGGTGTCAGTTCCTTCAGAATCGTTCTAAGAGGTCTGTGTGGCCTTTCAGGGACTATGTAAAAGGTCTGTGTAGCCTTTCAGAGCAGTTCTAAGGGTCTGTGAAACCCACCAGACATTATCGGGAGGACTTCAGCACAATTCATTCAAAGACAGTAGTGCGTAAACGTGGTGTGTTCATCGGCAGGAGCAGCTCGCATCGGTGACGCGACTGCGTAAACGTGATGTTTCATCGGCAGCCCGCATCGGTGACGCAATTTCGTAAACCGTGTCGCTCTATGTATTGGCTCATTGTGTAGAGGCAGTTGGAAGTGAATATTGCTTTGATGGAGTGCAAACGATGCCCGCATATTGTCGTCCGATTCGGAGACGGATATAACTCGATCGAGCTAATTATCGGACGATCTCGCGGAGTCGGCGGCGTGGGTTGGCCATCCAGCGCCCACCCGTGCGCCCAGAACGGCTAGGTCATGATTTTGCGAGCGGTCGTTGCGCCCAAGTTTATGTCATATCTAAGACGGACAGCTGACTAGTGCGGCTGGTGTGGGGTCGTACGTATTGCTTGCTTCAACTTACTTTTGCTAGCACTGTCTGCGTGTATACTGCGTTCCAATATATACAAATCCAAGGTCCAGACGCGCGTTATCGTGGCTTCCGAAACGGAGCGTTGAAAATGTCATTTGTTGAGACGTTCAGGCACAAGATCGTAGCTTCCAAACGTGCCTCCGCAGAATGATTGCTCACGCTGGAGAGCCGCGTTTCAAAGCAAGTAGTGCTAGCTCCCACTTGTAGCCATCGCTGCAATTCCGATGCTTGCATATGTGCGGCCCAACACGCGTATGTTCGTGTCATCACGAAGAAAAGCCCCGATTGGGCACCGGTCAGTAATTATTTTCTCGGCTCACCCTCGATGGTAGAAATTATCCGTGTATTTTGGAAGAGAAATCACGTGAGCTCATGACGTTGCGTGCTGTCTGCGTTCGAGCCTCACCACAGTAAAACAGCAGACTTTCACAGGTGTGATTCTTTGCAGCTGCCTTAAATTCTCGTCTCTCTAACTGTGTATGGATCAAGGATTGGGGGCATTGAAGACACTGAAAATGAAAGTGCCGAATAATCGGAACGCCAAAAATCAAAATGACTAAGGCTCAGATGCTGAAAGATCACCATGCTGAAAACTCAATTGGCCGAAACCTACAACACTGGAAGTGTCTTCCAGTTCTAATATTGCGTCAAACTCCCCACTTGTCACAAACTTCCCTTGGCGTGGTTCAAGCTTTAGAAACCATGTGTTTTGCCGCATAAAGAGCTATTTCTTGTTTATTGCATTCACATTGATATTTTTCATTGATTTTGCACAAATCCTCTAAGAAACCTCAGGACATCGATGTTGCTCACTGCAGATTGCTATGTCTCTATGTTCGTGATTGCCCTGAAAGCACTTACGTGGTGCACGTCTACGAACGTCTTCCATAGGCAGTGCTTTAACAGAGTTATTATAGAAATTTAGTAGATTGTTTTTGCGGTCCAGTAATGATATCTGACAAAGATACAGCCCTATTGGAAAGACCAGTTTGAAAATCTAACTGGTCATACTGGTATTTAAACTGGCCAAACTGGTATTTGGACTGGTCAGACTGGTCTAACTGGAAATCAAACTGGTGGAACTGGTAGTCAGACTGGTCTAACTGGTAACCATATTGATCTAACTGGTCACCAGATTGCCTTCTGACTGGTCACCAGATTGGCCTGACTGGTCACCAGATTGACCAAACTGGTCACAAGATTGGCCAAACTGGTCACCAGATTGGCCAAACTGGTCACCAGACTGGCCGAACTGGTCCAACTGGTAACCAGATTGACCAAACTGGTCACCAGACTGGCCGAACAGGTCCAACTGGTAACCAGATTGACAAAACTGGTCACCAGATTGGCCTAACAGGGTTTCAGATTGACCCCTCTTTTTCACTTTATTTGTAGGGGTGTGCGAATTGGATAGCGCAGAGTCATTCGTAACCTTCACTGTGCAAAATAAAGTCACAACAAACGGTTCTGTTAACAGTGTTAAAGCTATTTATTCGTCATATATGTTCTACCATCTCACGATTGTCACAGGGCGACATGGTACTACCCTTACAAAAATAAACAATGCGTTTCAATTGAGCTTCTAATGTGTTTTTATAGAGTCAAACGAAACTCAAAAGAAACTCAACGTTAAATGAGTTTTATCATTACAAAACTAAATTTATTATTTTGATTTTACTCATTACACATTCAAATGAGTGTTATCATTACCCACTCAATATATATTCTTTTGAATTTAATCATTACAAATTCAAGTGAGGTTTATTGTTACCCAATCAATATAAATTCTTTTGGGTTTACTCATTACACATTCAAATGAGTGTTATCACTAAGAACACAATATCCATTATTTTGAGTTTACTCATTGCAAATTGCAACAAATTTTATCGTTACCGACTCAATATCCATTCTTTTGAGTTCACTCATTACAAATTCCAACGAGTTTTATCGTTACCCAGTCAATATTCATTCTTTTTGAGTTCATAAATGTACTGATTACTCATGCAAATGAGTATTATCATTAAGAATGCAATATTATATCAGTTCTTTTGAGTTTATCCATAGATACTCAAGTGAGTTGTACCATAAAGCACCCAATAGACATCAGCTGATCCACAGTGGAGGAATTCGATAAAGGTAAAGGTGAAGATAATCATGAATGTAGATTGCCTGCTATTCAGAAGACATTCTCCTCAAATAAAGTCATGTTCAAAATTGCAATCCAATAACTTCTCATATTTATTAACCATTTATTAATCCTTCTATGAAATCAAAACATATTCAATTCTTCCCCTTCTCAACTATAGTCCATTGCAACCTAAGAACGAAGGGCGAGGGTAAGACAAGCCGAGGAAGAAGAAGCAGACGGAACGCTGGAAAAGAGAGGGGGAAACCTCCCTCTCTCTTTAGCGTTTCGTCTGCCTCCTCCTCCCCAGCCCGTCTTACCCTCGCCCTTCGTTCTTAGGTTGCAACGGACTATAGCACACTGTCTCGGGCGATCAAAATGACGCAGCGATAGACATAATGACTCAATACAGCATCTGCTCCCAAACTTCCCTACGCGCGCAATCCACTAAAATATAAGATATATCCTGCCACGACCCCGCCCCCTCCTCCATTCGCATTTGGCTAGACCACAAGTCTTACCATCTCAGTGCATAAGCAGTGACATATTGAAATTGACTCTGAAATTTAGTTTCTCAGGTAATACAGGTAATTATAACAGTTAACAAATTTAATACCATTGGAAAAAAAAAAGAAACAAGCCAGCAGTTGTTTTGCGAACTCCACTAGATCAGTCACGACACCCCTGGGGTTCGCGCCTCACAGTATGGGAAGCGCTGCTGTTTAATATTACAAATACAGAGTGCTGCTTAGAACATTTTTCAAAACATTTATAAGTAGCAACTGTTGATTTAATACCGCGCGAAAATTTAAACTAACTCTCACACAATCTCGCGGAAACATAATCCCAAGTTTCCACAGAATAAAAACCAGTAAGAACAAGACGCAATACACACTAGGCTGATTAATTAACTCTGAGCTGTCATTTTGTTTGAATTCAATACACATGAAAATAAAAGAGGAATAGGAATGCCAATAGGCATACCTTTTGGTCCTATAGGAGGTTGGACTGCTCCCATAGGGACTTTATCGGACCATTAGGAATGAAATGTTTTGTTGGCCAAACAGGAAATCTAGGCCATTTGTGCATGTATTGTATAAAAATTCAAAAGCGCAAACACCAAGGAAAAGAAGAGGGGACACTTTTTCTATCCTGTTCTCTCTTCTTTTCCTTGGTGTTTGCACTTCTGAATTTTTATACAATGTGTAGCCAACTAGCCCAACAGTTAATTTTGATTGTGCATGTATATTTGAGCAATAGGAACAAATTAGAGGTATGTCTGTCAAAACAATGTAAATGCATATTGGACGCAACAATTGGGAATCGGATCAATGGGAACATGTTTCTTTGCTTTTGGAAAGTTGTTTTTGGACGAAGCTGATATATTTGTCAGACATCCAACTGAGGTAAAAATAGTCCCTGTCAGAAATACACCGGCCCATTTGATGCATGTGTAATGTAGCCTAGGCTGTATGATGCAAATATCTGTTCCACGTCCAAAGAATGTGTTGCTAGAATTCCAGCATGTATAAAAGTACATTAGTCAAGTTAATTATGCGACAGTGTTACGCTTATTTTTCAATATTTTCGAATGGCAAAAATGGTTTCAGCCCAGGCTGAAACCATTTTTGGTTTGATCCTGGGCTAAAACCAAAAATTATTAATAAAAATAATTATTAACAATTATTAAAAATTATTAATTATTAATTAATAATTACTAATAATTAATAATTATTAGTATTATTAATAATTACTAATAATTATTAGTAATTATTAGTAATTACTAATAATTACTAATAATTAATAATTATTAGTAGTTATTATTAATTACTAAAATATTTCTATTTTTTGTGGAGATTACTTTTAATTTACACTCTGTTTACAGTATTTTATTAGTAATTATTAGTAACTTACTAATAATTATTAGTAATTATTAGTAATTACTAATAATTACTAATATTATTAGTAATTATTAGTAATTACTAATAATTACTAATAATTACTAATATTATTAGTAATTATTAGTAATTACTAATAATTACTAATAATTATTAGTAATTATTAATATTACTAATAATTATTAGTAATTATTAGTAATTACTAATAATTATTAGTAATTATTAGTAATTACTAATAATTACTAATAATTAATAATTATTAGTAGTTATTATTAATTACTAAAATATTTCTATTTTTTGTGGAGATTACTTTTAATTTACACTCTGTTTACAGTATTTTATTAGTAATTATTAGTAACTTACTAATAATTATTAGTAATTATTAGTAAAATAATTTACTAATAATTACTAATATTATTAGTAATTATTAGTAATTACTAATAATTACTAATAATTATTAGTAATTATTAGTAATTATTAGTAATTACTAATAATTACTAATAATTATTAGTAATTATTAATAATTACTAATAATTATTAGTAATTATTAGTAATTACTAATAATTACTAATAATTATTAGTAATTATTAGTAATTATTAGTAACTTACTAATAATTATTAGTAACTTACTAATAATTATTAGTAATTATTAGTAAAATAATTTACTAATAAAATACTGTAAACAGAGTGTAAATTAAAAGTAATCTCCCCAAAAAATAAAAAATAAATTTACACCCTACTGCATTGCACCCGAAACTAATAGCGCGTCGGTGCTAGTTGTGATTTACACATTTATTTCTTGTGCTTATATTAACTGTATTCACCCTCTTCTACTCCTAAGTTTCTTAAGACATATTTACGGCGCCCCTCTATCGCGATTTGGTCAGTTTCGGTTTCGGTATTGTAACTTTTACTGCTCTCGGTTTCGGATTGTCAGGATCGCGTCTTCGACGCCCCATCGATAGCGACATCAGTTCTTTGTTTTTTTTTCTTTTTCCGGCATGGTTGCGCGACCGTTGAGACCGTTGCGTTAGATACATGTGTTTTGCGGGATGGAAATGCCTTTAGACATGGAAATGTGCTAATTTAATCAAGTTTATCTATGCGTGAAGTTTCGTCTTGTGATGATTATGTTCAAGAAGAGCGCGGAAGACCGGCGACGCGACAGAACGAGCAACTCAACGCAGTTGGTAAGCATGCTTTTTTGTTTGCATTGTAAGTAGACGCCTTGAACGAGAAGTGAACATTAGGGAGTTTTAGAATAACGTCCGCAACCCCAAAGAAATGACGTCTTCGCTGCTGTGCATGCGCAGCAGCACAGCAGCGAAACAAGCATTCGGACTCGAGCTTTGGGCCCGTTATTTCTCGAAAATAGCGTGGGTACCGCAAAAGGCGCGCCCACGACATCTCTGTTGATCGCGTCTTCGACGCCGTCGCCCGCTCGGGAACTGCGTGAGTCGCACTCGGCGCGGTCGGTATGGTCGAAGTCTATTGAAAACGCCACGGATCGCTGGAGTCACAGCTCAAAGCTATCGAAGCGCGTCTACTTACGATCGCGGCAGACATGTAAACATGCCTGGGTAGTGGATCGTCTGGGCTTCGTAAGTACAGCAGAGCAGCTTGGCAGTGACAAAAACAAAACATGCGGCATTGAGTATAAACCAACTATAAAACTGTTACTCTAGACGAAAGACTTGTTTAATTTTCAAGATATAACGTTCTAACTTCCAAATAAAAGCTGTCGCGGCATCTTGGTGGCGTTTTAAGCGCGAGATGCTTGCGTTTTGGGGGTCCCCGGCAGAGAAACGCTATTCTAAAATTGACTAATGTAGAAGTATGGGCTAGTTGGTATTTTGCCGCAATCCTCGCTATTTTGCCGTCCGTAACGCGCGGTAAAGTAGCGCCCGGTATTCTAAAACTCCATATTTTCTTGGCACACGTTTTCTCGCGTTAAGCAAGATTTTGCTTTTATTTTTTTTTAACTAGTTGCGTTTGCTTTATGTGTCCTTATGTTTGGATCTGTGCGTAGCATAATAAAAAGTTGCCACTCATTTTGTGTATGGTCCGAGTAAGTGTAGCTTATTTCAGCAGAGCACTTATTGAATTCCTAATGCTGCTTTCAGTCCGTTGCTTTTGAAAATGTCTTATTGGTCTAGCAGAGTACTGATGTCATTAAACTATAAATTGATTACATTGATCATACTTCATTACATTTCAGAAGTTAGACTTGCTTGGAATTCGGTTCATGCAGAGCCAATATTCCTTTGCAGTCAAAATGGTTCAAGAGGATAGCCATCTTTTGTTTTGAAGTTATGGAAGGGGACTGGATGGTACTGTTAGGTTAAACTTCGGTCCCCTGACTGTCTAGAATTGAACTGGGTTTACATTTGTCTGTTAGAATTTTTGATAAGGCAGTTGTTCCTTTTCGTGTCTTTTTTTTTTCTCTTTCATTTTGCAACTGTGATGTGATCAAGCCGAGGGCCGCAGTTATTCCTAAATGAAGCAGCAGCAGTGTGTTCCCAGCTTGCGTCACTTTGATTCATTTCAAGGCATGTCACGAAATGAATGCCCCTGTTCATACACCGTTGGAAGTGGGACTGACTTAAAAATGCAGTTCGACACAGTGTTTGAGTGGTATGCGACGTGTGTTGAATGACCTATGCGGTTGTCACGGGTTCGTGGTTGGTCAACCCGAAACGCTCCCAAGTCCCACTTCCTCTTCTCGTCTTCCTCTTCTCATTGGTTTGAAGCTCGGCCGGCATTAGTCTCATCTGAGCTCATGCCTTTGGCGCTCAGGTAAACGTGCGTGAGGATTGCAATTAAACCCCCCCGAACCACCCTTAAACAGAACAAAATGACAAAAAAGACGAAATTTGTGACAGCGGTGTTCGAGAGAAAGTGCCGACTTTTAATTACCCTGCCTGAAACTTTGCAAACATTTCAGTGAGGCTGCAGCTGTGAGGGTGAGGTGGATCCAATATGAAAACTGGACCCTAAAGCGACGCCTTCAGGATGCGGAAAATAATTCTGGTAAGTCAGAAATTAACCCACTAGTATACTAAGGCCGGGTGTCGATTAAAAAGTTTTAACCCAGTTAATTTCACACATTAATTTTCAAGCATAATATCTTCAAAATAATGAAACTGCAGATGTTCCAAACTGGCTGAGGTAAAGCAGCCTTGCAGTGCACCACGGTTTAGACTGAACATACTTTTTTGTACCGTCCACAAGGTGTAGCTCTTACATTGAAGTTTTATGAGCTAGTTTCTTCAATGTTTGAACTTTCAGCGTGCCAGCTGGGTAGTGTGTTATTGTATTTTATAGCGCAAGCAATATCTTAATCCTGGCGGCAGGAAGTTTCGGCTAGCAGTTGACATGGTTGGACAACGGTGTGCATGCTTGTTTTCTCTGCAGCGGCCAATGAAGCGAAATAACATGTGCGGATTGTCCATGCATTTAATTTTTTGTTTGTGGTTTGTTTCAGACTACTTGTGCTCTCAGTACAAGGGGGTGGCCTTCCAGGCGCTGACGACCAGCATGTCGTCTCTGCTGTGCTGTCGAGGAAAATTTAAAGGGAAAATATTGCAGCTGCAGTTTTTTCTTTTCTGTCCCTGCTACACTTCCTGTCAATTTCTCTGCATGCATGGTCTTTTTGTTTTCATGGTACTGTAAACTTTTGTTATAGTCAGTTGCAACTATAGAATAGCAGAAGCCCCTCCCACAATTCCCTTTGCTCGCCATGATTGGCGGTGTCCTCTCGGCTCTCCTCCTCTCTAGTGTTTACTTACTAAAAAGAGTGAAGGGCTTTGTGGGTGGGGCTTCTGCTATTCTAGAGTTGCAACAGAGTATAGGGCGACCTCGGTTAATTTCATCATTTCGAAGAGTCCTAGCGGGCACCCATGCATTTTTATGGGAAGGACTCTGCAACATATTTTGAACTGAGAAAATGACCCTACGAACGGGAAAGCATGGGCCTTCTGCTACAAAATTAACCGGACCAAACTTTGATTTCAAGATAGACCAGAAAAAGTCGACTCCTGTCTTATAGACGGCGGGTAACAGAAATCCTGTGCTAGTCTCGCCACGTTGGGAAGCCAATGCTATGACCCCCATCTTGATTTCTTTAATGCTTGTTAAGTTGTTATGGCTGTTTTCACATCTGGTATTTTCACTGTTCTTTGGCAAAAAGTGAGTGGCAGGTCGCCATAGGTTTCAAGAAGAAAGTGGTCGCATATGCAGAAATTTCTTAACAAATTCGTAGCGCAGTGGTGCTACGACTAGCAGCAACTTAATCGTGGATATACTGCACCGTACGGCGTTTATTTGAGCTCTACTCCACACAAAAAAATTACAGGGGTACTTGGGTATCCCCTTGTGGATTGAATGCGAAACCATTGCCATTCCTAACGACACTTCCTTTTTTTTCCTCTATGTTAGGAATGGCAATGCTTTTGCATTCAATCCACATAGGGATACCTAAGTGTCCCTGTAATATCTTTTTTTACGTTACATCATATGGGGTCACACATCATGGTACGTCATGTCGTCACGTGAAGTGTGATATCATCGAACCAAGGACATATTTGTATGACCATCTTTCGGGCACATCAATGCCGATGCCATCTTTTGCCGTAATGGAACAAGCTTCTTTTTGAGGGGAGAGTAATGCCGCATTCCGAAGCGGCTGAGATAGCACAGCAGTTAGCATGCCCGGCTCTCACACAGCAGCACCGGGTTCGAATCCCAGCCGTGGATGCACATTTTATTCTTTCTTGTATTCCTCTGTTGGCATTTGGTAACTCGGTTAAAGCCGCCGGACGCCAGATTTCCTGCTCTATAGACATATAATGCTTTCGCATTAAAAAGGCCCATCCAGTCAGAAATGTGCCTTTTTGTGTGGTAGAGTCGCACAGCTGCCCACCACTTCGAAAATCACAATTGAAGTACGAGAGGGCACTAGTGATCAACAAATCAGGTTCACGCCATTCATAGGTGAAGGATACATTTGCCGTTGATCGCAGTCCTGCACCTCGTTAGCTCTAACCGGCAGGATGGACAGCTCGGCAGACTCGTCGGCTGAATCATCCGGGTGTAGTTTAGCGTTGTCCTTATGCTACTTCAAGTAGGGATGCATACGAACAGTGCGCAAAACACATGCCTCTTGCCCACGCTTCTAACTTCATTGCTGGTCGCGGCGAAATAGCCAAATGACGTGCGGTCATGTTTCCCTAAGAAGTTTGTAAGACACATTGAATGATGTCGTAATATTCCGTTCTAAGTCACACGAAAGTTGCGACAATTCTGTTTGATTAATACGAATTTCTTCTCGGGTTTTGTCATACGAATTTTTTTTATCGTAAGTTTGCTTTTTGAATTCGGCCTCTGATGTCTCGATCCTCCCAATAATTCAAACTTTGTGTATTGCATCGATTGTGAAAGCTGCAGTTGACACACACCTATTCGGAGCATGGCTTTATGATCCGCATAGAACCCTATTACCGTTTCCTTCCTGTCCGTTGTGATTAAAAATACTTCTTCAAGATAGTAAACAAACACAAAACAAAATACACAGGGACAAGAAGTGGACATAAAACACTGGCACCAGTGTTTACCACCACTTATAGTCTATGTGTTTTTTTGCGGTATTTGTCTACGATCATAAACCAATTGGCCCGAATTGCCATATTAATTCTTCGAGATGCTTATAACTTCATAGCTTCTCTGTGTTCAAATTTGGTAAACTTCATAAGCGACAACATCTGGTTGCTTATCTTTGGTAGACCTTGTCAAAAGCCAAAATAAAAGACTGCAATGCGGCGGCAAAAACAGTGAGAAATTGATTCTCGCATACTCGGGGGGAAAATATACTTTTGGACCATGGTGCCCCTGACAATGTTATTAGTGCCACTCATTAAACTATCAAGGTAGTGTGTAAATTAAGTGCCTGGGTGAGCAAAAATGTAGGAATTTTAAATGTGACTTTCCGCACTTAAGGCTGGTTCACACATACAGTGCAGCGCTAACTCAGCCCTGTTAAGGCAACGAGTCAGTGCTACTTCCATGGCTTGTATCGTGTGTTCTGAGTTGCCTCCTTTCATACAAAGGACCAATGTCCCGGTTTGTAATACTGATTCAGCGCTAAGGTACTGCTGCGCTGTGAACAGGATACCTTGCTCGGACATTGAAGTTTAGATGAGCAGATCAATGTGTAACTGTGCATCTTTTTTCTTTATAGGTTACCAGTACTCCCGTGGACGCGAAGGCAGTATAAGGTCAGCCATGGACACGAAGGCAGTCTAACATATACTCGAATTTCACATTTTTAATAAACCATTTATTGCTCCTTCCCACGGTTTTATGCAGGCATTTTCTGAACCCTGCATGCATATATAGGCAAACATATAAGTGACACTTGCACTCACTTTCTCCTTCCCTCAAAACAGCGGTTACATCCGGACCACATATCATGCAAACTATTGCCGTCTTCCCTCTTAGAGCTCTCTATCTAGAAACCCATGCTTGGAGTATAATTTCTAATACATTTCATTTGAAAGTCTAGATACACTGCTTTGAGTCTCTGTTGAAAATGAAATGTTTTTTTCTACTGCGTTTCAATTGAGGTTTTGATGGGCCATCTCATTAGGTATATTCCGACTCGTCGGAATATACCTAATGAGATGGCACGTCAAAACCTCAATTACAACGCGGTAGAAAAAAACATTTGATTTTCAACAGAGACTCAAAACAGTGTATGTAGACTTTCAAATGAAAGGTATTAGAAATTCTTATGAGGTGGCACGGCAAAACCTTAATTGAAACGCGGTGGCCAATAGTTTTCTTAAACTCCTTAGGGACTCCACAAAAAAATCAATTGTTTTTCAACACAGACTCGAAACGGTGTCAATAGACTTTCAAATTCTATTCATGTGAAATATACTATTTGAAATATACGTCGAAACTTCAATTGGAACGCGGTGGCCAAAAGTTTTCGTAAACTCCTTACGGATTCGTTACAAAACTCATTTGCATTTCTATTGAGACTTGAAAAGATACGATGAGTAGACTGCATAAACTTTCAAATGAAATTCATTAAAACGTTTTGTAAGGGTTCAAACAATTAATTTATTTGACACTGAATTCATGGCATATTATTGCCCACACGAAAGGTCAGCTTTATTTATTTAGCTAGAGAACACTTCATCAATCCAAAAAAGTAAGAGCCAACATAATTAAATATTCTTAAAGATTTGTTTAAATATTTTCTTCCCAAAAATAGGTCAAACTAGTTTAAATTCTACAAAACTTCAGATAAAAACGTCAATAACTGCTGCACCATGCTTTATGTGGGTCATGGGACAAGTTCAGATGAATTAATTAACAAAAAAGTCAGAAAAGTTGGGCATCAGCTCACTACGACACCAATCGCATGCTGATTTCACATCCATAAGCATTTCACAGTTCCGCAGGAGTGTGATCTGCCAAAACAGTTTGTTATCATCTGAACCCAATTAAACATAGGTCATTATGAAAACATTGATGAGAATTGGACTATGCATGGGCCTTTGTGACACATCCAAAATTGAAACATAAGGTCGGAATTGTGCAGTCAAAGAACACACAAACATATCTTTCTAAGGACAATCAAAGAAAGTTTTAAGTGGGGCACACATACCGTAAAAATGCAATTTATGTGAATTGGACAATCAACCACATCAAAAGGACTTTGAAAGATCGAAATATACAGTATCTACCTGTCCTCATTGACACACAGCAAAACCAAATGAAAAATGACACTAGATGTGTCCACTGATTTTCCACTCCATAGAAAATTTAAAGTTAGTTTATACAGCGTAATGTCGGCCTGCCTTTGGAATGGGGTAACACAGTGCAAGAACAAGGACAAGGACAACGAATTGCAAAACGAAGTTCAAAGTGGGGTAATCATACTCATACTTGGGAGCAACAGAGAGTAAATAGAAAACATATATCACGGGTACACTCGAGCGCGGGAGGGAGTGTACATAAGAGTGTGATTCAGGCGGGGCACTCAAAGGGGTTCGCTAGCCAAATTAAAATGAACGAGTGTTTATAACCCAAATAATCGCTCTCTATCACATTTGGGAGGTCACAAATGAAGGACTTTCTATCCGAGATGAATTCAATGTAAACACAGCTGCTTTTGACATTGCAGGGCTCCACACAGCAAACAGTGTTTCTCTCTGAGAGAAAGCACTCATTGATGTGCTCTGGAAGCTGGTGCAATTCCCTGAGAACCACTTTCTTGCAGAGGAGGATGCAGCAAGAACCAGTTGCCAAAACTACTTCCACTATTTTTAAAATCTTAATGTCCATCATGCGTGGAGACAAAAGTGGTGTCACTTTGAGTGGCCCTTGTGTATGAAGTGCTATGGTACACTTGATTTTTTTATAGCGCATCTCTGGTACTCTGTAGCACTGTTTACGGTCACTCCAAAGTGCTACTGGAGAGCAAACTTCTCCTCACTGCTCATAATGGCAGGTCGCCCACATCCAAGTGTCGTCGTTTTATTCACCCGGCAAGCATTCTGTCTTTGTGTTGTGCATTTTTAATGCTTCAAACATTTACAGGGAATTAAGCCCTCCAGTTCCTTTAAATTATATATATTATGTTTACAAAATTATAACAAAAAGAAACAAAAGTAGGTTTTTCCTTGCACAGCTACAGATATATTTACAATTTCTGCAGGTGGCCTGATGTACTATGAAAGAGCAAAGAAGCCAGAGCCTGAGCGTCACCAGATCCTGGAGCTCCAGACGGTGGTACGGGACATTCTGAAAGACTTCTTGCCCGATGTTGCGAGGCAGGGCAGAAGGAGGGTGCAGGCTCCGAAAGAATAAAATGGAAGTGATTCCTTATACCGTTCCACAGTGGAATTATTTGCACAACGGCAAGTACATACTCGCTGAACCAGCGTGACAAGTCAACCAATGTGACCAGTTGAACCACCATGACACGTTCAACCACCATGACCAGTTCAACCAGTATGACCAGTTCAATCAGTATGACCAGTTTAACCACCATGACCAGCCAACCAGTGTGACCAGTTCAACCAGTATGAAACTGGTCAAACTGGGGCAATATCCAAGTTTGAAACTGGTACCAGTTTGAACTGGTTACCAGTTTAAACTGGTCTTTCCAATAGGGAGTGCAGGTGCAAAGGTGCACGCCAACAGTTTATAGCTAGGGTATCATCTTCAGAACAATATACCAAAACTATTTATTGCCTTGTGGGTACCCGTTCCTAGCTCGCATCAAGATATATTCCATAGGAATGGAGGGAATATCGGCAGACTTCGGATGATCACAGTGAGGTTATCTCTGGCAACACAGCCAAACTGTGGCGATTGCTGCCAATTCAAAGTGTCTGCTCACGAACACTTTGCAAATTTAGTGTGACCTCAAGGTATGCAGTAGAATGAAGCATCTCTTCAAAGAGTGCCTTGTATGCTACATTATTGTGTTTCGCCATGTTGCAGTAGTCAAAAGGAAGTAGAGACCATGTCCATAAAGCCATGAATAGTATACAGCTGTTCAAAGAGTGACCACACCATCTTATGTGTTCCTTTTACCAACCGTTCAGTCACCTAAGACTTTCGTCAGTAAAAAATTAGGAGACCGCTTCATCTTTACATTTGCAGTGCTGCTGTGCTGCTGCTGCACCAGCCGTGACTTGCTGTACACTCTTCACTGGGGTGCCTCACCTGAGTGTGCCACGAATGCCTCAATCCGTTCTCGCACAGAAAGAACCATAACCCTGCAGACAACTGCAGCGTGAATTCTGTGGGCAGGTGCGTAACCAGGGTGGCAACTCCACTTCCCGAAATCTTCAATTTTTCTGAGACCTCCTCTCCCCCCCCCCCGTCATCTATGATATTTTTCTCATAGGTGGTGCCCCCCCCCCCCCCCCCCCCCACAAACATGATCCTGGCTACGTGCCTGTCTGTGGGCCATAGTATCGAGACACTTTTTTGAATAGTGTCTGCAGACAATGTTCACAATACAAGTATTGATTCGAGTGTTTTTTATCAAGTGTATATGTAATAGCTTCGTACCACTAGAGCGACAAACACCGATTTTTGTCCGGCGACACCACAAAGTTACGTGTCGCTGATGCTGTCCCACTGTAACAACCAACACCCATGACCACGGTGGAAGAAACATTTAGGCGATGACTCTCTGTCCGACGCGGCGACCACATTATGCACGGGTGCACCGAGCGCTTCACTCGCACGGGGATAGACGGTGCCTAAGTATGGGATCTCTCCCAAACTGACCGCTCCGGTTGTTTCTCCCAGCGGTGGTCCCGCATTCCCTCGCTCACCGCTTGTTGTACCGACGGTGGAAGAAACGCATTTAGGTGATGACTGTACGACGCAATGGCCACATTATGTTCGGTGCACCGAGCGCGCTTCACTCACATGGGGATAGAGGGCCCCCAAGTATGGGATCCGTCCCAAGCCGACCGCTCCGGTTTTTCTCCCAGCGGTGGTTCCGCATTCCCTCGCTCGCTGCTTCTTGTTGTACCTCACCGCCGCCACACCACCATCAAGTCGCCAGAGTCCGTAAATCTGTGTTCTCTTCCTTCTTATTCTTCGGGTTAAGGCTAACCTTTGCGCACGATGGTGGCACTTGTGATCGACACAGCACCAAAGCAAAACACGAGGCCAGCCACTGGCCACACGCTACCACCACACCGCGAAAAAGACGAGCACGCAACGCTGCCGGACACCGTGGCTGCCAAAGAGGGACCTCATACCTCAGCGCCCTCTGCGGTGGTGCAGAACTAACCACTCCTGGTTCGAGGCTAGCTTCGAACACGATCTGGTCGCTCGCTCCCCGTGGGAAAAGCGGCCAGACTCATCACCTAAATGTGTTTCTTCCACAATGCCCACGACAAACGCCTACAAACGATCGACGACGGACAGGGTCTTGTTTGTCCTTGAACTTGAAGCGCCACAGGCAGTCCCACCAAGGAACATCTCTCGAAGACAAACTTATCCTCCTCGCCCGCTTGTAACCTCCAATGCATCTCTTACCACCCTCCTATCCCTCCTACCACTTCTCCCGTGGCTCGCTTTGCCGCTCGACTTTCAGAAAAGGCCTTGGCAGCCACTGATCGTTCCCGCAGTTCCCGTTCCTCGATTGCTCGTAGTGGTCGTGGCTAGCTTGCTGGCGGTCATGTTGCAAAAGGGAATTTGCTGCGACTGGTTCTGCTCGCGAAAACCTGGTGTGCGAAGTGGTGCTTCAAGACACCCCTGCATCAGGATGGATACACCGACGTTCAAGGACTTACCAAAGTAAGATCGCTCACCACAAAGAAGGACTCGACGTTTCG